>CM053586.1:359482679-359502679 GCA_028646515.1 Pseudochirops corinnae
CACAAAGCTACAAGGCACGGGCATTCCTGGAAAACAAGCCTGGTGCCACAGGCTCCACCGTGACCACATTCAGCCTATTAGGGAACAGAGTATACTTTCAAATATCCAAGGGTCCTCAGAGTCACGTAGCCACTTTAGCAAAGGGCCTAGGGGCAGGGAAGATCTTCAGATTCCCATAACAATCATTCCATCCATTATAATCCTTCTTTACAACCTGACTAATGATTAATGCGAAGATATTTTTATGTCCTATATTTGAATGCATGCCACCATTAAGGAGGGGGGGCGAAGAGGGAGGGGGAGAAAATCTGAAACTCAAGGGACTGTGGAACTGAATGTTGTAAATGAACAAACTAATTTAATGAATCTAAAAAAAGAACAAAAAAAGATAAGGTGACAAACTTGGAGTCAGTAAGATGTGAGTTCAAATGTATCTTCAAACACTTACTAGCTGTGTGACCTGGGGCAAGTCTCTTATACCTGTTTGCCTCAGTTTCCTCATCTGTAAAATGAACTGGAAAAGGAAATAGTAAACTCCTCCACTTTCTTTGTTAAGAAACCCCCAAATGCGGTTGTGAAGAATCAGATGTGACTGAAACAATTGAACAAGAAACAAAAGATCATTGTTAAGAAATGTGATCAAGTCAGGTAGATGTTTTTGATTGTTCTTGCCCCAAATTAAGCACTAAATTAAATACAACTAAAAATTATCAAATATCATGTGAAAGACCTTATTCTAGAGGTTGGAGAAAGAAAACAAATGGCTCAATCACTGTCCTCTTGGAGTTAATATGATCCTGAAGCAGAACTCTGCAGTCATAGTAGAGTGGTCAGTACTGGAAGACCTTAATTCAAATCACGTCTCATGTATATAATAGTTTATCACCTTGACACATGATTTAAGTCATAGCATTCTCATCTGTAAAACGGGAACAACAGAACATGCATTCCAGGGTTGTGGTGAGGATAAAATAAATTAATATTTTAAAGTTCTTTGAAAATCTTCAAGTGTACATTCCAGCCATTATTATGATTTTACTTCATATAGTTTTTTCTCCCCAAATGGCACTATCACCTTCAGTTTTATCATATGCCATGTTGAAAAGGACAGAGAACTGAATGTGGATTTGTAGGGTTAGATTTCTCCATCACCCCTTAGATATTCTGGAAGAAATTATGTGAACCATGTGTATCAAAAGCAAGGCCGCAAGTGACATTCCATCCTATGCTGAGTGTCAGAATCTGTTCATTTTGAAGGTAATAAGGGGTAAGTGATTTGTAAAGGGTCACACAGTTAGGATCAGAGGCTAGATTTGAGCTCAGGTCCTCTAGACTCCTGATTGTCCACTACACCACTAAGCTACCCACAGAATGTCTTACTTGGAAGGAACTTGATTGACTACCCATTTCTAAATTATACTGTAAAATCATTCCATTTCAAAGCATACTCAGCAAATGCTCCTCCAGAAAATGCTAGCCAACAGAAAGGCAGTACCCACTCCCACTCCATTTATTCATTCCACCATTAAACAGCTTCAAATGTTGAGGTATCTGTAATTTACTTTTAAAAATAAATTTATCCTTTTTTGACAACTTTCATTAGTTGCCCAAGTACTAATTCTAATGTCTCTGCAACAAACCTATGAACTTTGCAATTATATTCCATTCCACATTTTGGGAGCTCCAATTGTTAACAATTTGATAATCAAAATCACATTTCCTGCCTTCTAATTTGCAAACATCATCACATTCCCCTTATTCCATTTTGTTCAATAGGCATTTATTACCTGTTTACTGTGTTTCAGACAAGTCTGGTGTTACAAACAAAAAAAGTCTCCACCTTAAAGGGACTGGCATCTTCCAGGACAAAAACGGTATGGGGAAAAATATTGGCCATTGGTGGAAAAAAAAATCCCACTATATGGTTACCATTTTTCTTAAACAGAGGGTTTTCCAAACACTGTCCAGAACTCTTTCCCCTATACCCATCTACTTTCTGTGTAATACTCAGGTCATTGTAGTTGTTTGCCAATATATTTTATGATGATTTTTTCTTGTTCCATATATCAGCACAAAATTCATTTTAATTGGTTTCTATGTGAGAAGGGCTTTTAATGTGTACTGCAATAATAACCTCATGATGAATGGTTACCTCTTTGAAAAAAGAAAAGATTTATATCATAGAATGGAGAAGAGATTTTTGTGCCGATAACGAAAATCAACTAGCAAGGATTCCTGCCTACTCTACAAGCAATTTCTCCCCCTTTTCTTCTTTTGTGTAGCCAATTAAATGCTACAAACAGTTTTACAAGATGTGTGAAGGCAGCACTCCTACTACTAAGCAAATACTAATAAATAATAGCCTTTTTGACATTGTTAACTGAAAGAAAAAATCTGTGCAAAAGAGAGGAAAACCTGGTCGAGGAAAAAGACTTATTTTCTCCTTAGCTCCCAGCAGAAGCATGTACTTAGAGGACCCTATATTTTCCAGCCCACAAAACTCCTGCTCTTCTTCAGTGGAGCTTTTACCATTTCTCTTGGACAATATCTTCCATATGGGCGGATGGAGAAAAGCATCACATAGAGTCTGGCTGCAATAGGCACATGCCATGGGCACTGTCCCCAATTCTCAGGCTATGGTTACAATCCTGAACACCTTCTACTCTTTGTAACTTGTTTTCCCATGAAAATGATGACTGTTTTGAAAAGATGAAAGTCCCAAGAAAATGCTAAGCAGAGGTTGGTTGTTTTAGTTAGACATAAGGTCTGATTTCACTGGTGCAGAGAGTTCCTTAGGGGACAGCTCCTTGTGGTATTACAGATTGGTAACTATTCTGTTAATCATATCCTGGCTGCCTAAGATGCATTGTTAGTAATGTCCTTAAAGTCACAAAGTCAGTATTGATAAAGGTATATTTGAAATCTGATTGAAGTAGCTGATTTTATCCAAGATGTCATGCTGTTTCCAAAAAATGCTATGTAGAAAGTAAAAATATATCCTTACAAGTTTGGAGGATAGCAGGAAGAGGGAGGGTTAATATTTTTTTATAATTATCTGAAAGGATTCTGTGGAAACTGTGTAATGCTTTATCAATTATATGTGTGTATTTATACATAGTCAAATACATATATACATATTATCACATCTAAATATACGTACGTGCATATTGATACGTATATATATAATAGGGGGTGGTGTGCAGCTAGGTGGCACAGTGAATACAATGCTGTGTCCGAAGTCAGGAAGATCTGAGTTCAAATTCTGTCTTGGAAACTTACTAGCTTTGTGAGTAAGTCACTTAGCTGGGGTAAGTCACTTAAGTCTTTCTGCCACAATTTCTTCATCTGTAAATGAGCTGGAGAAGGAAATGGTAAAACACTGCAATATTGTTGTCAAGAAAACCCCAAATAGGGTCACGAAGACTTAGATGCAACTGAAATGGCTAATGCCAATGTCTTCACATATGTGTATATATGCAAAACAGCCATGCACATATGTACATGAATGTACTGCGCATTTATGCTTATGTGTATGCATTCAGTTGCACTGTGCAGGCTTAAACATCATCTAGATAAACCTCCTCAAGCCATTTGTCATAAAGAAATTTGAAACGGTAGCTGAAAAAGGAAAATAACTAGATTTTTTTTAAACCAGTGAAGAGGAATAGTGCAAGTCAGATCCTCCTTTCTCATATTGACATTCGGGAATTTTAATGGCACTTGACTCTAAAATCATTCCAGTAAAGCAGAAAATTAATATTTTAATATGTGTACCTCTCCAGCAAGTAGAAAGAAGGAAAGTGGAATAAGTAGCCGAGAAGAAAACGTTTTTGTATTAACTATATTGATGAATATTTATCACGCCTTCCCATCAGACATCTGCCTATTGGTGTGGCTGCTCATTTATATAGACAGTAAATCATTGCTGAAGCCGCAGTTCTACTTATTTAACATTTTATAGAAAAGAGGGTGACAATCTCCTTTTTTATATTCTTTTGATTAGATTTTGTCATAATTTTTTACTGAGTGAATTCAATAGAGTGAAACATGGCTAATAAAAAAAAAAATCTTATCCATTAGGTTTTTCTCAGTATGGCACCATTTTTGTCAACTCTCCTATATCTTGATAGGAAGATAGCAGGGTCACAAGGGATAACTGCTCAAAATCCTCTTCTTCTTTATTGGCGATAAGGTGTGGACATCTGCTCGTTCTCATTCTTCAAGGTCAAGAGCCAGCCCCTGAACACACATACACACAAACACACACACACACAGACACACAGACACACACATACACACACACACACACACACACACACACACACACACTGGAGCACATGATTTATGTGTTCCAGGGTTTTGTTTTCTTTTTTCTGAATTGTTGTTATGCATCCCAATGATCTCCTAAGGCCAAAGAATTTCCAGTGTGGAAACAACTTTCTTTAATGTTGAACAGCAAGTCATTTGTAATTTTTTTCTTAAAGTGTTAGTTGTCTGGCACTCTGTGATTAACTTTTCTTTAATCACCCTGCTACCAAGTCTCAAATTCTTGGACTTGACCTCAGGTCTTCCTGACTGCAAGCTGGTCTTTCAGCCACTACACCTCACTGCCCTCCCTTAGGTTATACTATTTTCTTGCTTGCATGGGAGGAGCATAGGGAGAACTAAAGTGACTGTGGAAGAAAATGTTCATTTAAGTGACATTTTTGACATTTATAATTGGAAATGCATTTATATGCCCACAAAAATGGTTGAATGCCAGTGTCTTTGAAGGAGGAGTTCAGAGACTCACAGAATTGGGATGAGAAGTGACCTCCAATCTCCAGTTCTAAATCATAACTAAAAAGTAACACAATCTACACAATTCTCAGGAGTTACTAAGTTCTTCTTAAAGTCCTTCTAAAAAGGGGAAGCCATACCTCCGAAGGCATCCCCTGCCAACATCTATTCCCTGACATCTTTGTGCCATGCTGTGACTCCCATCTTTGGTTGCTTCTTATACCTCTTGCTGAAACCGCTATCCCAATCCCTTTTCCACATGACAGTCATAAAGCATACAAACCACTTTTACCACCCTCTTCCTCCTAATCTTCTCATCTCCATGTAATATTTCCCAAGTTCATTTAACAAGCATCCAGACTGTGGCATTCACAGAAGTTCAAGATACAAAATATCTGGGTAATTTTACACACACACACACACACACATATATACATGCATACACACATACATACATACATACATACATACATACACACACACACCTATTTGACCATGTGGGTCTAATGGTAGCCATCTCTAGGGCATGCAGGGAGGGAAGAAACAATAAATGTACAAGGTAATCTTGTTGTATATTTGAACGGAATAGCAAGTTGTTCATCACAGATTTTCAGTTTAATATAAAACCATATTTTTATTGCGCTGTAGCATAGAAATTCTTGTTTTATTAAAAAAAATTAAATGTAAAATTAAGAAAAGGAAAAGGGGGGAGTCTGGGGGGGGTCACAATGGTGGAGTAAAAGCAGAAACTTGGCTGAGTTCCACTCTAATCACCTCCAATACCTATAAAATATGATTCTAAACAAATTTTAGAGCTACAGAATCCACAAAGTGACAAAGAGGAACAAATCTCCCACTGAAGGCAGTCTTATAGGCTGATAGGAAGGGTCTATCACACAGGCTGGGAGCTAAGCACATCCCCACCAGGTGCAGATGCTAGGTACCCCTGACCAGCAGCACAGACTAGTCAGAGCAGAGTTCAGGAAAGTGAATCACTGGCAGCTGTGGCAGTTTCCAGACTTCTCAACCCATAAACACCAAAGAGAAAGTAAAAGGTTATGAGGGAACTCAGGTGGAACTGGTTGACAGAGGTGGTGGCAGCATTTTGGCTGCAGCTGCTGCTGTGTGGCTGCCTCTTCAGCTCCTGGCTTAGTGAGACCAAGTGATCATCCAGAGGGTAATCATTCTTGCTTTGCCCTGTTTAGATTTGGGTCATAGTCTTGGGTAGTGTTGTCCTGGGGTAAGGAATGCTAGTGTGTCAGAGCTTGTGGGGGCTGTAGAAAGGGCTACCTCTTCATATTTCTGACAACTGTGAATACCCCAGCAATTTGGGACACAGCTCTCTCCACTCTGGAAGGAGAGTTCTTCCATGGCAAAGACCTCAAAAGTCAAATAATTTACTGGCAAGGTGAGCAAGCAGAAGAAGTACAATCAAACCATAGAATCCTTTTTGCTGGACAAAAAGGTTCAAAGAAGAAGACAACAAAGTCAAAACTCCTGCATCAAAAGGTCCCAAGAAAAATATGAATTGGTTACAGACCATGATGGAGCTCAACAAGGATTTTGAAAATCAAGTTAGAGAAAGTGGAGGAAAAATTGTCAAGAGAAATGAGAATAAGGCAAAAAAAATCATGAAAAGAAGTTAACAGCCTGCTAAAGGAGCCCCAAAAAGCTACTGAAGAGAATATCACCTTAAAAATAGACTAACCCAAATACAAAAAGAGCCCCAAAAAGCCAATGAGGAGAAGAATGACTTAAAAAGTCAATTTGGAAATGTTTGCATAACTAAATATGTACAACCTATATTGAATCACTTGTCTTCATAGTGGGGGGTAGGTGAGGACAAAAGAAGGGGAGGATTATGGAAATCAAACTTTTAAAAGGAAATATTAAAAAAAATTGTATTTTACATGCAAGTATGAAATAAGATACACAGGAATTGGGCCATAGAAATCCATCTTGCCTTACTAGAAAGTTATGGGGGTAGGGATACAAGAGAGTACAGATTGGAGTAAGAGGTATTCAGTATGCTTACCATCTTGGGGTGGGGGTAGGGGAAAGATGGAGAGAAAATGTGTTACTCAAAATCGTCTAGAAATTAATGCTAAAAACAAAAAATAAATAAATAAACAAATAAATAAACAAACAAAAAAATAAATAGATAGATAGATAAATAGATGAATGAATGAATAAAAGATTAATTAAATACAAAAAGAAAAGGGGGGCATCTGAATCTCCCCAAATCTTTGGTTATTAATAATTTCCCTCAGCATATTCTTAAAGTCTTTTACCCTAATATTTTCCTTCTTCCACATAGTCCAATTAATCAAGGTTTTACATGAAATTTAGTTCTCCAAAAAGAACCCAGTGTTGGAGAGAGGGACTAACATGGACAGAATTCCACTGAAATAGCATCTCTTTACTCCTTGGATAGATGGATCACTCCTTCCCTAGACCACAAGTGGTATTTTAGCCATCATATGTTTTATAAGAAGTGGTGAATCAGAAATCTTGAAAATAGTATGGGATAAACTGAACATAGACCGCCATGTTACACCATATACCAAAGTAAAGTCAAAATTGGTTCACAATTTAGATATACAGTCTGATACTATAAGCAATCTGGGAGAATAAGAAACAGTTGGCCTGCCAGATTTATGGAGAAGGGAAGAATTTGTGACAAAAAAGGATAGAGAGCTTTACTAAATTCAAAATGGATAGTTTTGATTACATTAAATTGGAATATTTTTGTGCAAACAAAGCAAATGTAACCAAGATTAAGAGGGAAGCAGAAAATTAGGAAAGAATTTTTAAATCCAGTGTCTCTGATAAAGGTCTCCTCTCTAAAGTATACAGAGAACTGAGTCAAATTTGTAAGTATACAAATCATTCCCCAATTGATACATGATCAAAAGGTTTAAAAAGACAGTTTTCTGAGGAAGAAATTAACAATATCTATAATCTCATGAAAAAATGCTCTAAACAACTATTGATCAGAGAAATGAAAATCAAAACAACTCTTAGGTACCCTATCTCACCTGTTAGGTTGACTCACATGACAAAAGAGGAAAATTATAAATTCTGAAGAAGATGTGAAGAAATTGAACACTAATGCATTGTTGGTGGAGTTATGAACTGATCCAACCATTCTGGAGAGTATTCTGGAACTATGCCCAAAGGGCTATAAATATATGCCTACAATTTGACCCAGCAATACTATTTCAAGGGTTGTATCCTTAGGAAATCATATAAGTGAGAAAAAGACCCACACGTACAAAAATATTAAGGCAGCTCTTTTTGTGGTGGCAAAGAATTGGAAATCAATGAGATGCCTATCAATTGGGGAATGACTGAATCAGTTGTGGTATATGAATGTAATGGAATATTATTGTGGTATAAGAATGAGAAGCAGATGGACTTCAGAATAACCTGGAAAGGCTTGCATCTACTTATGCTGGGTGAAGGGAGCAGAATCAGAAGAACATTGCACATAATTACAGACACATTGTATCCATGATGACTAACTTTGATAGAATGGGCTCTTATCAGCAATGCAAGGTTTTAAGACAACTCCAAAAGACTCATGATGGAAAAGGGTATCCACATTCAGTGAAAGAATTAAGGAGTCAATGCAGATGGAAGCAAACTATTTGCTCTAACTTTTTTTTCTGTTTTGTTTTGTTTCTTCTCTCTTGTACTTCATTCCATTGGTTATAATTCTTCTTTACAACTTGACTATTGTCAAAATATGTTTAATGTGAAGGTATATGAACCTATGTCAGATTACATGCCATCTTGGAGGGCAGGTCAAAGGAGAAGGAAGGGGAAAAAATGTGGAACTCAAAAATTGCGGAACTGAATGTTGTAAACTAAAAGTAAGTGAAGTTAAGAGAAACCAAAAGAAGTGATGAATCAGATCAAGTTGGAAAATGGAGCATGTCAAAGTTCTCATGCTGATCCATAGCAAGATTGAGTTAGTTATTGGTCCCTGAGTTTCCAGTCTGGGTGATATAGGAGAACCTGACTCCTTCTACAACTCTGCCCCTCAAAAAAATAATTCCACTTATACAATAAAGGTCAAATGTTTTAATTTTGAATTCAAAATTCTCCGCCATCTGAAATAAGCCTATTCAGACACATATACCTCTTTATTTCCCTCACACTACTCATTATTGCTTGTGTGTGATGGTGAGGTTTTTGAGAGAATGAACTATTTGAAATATATGGTGATTTTATTTGCTTGTCTCTGATGTCCCTTAAAAAGTTTAGAATAGTAATATTTTGATCTAATATAATCGTGTGTCTTCCAGTGCTGAATAAAGCACCAACAAAGTACTAGGGCAGAGTAGACCTGCAAGTTCATTATTTTGAAGAAAAATCATATGAGAAAATTCTACCTATACAAGTTATAAAGGATTTTGAATGACAGAAGATTTTGTATTTTTCCTTTGGATGATATGGAGGTCCTAGGGATTATTGAGTGGGGAATACAATATTTTTAGACTTATACTTCAGAAAAATCACTTATTGGATGAATGGGATGTGTGTTAGAGCAGGGAGAGATTTGAAACAAGTAGATCTACCAGCAGGCTATTATAATAGTCAAGGTGTTAGGTGATGAAGGCCTGAAGTACAAGAGAACTGGCAGTGTCAGAGGAAAGAAGGTGGCATAAACAAGAAATATTCCAGAAGTGAAAGTGGGAGGCCTTGGTTATTAATTGGATGTGGGGGGGGGGTGAGAAAGGGAGAGGAGTCAACAATGATCTGGGCTGTAAACCTGAGGGACTGTGAAGTTAGTGCTACCCTCTATAGTAATAAGCATGGAATGTAGGAGGGTGAGAAGAATTTAGGGTGAAAATAATGTCTCATTTGGCCATATCTAGTTTAAGATATGCACTCAATATCCTGTTTGAAAGCTAATTGAAGAAGCAAAATTAGAAGTGATCAAAGAGTCTGGGGAAAAAAAAGTAAATTTAACAATCATCAGCATAGAAATGGTGATTAAATCAAAAGGGACTAATAGGATGATGAAGTGAAGAAGTATAGAGGGATCAGAGAAATGGCCCATGAAAGAATCCTGAGGACATATAGGGTTAGAGGTGATGATCTGCATGAGGATGCAGCAAAGGGCATAAAGAAGGAGTCGTATGATGATGAAAACTAGGAGAGACAGATGTCCGGTAATATCTAGAGATATTACCAAGGAAGAGAACATAATCAGCAATGTACAAAGATGCAGAGAGGCTAAGGAAACTGGAGATGCAGAAAATGCCACTAGATTTAGTAACTAAGAGATCATTGGCAACTTTGGAGGGAGCAGTTTCACTGGAAAGATAAAATCTAATTTTGGATTGTAAGGGGTTAAGAGGATAATGAAAGGAGAGAAAATGGAGGCATATGTTGTAGAGGAACTTTTAAAGGAGTTTAGATATGAACAGAAAGAAAGAGATATAGAATGATACTGGAGATGGAAGGATCAAATGTACATGTTTGTTTTGTTTTATTTTTATTTTTCAGAATGGTGAAGATACAGGCATGTTATAGACAACAAGAAATGAGCCAGTAGACAAGGAGAGAAAGAAATTAAGTGATTTACTAGATATGACAGAGGGGGCAAACTGTTGGAGGAGGTAGGATGAAGTAAGAACACTTGAAAGGTTGTAAGGGCTAGCTCTGGTAAGGAATAAAGGATGAAGTAGAAGATAATAGTGGCTGAAAGCATCTGAGGGAAAGAAATGTGGTGGAAGGCAGAAGATGTTTCTCAGAGTAAATGGCCTCATTTTTTTTTAAGTAATATATGAAACAAGGATCTCAACTGAAAATGAATAGGAGGAGGAGAAGACAGAGGAGGTGTGAGGAAAAATGACAAAGTTTGGAAAAGCTGCTATGGAGATAAGAGTGAGTTGATAAGGGAGATAGAGTAGGATTGTCTAACAGCAGAAAGGTCCCAGTTGAGGTTGCATATCATAAATTTGTAGTGAATCTGGAGAAGACAGTTGCATGATTTTCTCCACTTTCATTCAGTAGTACGTGAAGAAGCAAAGACAACAAATTCTATGAGTGACTCTAGGTTAAGGCTTTGGATGATGTAATTAGCAATATGAGAAGCAGGGTAGAAATTCAAGAGAGGAAGATAATGTAGAGTTGACTTGGTTCTCCAAAGGGTCAATATAGGGAAAATAAGAGAAAGTGTTTACCACATGGGAGATCACCTGGGAAGAAATTAAGGTATTGGAGTTCATGGTATAGTGAGGGATTCTTAAACTTTTTCCATTCACTACCCCTTCAGCACTCCATGGGGTATTTATCCTGGTTTAAGAAGTGCTGGAGATGAATAGCATTTTGTAAGAAAAGGCCAGAGGAGAGGTGAAAAGGCAGTAAATTGTAGTAAGATAAGGGGATTTTCAAACTCTTGGATATGAAGGTAGTACATTTGTGGGTGACTGCCAGGTCAAGGATAATGCCATCTTTGTGCTTGAGATGTGATGGAGGAGTAGCTCAAGGGAAGTGAGCAGGTTATATAACTGAGTGGTTAGAATATTTTGAGGTAGAGTCACTCTGGATGTTGATGTTTCCTCATATGAAGGTAGGAGTTCAGAAGGAAAGGAAAATATAAGTCATGTATCAAAGTCATTGAGGAAGGGGTTCTATAGAAAACAAGTATCAGGATTTTGATTGGGTCATACATAAAATAGCATGAACCTCAAATGAAGAGTGGTTTCTGAGGTAAAAGGAGAAGCCAGAAGTGGTAATGAGGAGTAAAAATTTATATATATATATATATATATATATATATATATATATATATATGTATATATATTCCTACTGCCTCACCTTTACTAATGAACTAGGGAGAATGAAGGAATATGAATCTAGTACTGGAAAGAGTAGCCAAGGATATTGTGACATTTGTAGGAGGGAGAGGGTCATTAAGTAATTATTAGTACATGGGAGGAGTAGGAGAGTCACATATTTAGGAGGAAGTGAACTTTATTACTTACAAAATAAGCAATGTAGAAGGTAGGGTAGAAAGGCTGGCTAATGTTTGGTTGGAACTTTTCAGAGAAAGGGCTCAGGGGAATAGGAATAAAAAAATGGCAATGGGGATGGGGATTGGGGTTTGGAAGATTATCTATATGGGATGTGAAGAATATGGACCTATCAGCCTTGAGTGGAGGGTGCCACTCTTCCCACCAGATCTTTGAGATTGCACAGGAGGAAAATGCAGCATAAAATGAGAATGGGAGGATGCAATGACCAGGTTATGATGGGGATGCCCTCCTCCACCACTACTCTTCCTTCAAAGGGTAGAGGTAAGGCAAGAAAAGTGAACAGCAGAATAGAGGTCTACCCTGCACAGCAGGAGAAAAAATCCTATTCCCCAACAAATTTCCTCTTCCTCTTGCATTATATGGCAGACACAGTAGGAGATGGAAGGCCTGAAATCCAAGACTGGGCTGTTCCTCTTTATACTCAAGTGGCTCCACATTCCAATTGTAAATTGGCCTGGCAGCAAGAGATTGAAGTTGCCTTATACTTGAACACAGGAAATTCATTGCTCTGATATATAAGGGAATAATTTAGGGCAGATGGAAAATGCCTAGCACGACTTCTTGCCACCTTCACTTAGGGGACATCACATGCCCAGAAGAAAATGGAAGATATAAGACCAAGGGGGAGTAACTAACTCTATACCCCTTTTGTTTTGCCTGTCCCAAGCATTGGCAACACTGGTACATCAAAAGAAAGCCCATGCACATGAGGAACTCATGGTTCATTGAGGGAGAGAATATGAAAACAGTTCTGAACCAACAATGTGGAGGATAAATTAGAGATAATGAACAAGAAAGAAGACAATGACATGGAGGGGGCAGAAAACATCTCATAGGTATTAAGATTTTAGCTGAGACTTGAAAGAAGCCAGGGAAGCCAAGAGTAATGATGAGAGGGAAGAGAACTCGAAGAATGAGGAAGGACTAGTGAAATATCCTGAGTCTGGAGAAAGGATTCAGGAGGAAATAAAGGAGTCCAACAACAAAGGATCACATGGGATGTGAGGTCAGGCTAGATTAGGCTGGATTGGGCTGGAGACTGGTGAGTTAGGTGGTGATGTTGAAATTCAAATAGATCATTTACATTCGGCCCTAGAAGTGACAGAGAACAGCTAGAGTTTACTTAAATAGGCCTCCAAAGTGTGTGATTCCATCCCCTGGGGGGCACTTGAATGATCCAGGGGGAGTGGGAGCAGCCTCAAGTGCAATTGGCAGGGCATTGAAAAAATATAAGGGTTAACCTAACCTAAGACCAATGGGGTGCTGAGTAATTTTTTTTAAAGGGCCCAAATAGGCCAACTAAGTGGGGAACCTATGGAACAGGGGGTGACATTATTTGATCTGAATTTTAGGAAGAAAAATTTCACAATTTGTTAGTTTGACTTTCCTTTAGTTCCCATTACAACAGTGTTAGTACACTTCTACACCTCCTTGGGGGTTTAGGCTTGTGCCAGGTTCAGCAAAGCTGGAGGGTGCCTTGATCTCCAAAAATATACTTCTCATCTTCAGTGAAGATGACTGAAAGTGACACAGTAAGAAATCAAGAAGATATATTTGCCTCCAGACCGCCTCTCTCCCAAGGCAGATATAATGGAGATGTGGAAAGTGCTGGCAATATTGGAAATGTCTTCTATCATAGCTACTCATTAAAAAGTAAGCTCCATGAGAGTAAGGATTATTTCATGTTTCACATTTTAATTTTGCACCTAGCACAGTATTAGAAATGTTGTAGATGGTTAACAAATGTTTTTTTTTGACTCTTTGACTGTCATTCTAAGTAATTCCAGTGACATACTGCTTTCCTAATGAATGGTCTGGTTTAGTGGCAGATCCTTGGGTGAGGATTCCTACTTACCATCTTCCTTGATTTGAGAGGAAGGATAAATGAGATTCCTTCCCCAAGGTGTGCCTCAAAAGCCCAACTATTATTATCTACACTTCCACACAGAAATGACCTTTAGCTAAACAGAACAGTAAGATCCTCTACCAAATTAATCATTCTGATTGCCTTTCCATGTAGGAAAAGCACATAGATGAGTCAGTTCAAAAATTATGACCAGACAAGCCCTTTGAACATTCTGCAAAACCTTTTTCACATTATGTATATAGGCACTGTCAGAATGAAAATACTCTTTAAGTACTTTCTTCAAAGAAATATAATAGGAGATCACCCAAACACAAATAATCATGGTTTTTCCATTATCCCAACCATGGTTCACACCAATTTGTTTGTTTGACCAAGTATTCATGGTATAGAGGTGTGAGACATGGGAAAATATGGCTCAAAGCACAAAAATTATCCCATCCAATGAAGCTAGTGTGGAGTTTTCCCAAGTTGAGGATATTGATGGAGAAAATACATATATACAGCTAATGGGCACCAGGAATACAGAGTGGGATTCACTGCCACCTCCCATGCACTCACCCAAAACGTATGATTTCTACTCTTGCCTCATCACTGACACAGAGAAACCCACACCATCTCTGAGGACTGGTCCAAGTGGCTCTAGCTAATGCTTCCAGATTTTCTCCTTTTTAGTGCTTTCAACTTCATTCTCAAAATGCATCTAGGTTTTTCAATTTACATCTTATTTTCTCTAGTAGTGTTTAAGCATCATGGGACCTCAGATCATTTTTGAGATTGTTTTTCCTTTACACACACATAGAATGGTGGATCAATAAGATCTTTGTATGAAGAAAAGAGAGGGAGAGAGAGGGAATAAGGAAGAGAGGGAGGGAGAAAAAGAGAAAGAGAGACAGAGAGACAGAGAGACAAAGACAGAGACAGATACACAGAGAAAGAGTGAGAGAGAGAGAGAGAGAGAGAGAGAGAGAGAGAGAGAGAGAGAGAGAGCATTTATCAATCACTTAAAATATGCAAGGCACTTCATTAAGTGTTGGAGATAAAAATATCAGTCAGCAACTCAATCTATGTCATCAAGGAGATTGCATTCTAGTGGGCAATTATATCCATAAAATAGAGGTGATGGGAAGAGGGAAGGATTTAAATTGTCTGGTGCTGGTGACCTGAAGTTAGGCCAAGTCTTGTTTCTGAAAAAGATAAGGGAAATCTCACATATCAGAATCTGACAGGGTTTCTGGAGTCACATTTGAGTTTCCAGGAAGGAAGAGATAAAGATGAAATCCAGATTGGAAGGGACATGATTTGAAGGTGGTCGACAACAAGTATCTCCCACTTTTTAGGTACTTATGAACCATTTGTTGCTTTGGATTGGATGATAATTAGAGTACTACTAATTAAGGATTTCCCCTACTCAGTTTCTTTTTGTTTAACATCACTCTGAGTCATTTTCAAAACCATTTTGAAATTCAAATAACAGATCAGCCAAAAGACCCAGAGACAATGAAAGTCAAGAACTAGGCCCATCTGTCCACATAAGGGTGCCAAGTTTACTCTTCTGGTTGGGCACATCTGCAAATGGATCTTTTTATTCCTTCAGTGCATTTATGACTGCCAGCTTTCTTTTCAAACATATGCACGTTTATCCTTGCTTTGATTTAGAACAGTAACTTGTGTTCCTTTGTTATTCATCATAAATCATAATGATGCTGGTCATTAATATATTATGTTTCTTGGCTAGATAAGAAGTATTCTGAAGATGTTACAGTTTATGTATCCATGGAGGCTTTAAAAATTATAACATGGTCTTCGAGTTCGCCACCATGGCGTAGGGTGAAAAGGAAAATCCCATGTGGGAACTGCGAATCCGTAAGCTCTGCCTCAACATCTGTGTTGGGGAGATTGGAGATCGAATGACCCGGGCGGCCAAAGTGTTGGAGCAGCTCACTGGCCAAACCCCAGTGTTCTCCAAAGCTCACTATACTGTCCAGTCTTTTGGAATCAGGAGAAACGAGAAGATCGCCTTTCACTGTACCGTCCGTGGGGCCAAAGCTGAAGAGATTCTGGAGAAGGGGCTGAAGGTGCAAGAATATAAGTTAAAGAAAAATAACTTCTTGGACACTGACAACTTAGGCTTCGGGATCCAAGAGCATATCGATCTTGGGATTAAATATGACCTGAGCATTGGTATCTACGGCTTGGACTTCTATGTGGTGCTGGACAGGCCTGGGTTCAGCATTGCAGACAAGAAACGTAGGACAGGCTGCATCAGGGCCAAACACAGAATTGACAAAGAGGAAGCCATGGGCTGGCTGGTTCCAGCAGAAGTACGATGGCATCATCCTTCCTGGCAAATAAAGTCCTATTTTCTATTAAAAGGTCAATAAAATGATCCCTGAAATATAATATATATATATATATATATATATATATATATATATACACATATATATATATATATATATACATATATATATATAAAACATGCTTATACATATATATATATATATACACGTGTATACATGTTATATAGATATGACTCTTTTTTTTTCCTCCCCAGGAAGCTTCAGACTCCAAACATTAGAAATGCCAGTTTGTGTCTTGAAGATAAGTTTAATTTCCTCACGTTGACTTATGGCCAACATAGCCTGGAAGCCAATACATCCTTCCTTTCTTTCCCAATAGTACGTGTATTGTACACACCAACCCAGCTTTGACAGTTGATGCCTTATACTTCCTACTGTGTTTTGGAGTTGATATAATTGCCCATCTTTTTGTAAAGGTCATTACTCACAGGACAAAGATTTGTAAACACTTGATGCCTTACCTGTGATGGGAACATTTCTTGTAGAGAAACTTAGTGATGGAAGGTTTGACCAGAACATATCCAGGAACAAAAACAATGATTGATAACTCTAGAAAGTGCCCTCGAGTGCTGCAAAAAGTCACAGGTAATTTTTTTTTTTTTCACAGAAATGGAACGGATAATACCTTTTAACTTAAAAAAAAAAAAAGACAAATACAATCAATCTTGTTCCTCCTGGAGGTGCTCAATAAAGTTAAACATTTGGTCCTTGCCTCCAATTTTTCCACATATGGATGAAAGGTGATGCCAGAAAGCTGAAACTAGTCATTTCATTCAAAGAACTATATAAATCAAGGCCACAGGATGGCCTCCAATAATAGGGAGATGTAGAACTGTGAATTCATGCCTGCAAACCCCACAGAGGAAATAGGCCCACTGTGCAGGAAGGATAGGGGATTGGCACCTGAACACTTTCCAAACTTTAACTACAGTGAAAATTGGGATCAGGAAGAGTCACCCTTTAATAAAATTTCAGTTTTCATCTTTAATTCATGGTGTGTGTTAATAGAGTTATAGATGCATGCCATTTTAATGTTTTTTTTAAATATTAATAGAACAGTACCTTCTACTCTGTTTTGGGGGAAAACTATTTTTTGTTATGGAAAAGGGAGAGAGATTTCTGTCGTTAATTGCTGTACATGGACAATATCCTTTGAAGCTTCTGTCCTCCAAACTGGCCTGCTTCCAAGGCCATCATTTCTAAGGAATTTTTCTCAGAGATGGTGCTGATGAGTCCCTCTACACTTGCAGGAATAATTGAGGTCTAATGGAAGCTTAGAAGATTCACCTCATTTCACTTCTTACCAGTCATCCTTCACTCAGAATGTGAATGGAGAAGCAGGAAACCTTTTCAAGAAATGGCTAGAATTTTAGACTAATCCAAGGTTAATGTCATGTAGGCAATGTAATTTAGGGATTGCTCTTTGCTATTATTAGAGATTCATCTTCATTGCTTAGCAAAGTGCAGAACACAGAGTAAACACTTAATTAAAGGGTCTTTTTTTTTATTAAAGTATGATAGGCTTAGAGTTAGAAGAGAGCTATTCTAATTTCCCAAATTTACATTTGAGGAAATAAAGTAGAAGTGTCTTATCTAAGATTATAGAGGTAATAAGTGGCCAAGATGAAATTTGAATACTGATCCAATGAGTCCTAATCCAGTATTTATTTTTCACTGAACCATGAAAGCTCAGAAGTTTATCCTATTTGTCAATCAGAAGAGAGACAGTGATATGCCATTGAAATAGTGACGCCTGTGGCCGTGTTGCTGTTACTAGATTCAGTCTGGGATAAGGAAATAAGTATTTGAGTTGAGCTCATTGATATCAATATTTTTAAAGTAATAACTCATGAATCCTGGAGTTGGAATACATTAGGCAAGGCAACCGAAGCTAGGCAAGACAATTCCTATATATAATGGCATCATGAGATAATGTTAAAAACTGACTGAACATAAGGAAACATGGTGTGAACAAGGTCTAAATGATTGAAGAGGGTTATGTGATTTAAAGAAAAATGTTGAACTGGGATTTAAAAAAAAAATGTAGATACCATACCCAGCTGTGCAACTATTTTATAACTTTTTTTAAAAAAATGTCATTTAACCTGATAAGATGGGATTTACCTGAAAAGGGTAGTGAACACAATGGATGCCAGATTCAAGGTTTAAGAAAATTTTGCCAAATTAGGAAAAAAAAAATTGTCAAAAGATAAGCTGGAATTTAGTAAAGATACATCCAAAGTATTATATTTAGGTTCAAAACATCAATTTCACAAGGTCACAATATGACCTATCTATCTATCTATCTATCTATCATCTATCTATCTATCTATCTATCTATCTATCTATCTATCTATCTATCAAGCTATCTATCTATCTATCTCTCCTGAATGAGTCATTGATGGCAGAAAAAAAACAACTTAGAATTATTAGAATAGTTATCATATTAAAAAGAGATTTGTTCTGTTGATTATACAAGCAGAATTAGTATTAATGTGTGGAAGTTGCAAAGAGGTAAATTTAAGGTAGATGACAGGGTAGGGATAGTGGGGACCACTCCAACAATTAACTCAATAAATTCATAAAGTTACATTTATTACATAGAAGACTGAGTATAATACTTAGGACTATTAGTTTCCTAGCATTGATATTATTCATGTAAATGCTGAATGAGTGTTTCTGAATTGTCCTATAGTAGTGATTAATCTCTAGATATACTAGATGGAGATATTTTACTATATCGCCATAATGATCATTTCCAAATCTAAAATTCAATGATTCCATGACCCATAGATCACAGTAATTTTCTTTGTCAAATAAGGGAGTCATATAAGACAGTTTCTAAATTCCATTGCAACTCTAAATCCCTGATTTAAGGATATCTATAACCATGTAATTTTTCTATTGTTAACCTGCTGCCACTTTCAGTAAGATGTAGGAAATTATCTGGCTTGTCTATATTCTGACACTATCTTATTTCTATTCATTGCAACAAATATTTATTACATTAATTATAAAGAAAAAAAAAGCCCAGGGTATTGTATGGAGTCTCCAAATTAAGGGTAAAGGAGGAGCGGCACCCTGGCTGAGCAGGAATTTAGAATGAACAAACAGGAGGAAAATAAAACAAGCTGCTTGTAGCAGGCAAGCAGTTTAGAGGACTGGAAAAGGGCTTTTAACAGAAGGCTCAGTCACTTTTATTTGATTCATTAGACAAGAAGGCCACACAAATGCTTTTTCAATTATATATGTGAAATCATGCAAAACATATTTCCATTATTAGTCACGTTGCTTTAAAAAAAGAAACAAAGAAAATGAAAAAAAAAAAAGGTATTTCAATCTTCACTCAGGGTTCATGAAATCTTTCTTTAGAGGTTGATACCATTTTTCCTCATGAGACGTTTGGAATTGTCTTGAATCATTACATATTGATCAGAAAAGTAAGGTCTTTCACCATTGATCAATACAATGTTGCTGTCACTGTGTAAAATGTTCCGCTGGTTCTAGTCACATCACTTTGCATCACTTCATTTATGTTTAAATCCAAGTTGTATGTTTGTTTTCGACAAGCATCTTTCTTCTCATCTCATATATTACGATAACCTTCCATCACAATCATATAACACAACTTGTTCAGTCATTCCTCAAACCATGGGCATCCTCTCAATTCCCAGTTCTTGGTCATCAGAAAAGTACATAGAAGATAGGTGATTTTCCCTTTTATCTTTTTGTGATACAGACCTAGCCACTGTATTGCTAAATCAAAGGGTATGCATTATTTTGTAGCCCTTTCGACATGGTTCCAAATTGTTCTCTGGAATGGTTGCACCAGCTCCTAAATCTACAAACAGTGCATTTGTGTCCCATTTCCCCCCATATGCTCACCAGCATTTATTGTTGTCGTTTTGTGTCATGTTACTCAATCTGATAGTTGTGAGGTAG
>CM053586.1:359504278-359532288 GCA_028646515.1 Pseudochirops corinnae
TTGACCACATGTGCCAACTTCATCACTACTGGGTTGACTTTGACTTTCTGGTTTTGGGATTCAGTCTTCTGGTATTCTAGTGGCATTCCGAATGCACTATCTATATTTCTTATGTAGAGAGCCTGTTCCATTTTGTGATTAATAACTATATCAGCATATTTATAGTTACTGTAGGCATTGTGAATACTGTATTGC
Organism: Pseudochirops corinnae; assembly: GCA_028646515.1. Classification (NCBI taxonomy): domain Eukaryota; kingdom Metazoa; phylum Chordata; class Mammalia; order Diprotodontia; family Pseudocheiridae; genus Pseudochirops; species Pseudochirops corinnae. The sequence goes on from CM053586.1 coordinate 359,504,474, forward strand.
TGATACAACCAATTGTGTATCTTACTCTACAGGAAAGTAGGGGGGAAAGAGGATAAGAGGGGGTATAATAAAAGGGAGCGCAGAAGGGGGGGGAGGTTAGTTAGGAGCACACAATTTTGAAAAGGTGACAGGGTCAAAGTAGAAAATAGAATGTATGGGGGCAGGATAGGATGGAGAGAAATATAGTTGGTCTTTCACAATATGTCTAGTAAGGAAACATTTTGTATAACTACACATGTAGAACCTATAATGAATCACTTCATTATAGGGGTAGGGGTAGGTGACAAGGGAAGAAGGAATATCATCTAGAAATCAAAGCTTTAAAAACAAATGTTAAAAATATATTTTTTTTTTCCTACATGCACCTGGGAAATAAAGTATACAGGCACTGGGTATAGAAATCCTTCTTGCCCTACTAGAAAGTCAGAGGGGGCATGGGGAAGGATGGAAGAGAGAACAGATTGGGGAGTGGGGTATTTAGTGGGATTGCTATCTTGGGGTGGGGGTGGGGGTGGGGGAAAGACGGGGAGAAAATTTGTAACTCAAAATCTTGTGGAAATTAATCTTGCAAACTAAAAATAAACAAATTTAAAAATAAAATAAAAAACTCAAACAGTGATATACTTCAGTATGGCCAAGAGCTATGTGAATAGACCTTGGGAATACCTTGCTATGAAAGCTGACCTATACTCAATGACAGTGGATTGCCTAATTAAGATCTTTGAGTTCTTAGTGTTCACTGCGCTTGTATTCATCTGGTTACATGTGATTTCTCCCACTATAATGTATGCTTTTTGAGGACAGATATGATTCTGTTTTGTCATTCTTGCTGTTGTTGTTTTAATCCTAGAATTGTAGACCCATGATTTTCATGTGATGGATGTGACAGAAGATGGGCCAAAGTGAGCGCAGTCTTAGAATCACGTACAAGGAACCTATGTAGATACATGGATAATTAGTGACTCTACCTCTGGGCATGTGCAATGGAAGGCCTCATTTTATATCAGTAGACGTTCAGACAGTCTATGCTTGTCTTGTGTCCTTACTTTGTTGTAAAGAGATGTTGATTGAATGACTTTGGGTTCAGTGACTGAAGTGGACCTGAATATGCCTATGAAAGACACTAATTGACCAAATCCATGATTCTCTTTCCTCCTTAGCTGTGTTGGCAGAGTAGAATGAGCTGCTCTGAACATCAGGATAGGAGATGATGCTTCCCTCACTCGGAGACACTGTAAATCTTGTAAGCACATAGTATCAAGGACCAGCCTGTATCTGGCTTGAAGCCAGTTCCCATGTTTCATTCACTTGATATAGACACTTGTGAGGATTTGAAAAGAGGCACAGAGATCCAAGATGGAAGTTCAAGACCACTTGCTTGCTGCCACAGTGAGGAATGACCTGGAATTGAATCACGAAACTGTCTTAGTCTTACAGTCCTGGAAAAATTCTTTAGATCTTGGTCTATTAAATACCCTAGAAAACTGTAGCCTGGAGCTATGACAATGTTTCCATCATTTTATGGAAGGATGACCTAGGAATGATGCATATTATCAGAGTAATACAATCACAGCTTTTGAAGGGATCTCTGTCTCCATCTAGTCTGACCAATGCCTGAATAAGCATTCCCTTTAAAAAAAAAATAAAGCAAAGGATGATTGCATCTTTGCTGGAAGACCTTCAGGGTGGGGACCCATTATCTCCTCTGGGAACACATTCCACTTTGAAACAAATTATTAGAAAAGTTGCTTTTTTTTTGTTTTTTTTTTTTTAATGACTTGTTTATTTACTTTTCATGTACAAGATTCAGCTCCACATTCACTTGAGTTGCTTTTTTCTTTAAATCACATCTGATTGGTCTTTGTCTTGTCCTCTGAATTCAAGCAAAAGTTTCTCTTCTGTAAGACAGCTCCTTAAATCAGAGATTCAGAGTGAAAAGGGACCATAAAGTTAATGTAGTCCAACGTGTCAGTTTTACACATGAAGACACTTTGTCCTGGACATGTTAACTTACTTGTTCAAGGTCCAAAATAGTCAATAGTGGACCTGGAATTCAATAGTAAATGCCAAATTCCCCATGAGAGAATTCAGGATAGCACCAAATACCAACCCAATCAATCCGGGGTCAAACCAAAGAAGCTGCTGATCCACCAAGGCTCTGACGGCAGCCAGATGGTAAAAGAGGTGACTGCTCACCTCACTTCAACCTGCCCTCTGTCAGGCCCCCATACCATTGTCACCATTAATATTATACTGTGGCTGCTCTCGTAAATGTAGGAAAAGAATTATCTAAAAATGGGCATTTGGAAAACACAGTCATTCAGAAATATTACATCCACCCAGTGCATAGATATACTTCTCATACAAATTTGTGAGTGTTATGAACATTGTGCAACAAGCCCAGCTATATACTTTAGCAATAAAAAACCTGTTGAACTTTGGAATATGAACATTTCTCTCCAATGATTTTTCTCTGGTCTCTAGCCATGGCTGAGCATTTTGACCAAAGCATTATATTAGTAGAGATGGCTATTGTACAGAGCAGGAAGCATCACAATGGATCTGAAATCCAGATGGCTAAAATGTCAACCATCTGGGCTTTTTTTTTCCTATTCATTCATCTAAATATTTTACTGGAATCTCATACAATTGTAATCTTTCTACTCATATAACCAATGAAGATCTCACAAGCTATTGAGGATAAGCCATACCAAATTGTGGCTCATATATTTCAAAAAGCCATATATCTGCTTCCCCTTAAGCAATCTCAAGAACAAGTGGCTTAGTATACCTGAAACAATTTCAGTAATGACTCCTCATTGTAGTTTCTATTTAAACATTCATTCACACTCATGTCTAATCATCTCTATCTGTGAACAACTAGGCAGGTCCCAAATATGATCCTGGAGAGAGCAGTAATCCCACTCAATGACCTATTAGGCTCTACCATTGTAAAGGTCAAAGATTACCCTTGGTTGCAAGAAGAAAAACAATAGAAACAAAACAAAACGACTGACATTTCTTTGTGGAGTTTCATAGGCACAGCTTCTTGCCCATAAGCTGCCAGGATCCAAATCAGGACCCAAGTCAGGATTCTTTGAGCTCATTACATTGTTGAGGTAAACACATTTGTGGAGCTCATTATGGGGAACATAGAGGAGATCATTGAAATCCTTCCCCCCAAGAGTATCCATTTATAGATGGCTCCATCTGGACCGATGGCCACTCAGCTATGTGTTTTTCCATCAACATGTGTAAATGTAGTGGGATTTCAATTGCTTCTCTACAATGCGACCACAATTTGCTTCTACTTCCCTGATTGTATATTATATTCTTTTGGAGTATTTTTGTTGGGTCCCTTGAGTGGTAATTGGCATTCATCCCTCACATGTTGTTTCATCATGTGCTTTTCTCCCTGGGTTCTGAATTTGGCTGTGAAAAATATATGATTCTGAGTCCCCGGTATTCATATTTAGGGAGATCTATTCTGGCTAAAGATGAAATGAGGGAGCAGGAGCTTGGAAAGAGAATAAAATTCATTTCACAGGGAGAAGAAACGTTGTCTATTTTGTAGCTCACCGTGGTAATTCCTTTTTCTCAAGTAAGCTTTTGAATTTTTAGAGACTTTTCTGGCTGCAATAGAAAGTACTTCATGCCACAGGTAAAGGATCTTCTAATCTAGCCTCTTCATTTTCTCAGATAAACAAAAGACCAGTGAGTTTCAGTGATTTCCTCAGGTCACATGCTGTTTAGTGATTCCAGTTGTGTCCAGCTCTTTTTGGGACCCAATTTGGAGTTTTCTTGACAAAGATACTGGAGCAGTTTGCCATTTCCTTCTCCAGCTCATTTTACAAATGTGTAAACTGAGGTCAACAGGGTTAAGTAACTTTCCCAGGGTCAAACAACTAGCAAGCATTTGAGGCCAGATTTGAATGCAGATATTCCTGAATGCAGACCTGGTGCTCTATCCACGGCAACCCCGAACTGCCCTCAAAGTCACATAGAGAGAATTTGATACATCCAGGATTTGAAGCTACTTCCTCTGACTCCAAAACCAGAACTTTCCATTACTTTTAAGATCGGTCTTCCATATATGCCATTTCTGTAATCAGGGACAAATCACCCGTTGGAGGCAGTTTAGTGAATAGAGTATTAGAATTTGAATCAAGAAGACCTGGGTTTGAACCCTGCCTCACACACTTACTAGAGATGTGGCACTTGGACAATCAAGTTGAAATCTCTAAACTCATTTCCTTTTCTGAAAAACTAGGATAATAATAACACCTATCTTCCAGTATTGTTATGAAAAATTTAAATGGTTGCATACACATTTGTGTAATGCACACGCATACACAGATGCAATTTCATCTATGTAGAGAATTCCCATTTTAGGCGTTCTCACAAGTATATCAACAATGCAATATTCACAATGCCTACAGTAACTATAAATATGCTGATATGGTTATTAATCAAAAAATATAACAGACTCTCTACATGGGGGACATAGCTAGAACTTTTATTCAAATGACAGAAAACTGAGTCCCAAAACCAGAAAGTCAAAGCCATCACAGTAGTTATGGAGTTGGCAGATGTAGTTAATGTAGCAAACACCCCCATTCTCAAGCCTTCAGAACAGAACAGGCTACCTCTGGCAAAGATCCTCCTTACCTCATTCACAGCAACTTCTCAGCATTCATACAACTCACTCCCAGCAACTCCAGACCCCCAAAGTTCCTGTCCCTGGCAATCTTCAGCAGAGGTTCTTAGTAGAAATTCTGGCTGGCTCAAAAAAAGGAGTTTGTGCCACAGCCACTTCTTCCAGTCATCACACTGACTCCAGCTTGGCTCCAGCTTCCTCTTGCCCTACCCCTTCCTGCTAAGTCAGCAAGTTCTGGGGGCAAGGAAGATCTTAAAATCCCATAACCATTACATTCAGCCCCAAGATCTTTCATGTCCTTTACTTGACAAAAATATGTTAATAATACATTCCATTACATAGGTTAATAGCAGTTTTTGGAGTAACTGGTGTCAACAGAATTTTACAACAATATAACAATGATAGCACACAATAGACACAGAAAACAATATTTTAGGTGTGGCTTGACCTCAAGCTCCCCATCATTACCCCCTGAAAAAATGGGGTCTCAAAATCTTGGGGTAAAGGGCAAAGGTCTCTTCTTCCATGGCTCCTTGCTGCTGAAATTGGATATAGAGCTGCCCCAATCCTGAGGGGTCCCATTTTAGAGGTCAGTTCTCTAGCCAGCATTTGGAATTTACTTGATGCCAGGTCCAGGGGTGACATGTCACAGCTGTGGACAGGGGGTGACATCCAGCTTAAGCTATCAGGCATGAAAAGCAATTCAAAATGGGTTAACAATATTACTTTAATCAATCAAATATGCATCATTTACTTAGTTTAGGGGTAAAAATCAGCACCCTGCATTTCAGAGAATACAAACAGAAGTTACAAGCAGACAGAGAAACAGATCAGCAGGCAGGGCTTCCAGCCGTCTGACCACATCACATCCATACCTAGTTAGTTACCAGAGAGGGAAGTACCAGCATCAGGGTTTTCAAAGACGGGGGACTCAATGGCTGCACAGAATGTCATCTGACCAAATCACCCAACTCTTCCCGAAGTGAGCCCCAAAGCAAAACCTCACGTCATGATATATATAGCCTTCTGCAGGTTCAGAGAATGCAACAACCCTCTTGACCCACTGTCCAATCACAAAGAAACAAGATGTGGTCATTTCTACAAAAACAAGCTTCCTGCCACAGGCTCCATGTGACCACATTCAGCCTATTAGGGGGCAGAGTATATTTTCAAATTAGGGAAGGGTCTCAGAGTCACTTAAGCCTATCAGGGGGCCTAGGGGCAGAGAAGATCTTCAGATTTCCATTCCCATAACAAGAGAGGTAAGTGGCCATGTCCTCTGAACTTGGTACCAGAAGATTTGCAAAGCACTCTATAAACTTACACATACAGCAAGCATTCCCATGGTGGTCAGAAGAAGCAATGCAAGGACAGTCTTAAGGTCTATCTTAATATCTTTGGGATCAATTGTTCGATGTGGGAGACACTGGCACAGGACCACATGGCATGCCCTTATCAAAGCAAGTGCTATACTCCATGAGCAAAACACAACTGAAGTATCTCAAAAGAAACACCCGACAAGCAAATTTAGAAAATCCTCCCCAAAGGTTCACATAAACTATTTGTGCCGGGCCTGTGGTAGAACATTTTGAGGTCATATTGGTCTCATCAGCCATAGTTGGACACCGTATAAATTGATTCTAGCGTAGTGATGTCATTTTGGTCCTCTTCAAGAATGAAGGACGACAACCACGAAACTGCAAAGTTTGTAAAGCACTCAAATAAACATGTACATATACACATTATACATATTTATACAATATATTTTAGAGTACACTCAAATACACACACATAGATACATCCATATACTGTGTGTTTGTGTGTGTGTTTTGCAAACCTTGATAATACACTATCTACATAAGTAGTAGATATCATGATTGGATAGGGGACTTGGCTACTTGCACCCTCCACACCCCTCCATGATTGCTCCCACAATGGGAATTCTATATGTAGATAAAAAGTTCACAGATTTAGATTCTAACCCACCTCTAGAAGCCTATAATGCTTCATACATACAAGGTTTTCTGGAATTTAAAGCACTTTCTTCACATCAGCCCTGTGAATTTGGCAGGAGAAGTAGTCCAGCTTTCAACATATTTTTTTCTCTGTGTCACCCTGGGCAAGTCATGTAAACTTCTGTCATTTTCTCAAGTGTAAAATGATCATACTGATAGCATCTTCCTCCCAAAGTTGCTGTCAAGAAGAAAAGAAGTAAGCCATGTGAATCGGTTTGTTCAGCTGAAGACAAATACAATTCAATTTGGAATCAGTGGTGTTTTAGGAATAAAAACAATTGTAATAATAATAATAATAGACTTTCTGTAGCACCTTAGTGTTGGCAGTAATCCTGTGTTAGGTACTACAGATATCATTCTGCTTATTTTACAGAGCAGGAGCCTGAGGCAGAAAGAAATCAAATAACTTGACCATTCTGCAAATCCAGTAAGTGTCAGAGGCAGGAAATGCAAACTTGGCTTAAAATGTAGCTGTGGGTTCACTGTGACCCTCAGAGGGACCAAGAGTTTATGAGCACTCTCTGCATGCTGGCAACTGTGCTGAGTAAGGAAGATTAAAACGGGGGGGGAGGGGAGGGAGAAAATGAATGAAGTAAAAAAAGATAAAGGAAATATGAAAGCACTGCCTCTCCAGGAGTTAACATACAATTCCATAAGAATAGTTATGTACAGACAAGGGAAATGTAGTTTAAGTGAAAGATATTCTCAGAGGGAAGGGGCTACTACTCTATAGGCAGATAGAAATAGATAGATAGATGAAAGAAAAAGGTGGAGAATGGGAGAAAGGAAGGAAGGAATGAAGGAAGGGAGGGAGGGAGGAAGCAAGGGAGGGAAGGAGGAAGAAAGGAAGGAAAGAAAGAAAGAAAGAAAGAAAGAAAGAAAGAAAGAAAGAGAAAGAAAGAAAGAAAGAAAGAAAGAAAGAAAGAAAGAAAGAAAGAAAGAAAGAAAGAAAGAAAGAAAGAGAAAGAAAGAAAGAAAGATGTATTGATTCCTTTCTATCTTAGGTCATTGCCCAGCAAATATTGCAGTACAAATATCTAAATTCCACAATCCACAATTGGCTAAATGCATTCTATACTGGATTTTTTTTTCTTTTGGATAAAAATTTTAAACTTGACATTTTGATTCTAAGTAAGAAGAGAGAAAACAATCCCTTTCCAGATGTACTCAGAATTGCCCATGGTATTAAGCATGGAATTACATGAGAGTGGAGACAAGACAATTTAATCTTTTAGAGAGGTTCATCTTTGTGTGGGGCATCCTACAACCCAATTTGAGAGTTCAACTCCCCAGGACTCTAGTAGGCTGCTGTTACAAGCTTTAATGAGACACTGGAATAAGAATATGAGCTGACTGCCATATTGGTGAGGTTTAACTGCCAAAGTTGCTGAGATGATATGATTTTCACTCCCCATGAAGGAAAATATCTAGATCGGGTGGGGTGGGGGTGGATAAGGCATCACACAAAATACTGATTGTCATCCATGCCAGATAATAGGTAGATAGATAGATAGATAGATAGATAGATAGATAGATAGATAAATAGATGGATAAATGGATGGATGGATTGAGTCCACCAATGCAAAACAGCTAGTGGGTACAATTTTGCTCCATGTATCCTTTATTTCTGAGTCCTTTGATGGTGGTCAATAAGGGTATTGATTCACACAATTGTAGTCTAAAAAAAAGTCCATTCTAAGCAAAAGCTAGAACTCCATACTCCTGAATGATAACTCAATACCTCAGCTCTATATTTTACTTATACAGGCTTGACATAACTCATGCAAACTTATCCCCAGAAATTGCTACTTATATGCTCACCTCTACTTAGGTCACCCCATAATCTCATGTGGCACCATTTCTATAATTACATGCATGTATGTATACATATATACATGCATACATATATAGAAATAAACACATACACATATGGATGTGATTATACAGCTATATTTATATATGTAGCAGGCTCTTTCTAGTCTTTTGCTAGACTATCTCATACATATGTATATGTACTCAATTAAGGACAAATCAGATCTGACATGAATGTGTGTGTGTCTCTGTGTGTATGTATATTATATGTGTATATGCACGTGTGCATACAGATATATAGCACAAGAAAGATATTTGCCTGATTTCATCCATCTAGGACACTATTAGTGTGGGAATGCCTCCTACTAACATAGAGAAGCAATTTATCCATACAGTCTTGAAGAGAGGCCAACTACATGGCAACTAGGTGCTGCAGGAGCAGAGCACCAGGCCTAGATTCAAGATGAGCTGAGTTCAAATCCAGCCTCAGAAACTTACTAGCTGTATGAACCTGAGCAAGTCACTTGACCCTGTTTGCCTCAGTTTCCTGGAGCTGGAGAAGGAAATTGTAAGCCACTCCACTATTTTTGCCAAGAAAACACCCGAAACAGTTACAAAGAGTCAGACATGACTGAATAACCACGGCGATCTTAAAGAATGACCAATAGCAGCTAGAGTTAAAGTCATTCGAATCATATGTGCCAGAAAAAAAGAGGTGAATCTGGGCTTTTTGAACTCCAAAGGCAATACTCTATTCACTAGATTCTTCTACCTCTCATCAAATAAAATCCAGTACCTGTCAATACGTCAGCTGCCTTTTGTGTGGGCTTCCAAAACAGTGCTACATGCACCAGAGCATTTGATGCTCACAACAACCCTGTGAAGTATCATTGTCCCCATTTTACAGATGAGGAAACAGTTTCAGGGAGGTTAAATAGTTGTCCCACATTCACACTGGTGCTAAGTATAGGAGGTAGGGTTTTAACAACTCTTTTGGGGATCCAAAATGAGGTTTCTTCTTTTTATGCCACTCTGCCTTTTTCTGAAATTGATGCATTGAGGAACCACTCATTCAGAAAAAGCAACTGTACTTATAAAATCAGGGAAAATAACATGTAAGATGAATCTCACTGGCTCATCTGAAAAAGAAGGTAAAAACTATTGGGAAACACTCAAAATAAAGTATGTTCTCCCCTCGCCAATTGGCAGGGCATGTTAGGAAACTGGGGCTTGGGTGAACTAGCTGTCATTTTTAGTGGACTTCTAGACCCCTGCTACAACCTCAGCAGATTTATGCTAGAATAAAAGCCTTCTTGTCTCTGATTTGAAAGTCAAGCCCATTTTGTCACCCTGAGAATACTAGTGCTAGACAGTAGTCGGTTTTCACAATCCCATTTTACTGAAGCACACTGTAGCTAGAGAGGTGTCAGGGCAGCCAGGAAGGTCTGATCTCAATGCCCAGCTCACACTCATTGACTGCTGGATCTTGGCAAGGTCACTTACGCTTTCAAGGGCCCAGTCTACTCCCCAAGCCTATGAATTGGATAACTATACACATAGATATATGTACATTCACATACATACTCATATATTGAGAGCAAATATATAATAGATAGGGAGCTGGTATTTGGGTAAAAAATTTGTGGGTTCAAGCCCTGATTGTCCCACATTCTAGCTATATGCCCATGAGCAATTCAATTAATTTTTTAAGACCTATATAAACTTTTGTAAAAACCGTGTTAAAGACAGTTATTATCTCTAAAGCTGTACTCTACCCATGGAATCGCCGGAGGTCTTGACAGAATATATCTATGCATTTTTCAAACTCTTCTCTTAAAAGTCTATTTGAATCATTTATCCTCTGTGGGCTCCCCTCTTTCTATTTGTTTGGAAAGGCAAAACTAATATATTTCTAGAAAAGTTTATTTTGTAAAAGGGGACAGTGATTCCCTTCAGCCCCTCCTTAATTAGAAGGAGGAGGTTTTCTGTTGATTGACTTACCTATTCCATAACAGGAAAGAACCTTCATCAGCATCATTGAATCTGCCATAGAGATCAAAACATTAAGTAAATAAATAAATAAAAGTTTGCCCTCAAACCCTCCTTAGACCTGAGTACTCAATAAAGCCTTTGACTAGAAGGAAGATAAAGACACAAAGACTTATGACTTGCCTGACCAAGAAGGACACAATAAGATCCCCTCCCTGCATCTCTAAAGCATGAAAGCTCTGATGCAGAGTGGGAGTGGGTCCACCTTCATGTAGCACTTATGTGTATATCCCTATGGGCCCAAATGAGTGTTGAGGCAACGTCAAATTCTCTCTAGTTCTCAGAGATCTAACCCTTTTCTCCATACCACCCATCTTTGGGCGGCTACCTTAATTTCATGGTAGGAAGAGTACTGTAGATGGCCATGAATGTATGCAATCAGCAGCAACTGTAAGCCCCTAGCTCACCAGAGACCCCACCTCCTCATGGGACTGAGCCTTACTCTTCGCCTTTGTATGATGGAGAAGGAATGGACAAAGGCAGATGTACTTGGCTACTTGTCAGAGTAATAATGTAATATGTAGTACCAAAAACCCTCCATAATAAAACATCAACCATGTTGTTTTATATAAACTTACACACACCACATATATGTACATGCAACACACACACACACACACGCTTCTAAAACCAGATGATTTGCAGGCAGGACAAAAGCAATTTTGAACCAGAAAGTTCTAAGAAAAATTGTATTGCTTTGACTTGGCATGAGGGTCACTCTTCCTGATGGTGGACAAATGCATTGTAGAAAATATGAAATAGTTCACATCCAGTAGGACCAGTCATTAGATGGATACCCAGGAGCCGTGGGCTCAGGTCTTAGAATCCCATTGCAACTTCGATTCTTGTAAGCCTTGGAGAGTATTTAAGTTCCCAGAGTAGATGTTTTCTCAGTCTTAGACATGTAGGAACCTCCAATTATTTTTGGTGAGATCATCACTTGTGGGACAAGGGACAAAAGTGGCCAATGCCCTGCCCCCCCCGCCTGAGATTCCTGTGTTAATTCCCATAAGAGCTCCAGCCACTCTTTGAACTCGCAAGTCCCATCTCCTCTGTGCCGCCTCTGCTCCTATTTGTCCTTCACTTCCTCTCATACTACCTCTTGACAGTCATAGCCTGGTGATCCATGGGAGTAGTAGAAAACCACATGTGGGAACTCAATAAGCCCTTAGGAAGCATTTACAGGCATGGCAGATGCCAAGAAAGGTAAACCAGGAAACGTCTTCACTCCTGAGAGAGCACAGTCTGAGCCCTTCTCCTCTTCCTTCTCCAAATCAGGCCACAAAGTGCTTCACCTTCTCTTTGTGACGTTACTCTTTTCCCAACAGCAAGGTCACAGAAGCAGCTGCTGAGCTCATTTCGCCTCTCTTTTAGCAGCAATGTGAGTGGTCTGCCTTCAGCTTTTCCTCCTCTCAGCTGCCAAGGAGAACATGGATGAAGGAAGAGCACCACAGATTTGCAATCTTACTTTAAATTATTTTGAGAAACATTTTCTGTGCTTTATAAATGTTACTTTTAAGCATCATATTCTAAAAGTCAAGGTGACACTTTTCTAAATCAAGTGAGCTAATATTTGTAAAAAGTGCTCCTTATAATACTTGGAACATGGTAGGTTATATATAAATGCTTATCCCCTTTCCCAAGCCCACATATACAATTTTTTTGTATTTTAGCCAGAATTCTCACTCCCATTCCTAGCATGAAGTTATACTTCTTTTATTAGGGGGGATTCAACCCTCTGCAATGTTGTATTAGTACATAATTCAAAATCCTGAGAACTGCTAGTTGGAAGAGTAATTGATTCCTGGAGCAGTGTTCATAACACTGCTTTATTCTAACAACATCCTTCTAGCCAAGGAAAGGTCAGGTCATGGGCTCCATACTGCATACAGGAAAACTTCTCAGAACAAGGTGACCTGTTCAAGTTCTCACCAAAAATTAGACATTGGAACTAATAAGAATGTCTCGTTTCTTTGTGACTCCTCAAAGTGTACTGTAACTGCTTATTGTCTATCAGTACAATGGAGAGTGAATTGTGCTTCAGGAAAGATTTTGCCATTAGTGAAATGTGGTTTTTCTAATCCATTTGTAACTATTTTCCTTTCAATTCAAACAGAGCTCCTACTAGCTGGTTTGTTAAAATCATTAAGATACTGCTTCCTCAGGACATCTGGGAGAAAAAATAATGAGCTGCTCGACCCTCTGGGATGGAGAGCTGGGGACTGAAGAGTCAGGACAAATGGGAAAGAGAAGGAGGAATGAGCTAGGAGCTAAGGAAAATGTAGATATTTGTCATTTCATTGAAACGGTTCATTTTGCTGTCATACCATTTTGTACACTGCTTTCTGGTACTGCTCTTTATTCTCTATGTTCATAGCAAATTCAACTTTTCTTTGCAATTTTATTCTCTCTCTCTCTCACTCACACACTCACACACACGCTCACACTCACACACTCATACACACACACTCACACACACACACTCACACACAAACACTCACACACACACACACACACACTCACACACTCATACACACACACTCACACACACACACACACTCACACACACACTGTCTCTGTCTCTTTCTCTCTCTCTGTCTCTTATCTTCCTGTGACTTTCTCTCCCTCCCCCACTTTTCTCTCTTTGGAAAGTAAGATAACTAATCTTTTATTGATTTTGTTCCTCCTTTTAAAAAATGTTCAGCAATCATTTATTAAGCCCTTCGCACTATGAGAGAAGCATTGCCCTACAAGCTAGGGCTCCAAATATGCTAATCAGATAATCCTGGCCCACAAGGAATTCTTGTTCTATTAGGGCTTGAGAAGGGAAGAACAGCACATACACAGAGAAAAGAAAATTTAAAGTAATATGAAGTCATTTCAAGAGGGGAGAGTGCAAAGAACTTGTTTGATCAGGACTGGCCACCTGAACTATACTTCAAATGGCTCTCGACAATTTTATTCAAACCTGGCAGGGTGGCTTAACTCTGCAATATTATATGGAACCTGAATCTGGAACCAGAGTCAGGATTGTATTCCTGTATAAGAGGGCCCCTGTTAGGAAGCCTCTCTCCTGCAGGTGTTCTTAACTTCGTGTGTGTGTGTGTGTGTGTGTGTGTGTGTGTGTGTGTGTGTGTGTGTGTGTGTGTGTAAGAGAGAGACAGAGAGATAGAGACAGAGAGAGACAGAGACAGAGAGAGGGGAGACAGAGATAGAGACAGAGACAGAGAGAGAAAAAGAAATAGGAATGGAAAGGCACAGATAAGATTTTCCATATAATTGCCTTCCTTTGTAATTGTGTGTATTTATATTACACACACACACACACACACACACACACACACACACACACACATTTCAAAGCATTCTTCAACAAGATTTCATAGGTTTCAGCAGATTGCAGGCCCAGAAGAGTTTCATGAAGAAGCCTTCATTTGTATAGAGAATTAATGTCTTGGGTTCTTCTTTTATAGAGAATTAATGTCTTGAAGTAAGCCTCTTCCCTTATCTCTTTATTTAAATCTATTCATTGTCATTTATCCTGTTTTTAAAAAGCCCTAATAAACAGTTGTTTCATCTGGATGGTAGAACAGAATTAGAGGCTTTTAGAAAAAATAAAACCAAAAGTATCTCTGTTTTATTCAGCAGCTCGGTAAAGATATATACTATGAACTCAATGCAGTTTTCAAATATGTCCTTCTCATAGAACTAACTGTATCTCTCCTCCTCTTGAGGACAAACTTCTAGTGAAGACCATCGCCAGCAGGCACTCCACTGCCTTTCCTCCCCGCATCTTCTCAGCACCTGACAGTCTTGTTGGCAGCCTCACCAAGCTCTTACAAAGTTGTGTTCTCCCATGTTAGCAGTCTCTTTCTCCCCAAATCTACTGATCTTTGCTCCATCCTTCTTGACCTCTCTGAAATCTTTGTCACATTCAATCACACTTTTCTCGGTTCTTTCTCCTCTCTAGGGTTTTGTCATTTTGTTCTTTTCTCTTTGTCTAGTTGCCTCTTTGGCCATTACTTGTCTCCTTTGTCAGTCCTTCCTCTAGGCCACATCCCACAACCTTGGTTGCCCCCAGAGTTCTGTCAAGTTCCCATGCTACCCTCTCTATGGTATTTCAATTCATGAACGTCCTTGGTTCATAACTTTCTCTCACCTTCTACATTGAATCAGGTACAAATTACCAGTGTAACATTTCACTTTGGGAAAACTAGACGCCCAGTGAATAAAGTGCCAAACCCAGAGGTGGGGGGACCTCAGCTAAACACAAACACTTACTAGCTGTGTGACCCGACCAAGTAACTTCATCTTTGCCTCAGTTTCTTCATCTGTAAAAGGGGGGTGATATCCACATCTAACTGCCAGGGTTATTGTAACACTCACATGAGATAATAATTGTAAAGTTCCTGGCCCACAGGGAGAACCACACAAATGAGAGTTATCAGCCTTCTCTAGCATGCCCCCTTCATTTCTTTGGCAGCTTCCTGGTGCAGTC
The DNA here is from genome assembly GCA_028646515.1 of Pseudochirops corinnae. NCBI lineage: Eukaryota > Metazoa > Chordata > Mammalia > Diprotodontia > Pseudocheiridae > Pseudochirops > Pseudochirops corinnae. Next base: position 359,519,505 of record CM053586.1, read on the forward strand.
CTTGGTCACCTGAAACCTCAACTATCACAATGAATGATTTTCTGGTTGGACTCTGTCTCAAGTTTCATTCTGATCTAATCCATTTCTACATAGCAGTCACACTAAACTTCCTGAGTGCATATCTAACCATGTCAGTCCAAGAGTCAATCAAATGTAGGGATCCCTCCTGCCACCAGGCTAGAGTGGGACATTGCTGGTTGGAGTTTAGGGGCCTCCCTGCCCTGCCCCTCCTGCCTGTTCTGTCTTCTCACCCAGCACTGCCTTTCCATAGCCTGTCTCCCTGTGCTTCCTAGTACAAGACATTCTATCTTCTGACCACACCTTCTCACTGACTGACCCACCTCATCACCGTATTGTAGCTATAAGTTTTAACTGAAGTCTGCACTTCCACAAGCTTTCCGTTGTCCTCCCTGACCTTGGTGTACTCTCTCTGAAATGCTTCCAAATTATCTTGGAGTTGTTTATGTGTACTTTCTTCTTTGCCTTTGGATGTGTGCTCAGTGCTGAGAACAATGCCTGGCACAGAGTATGTGCTCTTGGACCAGTAGTCTGTGATTCTTTCTGTCAAGCCCCCTATTGCTTTTGCATTTAACTAAATATTTCTCTGTAACTCTTTCTTTTTCTTGTCATTACCCTATCACCAGGGTAATTTTCTCTTCTCACATACACCACCCATAATTTAATCTGAAAAAGGAAAGCATAATATTCAGGATAAATATGTGAAATAAATAAGAATCAATATGTCTATATAGGTGGATATATGAAACATCCATTGATTTGCTGATTTTTTTTTTTTTAGTAAATATGAACTTTCCAGGTAACTCCACTTTTCATCAACAACTCCACTTGGTGGTTTGGCGTCAGTGGAACTATCTTTGTGCTTTAACCAGGAATATAAGCCTTAAATCTCATCATCAGACTGAATAAGTCAGTTTTAGAGATTCAACACCTTCCCACTTTCCTCAGCCTCCTGTCCTCTCTGATTGAAGGACTGAATAGAAGAATATTGACCTCCTCAAAAGTGTCTTCTTCTACTTTTTTTTTTAATTTTTAAATTTTTTTTCAGTTTTTGGGTGGGGGAAGGCAGTGCAATTGGGGGTAAGTGACTTGCCCAAGGTCATATGGCTAGTAAGTGTGTCAAGTGTCTGATGCCTGATTTGAACTCAGGTACTCCTGACTCGAGGGTCAGTGTTTGATTCACTGCACCACCTATCCACCCCAGGAGCCTTCTTCTATAGAGGCTTAGATCTGGACTCTCCAAGTAACTTTACTTTCCAACTGTAGCTCTGTTTGATTTGTCCATCCCAGAGCATCATGTTCTACTTCTTCTCCAAATCCTCCCTTTTCATCTTCTGTTTAGGGTTGTCTTTCCCATTAGATCCTTTGCTCCTGGAGAAAGCTTAGAGGTTTAAATTGGCATCCCAGCACTCAGAACAGGGTCTGGCACACAGTAAGTGCTTATTAAATGCACAGTGGATTTTGTACTCATATTAGTTTATTGATTTTCTTTAATTTAGAAATCTCATTAATCTCTTTTCCTTTGTATTAAATATGTTTTAGAGATAGTTCTCCTCAAATGAATACTTTCTAAGACTATATGTATGTGTGCATGTAAAAGAGAGAAAGCTCAATAGAAATATAGAAATGCAAACATCTATAAATATCTATACTTATCCCATAAAATATTAGCACATTTTCTCATTGTCATTCTTTTTAAATCATTTATATGATTTATTCTCTAACTCATTCATTATTGCCAATGCTATTTCATAGCTTTCAAATAAGATGGTAAATTTTGCACATATATCCATTACTGTTATAATTTGTAAGTAACACTGCAAGTCAAGTTGTTTTGTTTTGGTAAGGGACCATAATGCTATGATGAATATTATTGAGTATCCTTATTCAGATATTAATAAATCCCTTTCAATTCTTTTTTTTTCCCTCAGTGTTCTATTAACTTCTACATGTTGTGAATGAAAGACTACTTGAAGTCAGGAGTAACTAGGATCAAATTCCTCATCAAATCCGTACCAGCTGTGTATGCCAGAACACTCATTTGTCTCTGGGACTTAATTTCCTTATCTGCAAAACCAAAGGGTTTGCTGTGCTGACTCTAATATCACTAAAAACTCTAAATTTGTGATATCACAATTTGTTTAGCTTTCTTTTTGTTAAATTTATACAGTTATGAAAGCTAAACCTCAACAAATCTTTTTGTTTTTTAATGTTATGATTTCCATTAGGAATATAGACAGTGCTATTGTTCTGTGTGTGTGTGTGTGTGTGTGTCTGTGTCTGTGTGTGTGTGTCTGTGTGTGTGTGAGTGTGTCTGTGTGTGAGTGTGACTGTGTGTGTGTGTGTGTGTGTGTTTCTGTCTGTGTGTAAGAGAGATGGTGGCGGAGGTGGAGAGAATGATGTTGTGTTGCTTTTCTATAGTACTTAATTCACTTGCAGAGATTTCATGTTTATCCTTTTTGACAACTGTTTTTAATTGTTGCTTTTCTGAAATCATTTGAAACTCTTGCTGGTTTTCCCCAAGTCTCTTGAAGTTTGCTATGTCTCCCTACCCCAGCTTTTACTTTGTCATATTTATTTTCTTATCAAGTCTTCCATTATTTCTTCTTTTTTTTTCATTTCATGGGGAACTTCAATGCATTCACATTTAGGGTTTTAATTATTATTTGTATTTTCTACCATTAAATCTTACTCATTATTTCCATTTATTCATTTTAAATCATGTGAACTCCTCTTGAAGTCATTCAACTGTGGGTAAATAAATCAGAAGGTCTCCAGAGGGGTTCCCTCTCAATAGGTTACACAAGACTTCCATTGAACTCTTTGGCTAAGGGAATGAGGGGAATAGGATTTTATATAATTCTTATTATGTGTCAAGCACTGTGCTAAGACTACTTCCAAATATTATCTCATTTTATTCTCACAACATCCCTGGAAAATATGTGCTATCATCTTCCTCATTTTATACTCAAAGAAACTAAGGCAAATATATATTTGAGTTACTTCTCTGGGGTTTTGCAGCTAGTGTCTGAGGCTGCATTTGAACTTAGGTCTTCCTAATTTCAGGCCCAACACTCTACTATCCATTACACCACAAACTGCCTATGATTCCACCATCACAATTTTCCTACAACCACAAATACCCCTTCCAGTGTAATATGGGCAAAGGAGGCGACAACAACAACACAAAAAGATCCAAACTTCCTCCAACACAGGTCAGGAAAGACTGGGATTCGATCTCCCTCATACTTTCTTTCCTTTTAAATAATGAAAGGAACTTCCCTGAACATTCCTTCCCCTGAGTGGATTGGTTCGTTAATGAGATAGCTGGGAATCTACTCCATGTGTTAATGTAATTCTTCTTTCTCTCCGCCTGATTTGTTTGCTTTGCTTGGAAGTTTATTCATGAATGTTTTCTTTTTGCTGTATTTATTGTCCCCCAATAAGGTGAGGTTAATTTTTTAATAACCTCGACTAGTAGCAGAAGAATGAAAATATTGCCTTGATTGTTGAAAATGTTCTCACTAATGGTGCCTATTTACATTTCTTATATAACTTTTCTTTAATGAGTTTGTCAGCCACATACCCCTTTCACTCCTGAGACTTTTAAAGGAATTCTCGAGCCTTAATTATATATATTTTTTTTTTGCTAATACTTGTTCTTTTTAGTTGATCATTAAGCACACCTTAGTAGCATGTGTTACAGTGGGGGGTTGTGAATGACTTTTTTGTTTTTTAGTATATAATCTAATCTGCTCTCAAATTTAACTTAACTTAAAAGGAATCTTTAGCAACTTAGATTTGTTTTTGGTATGTGAAAGAAATTCTTACTATCTCTCAATGCTTGTGATATTTTTGTTTTGAAATTAAAATTCTGAACTTTGACCATAATATTTAATAAATTTCATGGTGACTGCAACTTCTGGATTATTTAAATAATTTTTATTTTATCTATAAGTTTGTACCATCTTGATTTCCAACAATAATTTATCTGTGGAATTTTTTTTTAGTATTACATTCTTTCTTTTTCTTAAACTTCTATTTTTTTCCTATGAATTCATAAATATATACACAGATATATGGGCACATATGTATACACACATACACATACGCACATATGTGTTTATGTATTTGTATATATGTAAAAGCCTATGTGAGATTCACTATGATAATATTTCCATGTGAAGATAGCTAGAAAAAAAAATATGATGTCTCTCCAAATAAAGGAAGCAAGTAAGCTTATTTTCTAAAGATTGTGATATTTTTTTTCAAGGATGAGATAGCATGCAAATAGATTTTTGATACTTGTGGAGATAGGAGCTTAATAGGATTTTTTTGTCATTCATCATTCCGGATGCTGAGGATCACTTGTGGGAATGGTGTGAAAACATTTAAGGGACATGCCTTGCATAACTTCCACCTTAACTTTACCTTCCTGAAAAAACAAAACAAAATAAAACAAAGATGATTTGATGCCTTCTGGCCATAGGCAACATCCCCATTAAACTTGACTTTTTTTTTTTTCCTGTTTTCAAGTTGAGTATTACTGTCTTATTGAGAATTTTATTTTCTTTTCTTCTTATTCTATCCTTATTATCATGAAATTTTGCCCAATTAATTTTATCCAACTATGAATTTCCAGATTCCAGATATGTCCTGAATTTCCCCCCCCAGGGAGTATAAATTTTGAGGGAATTTCTCAGTTGATTTCACCAAATAACTTAACATCTTGTCATTTTTAAATATTTAATAAAGTATGATAATCATTTTAAACAAACATTTTTCTATAAGACCTATAATTCTTTTTCAGCTTTAATTATCATTCTAATTTGTAGCTCCAATTCTATTTTTAGTTCTTTACTTGACATCAGTTAAACGAGACTAGGAAATATGTGTATGTTTTAATTATTAAAACCACCTTTTCTCTTTCCCCTCCAAATCCCCCCAGACCTCCACACTGAGAATGAGTAAAATAGATCTCTTGTTACAATCATGGATAATCAAGTAAAGTACATTCTGACATGGGCTATATCAGATATTTGTATGGCTCATTCTGAACTCTGGAACTGTCATCTCACTCTTAGGAATTAAGTAACATTTCAGTGTTAACCCTCTGGATTTAGTATTTGCTATTATACCAACCAGAAATTGTATATTTCAAACTATTCTGTCTTTACCATGATGTTGCCTTTGTAAATTATTTTCTTTGTGATTTTCTCCTCACTCTGTGTCAGTTCATACAAGTCTTCCAGAGTTTCTCTGAAATGATCTTCTTCCTCAATTCTCATAGCCCCAGAGACAAACACAACCAAGAACAGGGACCCCTAAGTCACACATCAGGATCCTTGAGAGATGCATATCAAACAATTAATAAGCATTTATTAAAGACTTATGATGGGCCAGAAATTGTACTAAACTCTTGGGATACAAAGAGGTAAAAGACAGTCTCTCCACTCAAGAAACATGCAAAATTCATGGGGAAGACAAGACTCAAACACATCAATACAATGAAAATTGTACATGGGCCAAATAGGAAATTCATTAAAATATAGAAAACACTGGAATTAAGATGGTAAAGAGAAACTTTCTGAAGAAGGTGGGGTTTTAGTTGGAACTTAAAAGGAACTCAGGGAGGTAAGTAGTTAGAGTAGAGAAGGGAATGATTTGAGGAATGGGGGACAGCCAGAGAGAATACCCAAGAGATAGGGTGTCTTCTTTGAGATTCTTCCAAGAGACCATTGTCACTGGATTAAGTAATACATGCTAGGGAATAAGGTGTTAAAAAAATTAAATACCTTGAAAGGGAGAATAGATTTGGGGACCTTTGAATATCAGAGTATTCTGTATTTGCTTCTGGAGGCAATAGGAAGCCACTGAAACATATTGATTGAGGAGTGAATTGATCAGCCCTGAGTTTTAGGGAAATCACTTTGGTGACTAAATAGAGGATTGTTTGGAGTAGGGAAAGACTTGAGGAAAGCAAACCCACGATAGGTCTGTTGCAATAATCAAGGCCTGAAGTGATGAGGACCTGGACTGCAGGAGTTACAGTATCAGAATTGAGAAAAGGATAGAGAGAATTTGCACAGATGAAATCGGTGGGCTTTTGTAAAAGCTTGTATATGGGGAAGAGAGGGGTGAGAGATAGCGAGCAATCTAGGATGTCTCTAATTTTTGGAGCCAGAGGGTCCTGGGGGATGGCAGTTTTTCTCTCTGTTAATAAGGAAGATTGTGTGTCAGGCAGATTTTAGAGAAAAGGTGATGAGTTATGTTTTGGACTTCTTGAGTATGTCTACTGGACATCCATTTCAAGATGTTTGAAGTACAGTAGGAGATCTGAGAGTGGAAATGAGTAGAGATATTGGCAAAGGAAAGGTAAATTTGACAATAATCAGGATAGAGAAAGTAATTAAATGCATGGGAGCTGATGAGATCAACAATTAAAGTAGTATAGAGAAAGAAGAAAAAGGAGGTCAGGACAGGGAGAGCAATCTATGGTTAGAAATTATGATCCAGAGGAGGATCAAGCAAAGAAGAAATAAAAGGAGTGCTCATATGGGTAGACCAAGAAAAAAAAAAAACACAACAACAACAAAAAACAGGGGAAAGTGGTGTTCTGAAAATCTAGAGGAGAGAATACAAAGGAAGAGAGCATAATTGCCCAGTTTAAAAGGCTACAGAGAGGTCGAGGAGAATGGGGAGAGAGAGAGAATAAAAGCTGTTGGGTTTAGCGAATGGAAGATCACTGGTCACTTAGGAGAGAATCGAGTCAATGGAATGATAAAGGTAGAAGTCAGATTGTTAAGGAGCTCAGAAAAGAGAGAGAAAATAAAGTAGAAACATATATTGTGGCCAACCTTTTTGAGGAGTTCCAGGAGCAAAACAGGATGATAGCACACATGGAAAGGTTAAGTGAGGGTTTTTTTTTTCTTTTCAGGATAGGATGATACAGATAATTTTGTAAACAGCAGGAAATGAGCCAGTAGACAGGGAAATATTGAAAATCAGTGATAAGGTGAGGATGGCAAAGGGGGAAATCTGTTACAGGAGATGGGGTAGAGTGGGATCACTTGTTCAGGTAGAGGAGTTACACTTGGGAAGAAGTAAGGGAACCTCATTATGTGAGATGAGTGAAGGAGCAGGTAGCAGAAGGAATCTGGATGATCAGATGACAGGAGGAAGAGAGGAAGAGAAGGAATCCAAAGATAATGTCCTCAATTATTTTTCAGTAAAATATGAGCCAAAATCCTCAGCTGAGTGAGTGGGGGAGGGGAAGCCATGGGAAGTTTGATGGGGGAATGAGAAGTTTGGGAAGAGTTTCTGTGGAGAATGAAAGAGTGAGTTGACAAGGGACATATGATAAGATTGCCGAGCAGCAGGGAGTGCCCATTTGAAGTTGTGCAACCTAAATTTGTGGTGGACCCAATTAGAACAGCTGCACAATTTTCTCCTTCTTTCAGCAGCATGAGTATTAGGATAAATAATGACTTAGAAAACAACATATTCACATAATCTATAGCCTGTTGTATTTGCATTCTTTTTATTTCATATTCACAATGACATTTTCATCTGCTTTGGGCTTCAGTATTATTTCAGGCTGCACGTGAACCACAGGCCACATGTTTGATACTTCTGTCTTAGAGCACAATAGCATTCTGTCATATATATATGTACCAGATCTTATTCAGCAACTCGCCAATTGATAGGCATTCCCTCTGACTCCCATTCTCTATCACCACAAAACAGCCTATAAATAACTTGCTACATCCTTAGGCAGGTAGATTACATTTTGCTTAGGAGCAATATCTCCCTTAATCATCACTTTCTTTAATTGCCCCTTCTGCCTTTTCCCCTTTTCTCCTTATTTCCCTGAGGAGTGAAATGCAATTCTTTACCAAACTGTTTGGTGTTCTTCTTCCCTTTAACCCTTTCTAGGTATGAATGAGCTTAAAGTGTCAGTCATTTCCCCCCACTCTTCTTTCTTGTTCTTAGAGATTGTTATTTGCACACCCTGATTTAGGGGAGATGATTTTTATTAACTTTCCTTTCCCTCACACAGCAAATTTCATTAATCCCACTTTCTATTTTTCTCTTAAGATGTTTTTAAGACAGAACTGTATCCAGTCCTCTCTGAACCCTGAGAATAACAGGCTCTAGAGGAGACACATTGTAGTTGAAGATTTCTATAAAGCTCCATTCTATCCATGAGTAATACTTAGACATCCTTTATTTAATGATCCATATTCCCTTTTAGGACTATATTCCATTTTTTCTGTTGTTATTTTTGGTTGAAACTCTATGTTCTTTACTTTCTGGAATATTACATTCCAAAATATCTGCTCCTTTAAGGTGGTGATCACTAAATCCTCTATGATTTTGAATGTGGCTTCTCATTTTTTATATTTTTGTTTGAAACAAGCAGAAGTATTTTTTTCTTTGAAAAGAAAACTGAATTTTGACTGTGAGATTCTTGAAAGTTTGCATGGGTGGGAGCTTTTTCAAGAGGGAATCATTAGATTCTTTCTATTTTAACTTTGCTTTTTGGTTCTGAAAGATCTTTTTCAGAGTTTTAAAAAATATGATGTCTATGCTCTAGTTTGTGTCTTAATGTTCAGATGTACTGATAATTCTTAAATTTATTCTTCCTTGATCTATTTTCTGGGTTATTGCTTTCTATATTTTGAATTTTCTTTTATACTTATTGTAATTTATATATTCATTAACGTCTATTTCTCACTTTCTTACTTTCAGGGAGTTTGTTACTTGGGTGAGGTGTTACTCTTGTATAATGCTGTTAATAACTTTTTCATTTATTTCTTCCATAGATGTCATTCATTTTCCAATTTTTTTAACTTTCATATATATATATATACACATGTATATGTGCACACACAATATTTTTCCAATTCCTTGTAAAAATAACATTGTTTTGTTTTGTTTTTGGTATATTTTCTCATTGTTACCAAGAAAAAACTTATATTCCTTTCTATTCCTATTCAATTTTCTCAAGTTCTATCATATCTAATTTTCCTAAAACTATTAATTTCCTTAACTTCTTTTGATTTGGTTTTGTTTCTAGACTTATCTATTCTGATAGGAGAAAGTCTTACTCTCTATTTTCTCCTGTAACATTTAGCTTTTCCTTCAAGACTTTAGACGCTATGCCATTTGGTGAATCTATGTTTAGTACTGATATTACTTCACTGCCCCTAGTGCCTTTTCGCAAAGTTTTCCTATTTATCTCTTTTAATTAGATCTTTTTTTTTCCTTTTTGTGCCTTTCTGCTTTAAGTATATTTAGTATAAAGTACAATTTGTAAAATTCTCTTTTTTAATCCACTCTGCTATCTGTTTCTGTTTTATAAGTGATTACATCTAATTCTCATTCAAAGTTATGATTTCTAACTGTGTATTTTCTTCCATCCTATTTTTTTGTCCTATGTATCCTTCTCTCCCTCCCTCGCTCTCTCCCTCCCTCCATCCCTTTCTCTCTCTCTCTCTCTCTCTATCTTTCTCTCTCTCCTTCCAACCCATCCATCCTCAAAACTGTTTTACTTCCAAGCTCTGTCTCCCCCAATCCTTATCCCTTCTCTAATTTCCCTCCCCTACTATTTCACTGTACAGTAAGGCAGTCTTCTTTTTACTATTTCTTAGTGAGTGTGGATATCACTGTCTCTTTGAGATGATTTGAAAAGAGTAACATTTAAATATTGCTTGCCCCCCTCTCCTATCTGCCTCTCTATTTTAAAAGCTCTTTTGTTTACATATACTCCTAACTGCCCTAACGATGATAAAGATCTTAGGATTTACAAGTATCATGTCTAGGATTCTCTAAGTATATCTATATAATCTGTAAAGAGTGATGGTTTGGTCTCTTAAAGTTGACTGCACACATGTCTTCACTCTGGAGCTAAGAGCTTCCCACTGGATTGCTAAGGCAGTGTCTGATGCTGACTTGTCAAAATACTTCCTTTCATTGACTGTGCTCTCCTTATAGCTGAGTGAGACAGACCTTTCTTGCCAAACATCCAAGTTTCTTTGTCTAGAAAATTGTTTCATCCCATTTTTCACTGCTTCTGTCAATTCAGAATTTATTTGGGGCACTATTTTATAGTTGTTTGGAGGTGAATATGGGAGAGTTCAGCTGATTTCCTGCTTAATCTGCAATCTTGGCTTCATGTATCCTCCTAAACTTACTTTCTTTAGTGATTTTTTTGTACCATTTTTTTTCCATTTGGCCAGTTCTGCTTTTTAAAGAGTCTCTCTCTTGAGTTGATTTTGTGTGTTTCTTTTGCCATTTACAACATTTTTATGAGGTGTTTTCTTCTTCAATATTTTTTGTGCATCCTTTACTAATATATTGGCTCTTTTTTCTGATTTTTCTGACATCACTCTGTTTTCCCTTATTTTTCCCCTTTACTTCTCTTTATTTGATTTTTAAAATCCTTTTTGAGCCCTTTTAGGATTTCCTTTGAGGCCTAATACCAATTCATATTTTTCTTTGTGGCTTTCAATATATATCTTGGTTTTGTTGTCTTCTTCTGAGCTTGTATTTTGATGTTCTCTGTCACTACAGCAATTTTCTATAATCCATATTTATTTGTTTGTTCATTTTCCATTTTATTTGATTATTTCTAACTTTATTTTAAAATTGGTCTCTGCTACCAAGAAAGAGGTGACACTGTTCTAAGCTTCAAATTTTTTGTGCTGCTATTTTTCAAGCAAGTTCTAGGAATCTGTAAGCTTTCAGTTCTTCCAAGATGTCATGATCTGAGGAGAGAGGTATGGTTACTGCTCTCCTAGACTGCATTCTTCTCTGTTAGAGACTATAAGCACTCTTTCCTACCCTGGAACAGCAACCAACATCCCTACTCCTGACCCTGAACTGCATGTGGGCAATTCAACAAAGTCCTCTTCACAGTATCAGCAAATGGTCCCCTTTAATCTCCTTCTGACCAATTACCCAAGCCCCTTAGTTTCTGTGGACTGAGATCTCTGGAATCCACAGCTACCAGCTCAGTCATCCCTAAGTTCTGTTTCTAGCTTACCAACACAGCCTGTCCTAGACTGCACTCCATCATTACCCCAGTGAAGGTGACCTTTCCTGCTGGCCTTCCAAGTTGTCTTGGGCTGGGAAATTATTTCACTCAATCTTTTGTTAGTTCTACCACTCTGGAATTCATACTGAGGCTTAATTTTAACATTGCAGGTGAATTTGTAAGAGGTCAGGTGAATCCCTCCCTTTACCCTTCCAATTTGACTTTGAACATGTTTAACTCTTTCCTAAACTCTTGCTTCATATCTTCTAGTAATTCCAGTTGAATCTAAGCCGTAGAAGTGCTTCTCTTTAAGTCTTTGCTCATAGATATTTTGCTGTCATTCACTTCTTCTGTATTTCTGCCTTTAGTCTTCCAGTATTTATAATGTTTTGTCTTGTTTTTTAAATCTTGTAAATCTTTTGTTTTGTTTTGGTTCCTTATCTGATGATCTTCATCCATTTTCATGACTTTCGACTGAATTTTAGGACTGGACTCTGGGCACTTCTTCAGGGAAGTTCTCTACTGGTCTTGCTGCTGATTTCTAAGGGTTTTTCTTCTAGGATATCAGGGACAGGTCAGGCTAGGGACCTGAGAGCTTTTGGTGCTCCAAAAGTATTCTGATCCAGAGTAAAGTCAGACTGGTGAGCTCTGATCTGAGCTCTGCAAGTTGCTGACCTGAATTTAGGTCTGAGCAAGAGGAGATGCTGCTGAACTCAGCCAGATTCAGACAGCTGTGGGGCTCTAATGGCTTAGAATGAAAGAACGGCAGTCTCTCCTTTGGTCTAGCATTCCTATGCTGGTTATTCCTCTGAAGTATTCAGAAACACTCTGCTACCAGGAGATTCTGAACCTAATTCTCTCCTGCTACAGAACTACCTCCCAGGGATATTATGAGTATCAAATGAGGAAATGTTTGCCTTGTTTCCGGAAGGCATTTAATAAATGTTTGTTTCCTTCCTCTCTAGTTCTTTCCTTTCTATATAGCCCAGGGCATTTTCTTGGGGGCTGGGGTAGTAGGGAGGGAGTGGCAGGTTGCCTTTTCAGTCCACCTTTTACCTGTGTACTAGGCAACAAAGCTTACAGTTGGCATTTGTCCCCCTTAAAGTGCCCTAGCATGGAATAGGAAGGGCTGGGATTAAGGTCTGGTACCTCTTTGCCTTGTCCCTCAGCCTTGCCCTGCAACTCAAGGCACCTGTTCAGATCCCATTTCCAGCTCTGTCAGTCTTTTTTCTCATACCAACCAAGGTTATCAAAATGGGCCACTGTTTTTTTATTTGGAATTTGCCAATCAGGATTTGGTCTAATGCATTTTTCATGATCTGCTTAGAAATTCTTTTGGTGAATGGGGGGAGGTAATTTGCTGTCCTGATTCCCACTTTTCCATCAATTTTTCTCCATCATTATTGATTTTTTGGAGGATTATTACTTTATATTTTTAATGTAGTTAACAGTCACTTGGGTGTGATACAAACACAAACATCTTATATTCACTGCTGCTTACTGTGATATTTTTCCTGTTGTCCATATTTACTAGAAATAAGATCATCAGTGTTCACTGTCATTATCAGCAGCTCTATTAGAAAACATTCATGTTGAACTTATAAACAAAACTAAGAGTTGGTTTTATGAGAAAACCAATAAAATTGATAGACCCTTAGTCAATATGATAAAAAAAAAAAGAAAGAAGAAAACCAAATTTCGAGTCTCAAAAATGAAGAGGGTGAATAT
>CM053586.1:359532788-359592285 GCA_028646515.1 Pseudochirops corinnae
ATAGGAGAGAATAGAATGAGATAGGGGGGATAAACTGGGATGGCTGTTTTGGGGTGGTGGGTAGGGGAAAGATGGGGAGAAAATTTGTAACTCAAGATTTCATGGAAATGAATGATGTAAACTAAACTAAAATAAAATAAATCAATTTTAAAAAAAGGGAAATTATAACCCAATTTCTCTAATCAATATTGGTGCAAAAACATAAACATACCAGAAAGGAAACCGTAAATGACTTCAATAAACACAAAATGTTTGTAATGCCCATGTGGAATGTATACAGGAATTAAGGGTGGTTCGACAGTAAAAGTAAAATTAAATTAAAAAAAGAACAAACAAACCCTAAAAAGTAATTGACCATATTAGTGACAAAACAAACAGAAACTACATGATTATATTCATCTATGAAGAAAAATCTTTTGCAAAAAAACAATGCCCATTCCTATTAAGAACCTTAGAAAATATAGGAATGAATGACATCCTTTCTTAAAATGACAAATGATATCTGCCCAAAATGAAGAGTAAGAATTATCTGTTAGAAGGGTGTACTAGAAGCCTTCCCAATAAGAACACGAGTGGATAAATATGTCTATTATTGCTGCTATTAATCAATATCATATTTAGAAATGCTAGCTTTGAGCAAGAAGACAAGAGAAGTTAATTGAAGGCATAAAAATAGGTAAGGAGAAAACAGATTATCACTCTTTGCAGATGATATAATAGTATACTTAGAGGACCCTGGAGAATCATTTAGAAATAATTGAAACAATTTTATCAACTTTGGCAAAGTTTCAGAGTATAAAATAATAACACACAAGTGATCAGAATTTCTGTGTATTACATACAAATTCCAACAGGAAGAGATAGAAAGATAAATCCCATTTAAAATCACTACCGACAATATAAAATTTTGGGGAGTCTATCTGCCAAGAAAACAGCTAAGAAGTATATGAACACAGTTAAAAGATACTTTTCACACAAATAGAGATTTCAACAGTTGGAGGAATATTAATTGCTCAGAGGTAGACTGAGCCAATATAAAAAAAGAGGTGGAGGACTTTCAAATATAAAAATATAAAAAAGACAATATAAATAACGACAATTCTAGTTGAATTAAACTGCTGATTCACGGCCATATCAGTTGAAATAACTTTAAAAAATCATTAGCATAAACAAAAGGACAATAATATCAAGGTAATTAATGAAAAAAAAGGGAAAGATGGTGCTAGGAAAACTGGAGAGCATTTTGCCAAGAACTCAGTATAGATAGTTTAAAGTCCCACACTGCATACCAAGATAAAGTCAGAATTGGTCAATTATTTAGATATAAAATAAAGAGAGCATGGAAAAATTATTCATCAGATTTGTGGATAAGGGAATGATTCATAACCAAGGGATTATGGAGAGTAAAATGGATAATTTTTTATTACATGAAATTAAAAAAAATTCACAAAAATAATTCAGTCAAAACTGAAGGAAAGCAGGAAAAACTATAGTAATTTTCTCTGATAAGGATGTCATTTCTCATGTATATATGAAAATATGCCAGATTTGTAATGATAAGGTCCATTTTTCAGCTGATAAATGTCAAAATATATGTACAGGCAGTTTTTAGAAGAAATGAAAAGTATCAATAATCATATGAAAGAATGCTCTGATTCACTAATAATCAGAGAAGTGAAAATTTAATAACAATCTACCTCATACCCATAGGATTGGCATGACAGAAAAGGAAAATAACAAATGCTGGAGGGAATGTGGAAAAATAGGTACACTAATCCATTATCAGCGGAGTTTTGAACTGTTCCAACTATTGTGGAGTACATTTTGGAACTATTCCCAATGGCTTCTAGTACCATGTATACCCTTTGAGTCATCAACACCACTACTAGGTTTGTATTCTAAAGAAATCAAAGGAAAAGGAAAAGTTCCTATATCTACAAAATATTTATAGCAACTCTTTTCATTTTGGCAATTAATTGGACACGGAGCAGATGTCCTTAATTGGTGAATGGCTAGAAAGTTATGGCATCTGTTTTTGATGCAATATTATGGTGCTGTAAGAAGTGATGAAGTAAATAAGTCTAGGAGACTTATCTGAGCTGATGAAAAGTGCAGCGAGCAGACAGGAGATGGGAGAAGATTGTACACAGCAATAGCACTACTGTAATGATTACCCGCTCTCATCAATCCACAGGAATTCCAAGGGATTCATAATGAAAACAAAGTTTCTACCTTCAGAGAGAATTGATGGGCCCTGAGTGTAGATCAAAGCACGTTTTCTTGCATTTTATTTTTCTTGGCTTTTTTTTTTTTTTTGCAACATGGCTAATGTAGAAACAGATTTTATGTGACTTCATATGTAAAATAGCTATTACATTTCTTGCATTCCCAGTGGGTAAGGGAGAAGAGGGAGAAAGAGAAAGAGAGAATTTGGAATTGAAAATAGTATTTTTCAAAAGAAAGTGGGAATTACTTGATTTATTATAATTCAAATGAGTAATTCAAATCCGTGAACAAACAAATATGGAGTAAACCAAACACAACCACGAGAACAAACACATTGTTTACAATAGTCCAAATGAAAAGGACTCTCAAAGGTGATAGAAGGTATTGGATAATTGTAAAACTCAACCACAGCATCAGAGAATAAATGATGAAAGAAAGCACTTACCTTGCAGTAGCAAGGTGGGAGGACAGTGGGTGTGAATTGTGCTGTGTGCTAGCACATGTGCAGATGGTATTTGTTGGTCAGTTACTTGCTTTTTAATTTATAAGAAGATGATGTTTTGTGGGAAGGAAGCCAGGGATTATATAAGGAAAATACCGTGGTCTAAAAACATGTCTTTGGAGAAAGAAACAAAAAAATACCTTAGCCAACTGTCTCATACACAATCCTAAGGAAAATGACACTACAAAACAAATTCAAAGTTTGGATACAGTGATGAAGCAAAAATTCCAGTATGCTGTAAGAGCTGGGAATATAGCACCCTGGGCTCTCAGTGCCAAACTGGCCAGCTCTGCCCTTCACAAATATTCTCATCTTGGTTAGGCCACTTAATCTGTTTGTGCCTTCATTTTTTCAAACTGTTAAAATAAGGAGCATGAATTATTGTATAAAAATATTTTCTTGATCAATAAATTCACTAAAATATTTTCATTTCTCTAGTGAATTAGTTGCAATCAAGAAATAGGAACAAAAAGTTTGAACTACCAATTGCACATTTATGGAGGCATGTATGAGTTCCCTTCAGCTCTATATGTATCTTCAAATGGTATTCTATCTCTATTTCTGTATCTAACAATAGATATTCATCTATGTAGATGCCTATTATACATTTATGAGCCTGGAGTCGGGAAGACCTGAATACAAATGTGACTTTCCACTGGAGCCAGTGTAAGCCAGTAACCGTTGGTCCATTGCCTGCCTCAGTCTCCTCAAATGTAAAAAGTAGACAATAATAGCACTTAGCTTACATGATTTTTTTGAGACTAGGCTCAAATAAGATATTATAAAGCACTTAGTACAGTCCCTAATACATAATAGGTTTTATATAAATGCTCACCCTCTCTCTTTCTCTCTCTTCTTCTGTCTGTATGTACATATCCATTGAATATGCTACTATATTGAGGAGTTCACCTCAGTTTCAGATTTGAAACACACAGATAAATGTCACTGTCAATTTAGAGATCTCCACGTGATTGGAGCCTTCTATCTGTGCCTGTTTCACTGTCTCACTAACTTATGGAAGATTCTTATTTTATCAAACTGTCATATTATCCTCCAAAAATTTTAAACTAGATCCAATGGAAGAATTTCCAACAGTTCCTTAAATGAGTAGATACAGCATTGTGTCCTAAATTCCTGCCCATTTGTCTTGCCTGAACTGCAGCCCACTAATATATTTCTTTGGTTAAAAGGCACTTCATTGACTTTCACCAATTTCCCATATGTGCCTTACTTCTTGTTATCAAAGGGATCTGCATGAAAGAGAAAGACCAGGATAAAGGGACTGGGGTATGGAGTGGGGATTAGGGGTAGGGAAGGGGAGGCAATAGCTTCAGATGCTGACCTTATTTCTGGTGAATACACCAAACCTCAATGATCAAAACTTTCTGATGGAAAAGACTTTGGAAAATTGCTTTTTTCATATTTTTAAATATTATTCACAATGAAAAATCTTTCCTACAAAAGGTAGTTGGAAATAATATAACTTTCTCTTCCAGTCTGAATATATATTTTTTAATCACATGGGCTTTTGTAATCACATATACTCTTTGTATCCTTTTACATTTCATTTCTGTCTGGATGAAAGTGAACAAAACACAAAATTCAGTATAATTTCGCCATGCACATTAGCAAGAGAACAATGAGCAGTAGCTCTGAACTGATTCTCCATCTGGCATTGCAGCTTCAATTCGGATTACTAGTTAAAATAGCAGTTGAACCCCCCCCACCCCCTTGGTCCAGAGTTTAATGGTGTTCAGCGTGCTTCTCTATAGAGGGGAAACATCTACCTGTGGACAAAGCTGTCTCCCCACTTTTGTGGTACTGAATAAAGAGATTAATGAGTGAGGGAAGCCTTGTAAAGTTGCCCCAGTGAAACCCTCATTTCCTGTAAACACAATTGTCCACTCAATGCAAATCACACAAAGCTGAGATGATCAATAATGGATCTGTCCAGGGCTCTTGGCATGTGGGGAACATGGCAATGTCCCCTTTCAAGATTCTTCTGTGGGAAAAGGGGCACTTCAGCAGCATACACTTCAACAGTTATAATTTAACAGTAACAAGTGTTCTTTAACATTCTAGGAAACACACCGTTATAAATGAGAACATAGTTTTCATGATCCTGCCACTTTGCTTTATTAAGAAAAATAGAGCAAAGTCTTCTGCCACAATTCTTTCCTCATCTATACCTTCATAGAGGCCCTTAAACATCAGGAATCAAACCAGTCCTTTTTAATAGATTGTTCAATTCTTATTTTCTTTCTGTTTTCTCTTCCAAGGACAAGGGCTTCTGTACCCGAAAGGGCAGAACAAAGATGACAGGCATGGAATTCATAAAAAAAAAATAAATTAAGAAGCTTTGAATGAATAAACAATAGAGAAGTGAAATTGACTTTTTATTTCTGGGGACGTTCTAAAATGTAGTGTTATTTTGAAAGTCCATGAGCCTCTAGAAAAGAAAACACTGATAGCAAAAAGATAGTATCACTTCAAGAAGGACAGGTCATGTCAAACCATCCATATTTTCTTTTTCTGGACAGGGTCATTAAAATGGTTCATGAAGGGAATGAAGTAGATATGGTTTACTTAGATTTTAGCAAAGCATTTGAAAAAACATTTCAGAGGGCTTTGTTTGTTTGGGGGGGGGGGGCTGTGAGTAATATGGGCCTGAGACTAATAGATATCAATAAGTTAATAACTAGATAGTTAATAACTACATAGCTCCTAGCTCTAGCTATCTAGACTCAATGTGTCATCATTAATAGTACAATGTCAAATCAGCAGGATGTCTCTATCAGAATTTCCCAGGGATCTGAGCTTAGTTCTGTCATGTTTAGCGTTTCTATCAGTGATTTGGCTAAAGGCAACTATGTAATGTTCAATTTTTGGAGCTGACAGAAAGCTGGAATAGATAACTAAGAAAGTACATGCTATAATCAAGATCCATGATCCAATGGCAACATTAGGTTTTGGCGGGGTAGAGCATTGTATTGAATTGGAAAAAAAATGCATTCTAGTAAGGATAAAGGCAAAATTTGCACTTGAGGAGAAAATGGTGATTTAAAAAGTACAAGACTGGGTAGATATAAGGAAATAGAAGACTTTTTCTGAAAAAAAACCTGATGTTTTCATTGGACTTAAAGAAAATAGGAGTAGTTAGTGTAGATGGTGGCCCGAAAGCAAACAAAAAATGAAACTACCATGATCTTATATTACATTATGATAGGTACAGCTTCCACAAATAAAGATATGATACATAGTCTATCCTCTTCCCTTGTCAGACCATATCTGTCATACTCTGTTCAGTGATGGGCACCCACATATAGGAATGGCATTGTTGACTTGGCAGATATTCAGTGGAAGTCTACTAGAACGGAGAAGATCCTTGTATATGTTCCTTGAATATAATGAGGATTGAAGGAAGGATCATGGCTGGTTTAATTTGAAAAATAGAAAGCTTGCTAAGGGCATTATAACTGCACTAAAGTGTTTGAGGGTATGTCCTGAAGGATTGGACTTCTTTTTGGTCCAAATGTTAGAACCATAAGTTCTGAGAAGTTGTAAAGTCAAAATTGAGGTTAGAAAGAAAAGAAAACAAACCAACACTTCCTAACAATGAGAGAAATCTAAGTGTAGAATATACTATTTAGCAATGTGTTGCATCCCCTACAGCCATCTCTGGAGGTTTTCAAAACTGAGGCTAGATGAAAAATTTGATGTATTGCCACAAGAATTCTTGTTCAGATAGGCATTGGATTGGAGGACCCCAGACTCCCTTTGAATATTGAAATTTTATTATTCTGTGAATCATCTTATGAAGCATCTTGTTTATAGTCATAGAGGATGTAAAATTATGTTAATCCAAAAATTTAAATGTCAGTGAACCACTGCTCCAAGGAGACAGTATCAACAATGTCAGTTTTCCTTAATCATGCTATATATTTGAATCCTGTCTTTCTTTTGTGACTCTCAGCCATATCGTCTCATTAATTAGACTCAGAGAATCGTTCCAATGTACTATGTGTCTC
This sequence comes from Pseudochirops corinnae, assembly GCA_028646515.1. Classification (NCBI taxonomy): domain Eukaryota; kingdom Metazoa; phylum Chordata; class Mammalia; order Diprotodontia; family Pseudocheiridae; genus Pseudochirops; species Pseudochirops corinnae. The sequence goes on from CM053586.1 coordinate 359,539,545, forward strand.
TTGATTTCCCTTGCAGCATTAACATCATTGTATAGTATGTAGATGGTACATTGTTGTTCAGTTGAGTCCGACCTTTTGTGACCCCTTAGATCATAGCACCCCTGGTCCTTCTTTCTTCTATTATCTCTTAAGGTCTGTCCATGTTCATGATCATCATATTCATGGCACTATTTATTCATCTCATCCTGTGCTGTCCCCTTCTCCTTTTCCCTTTAATCTCTCCCAACATCAGTTATTTTTTTTAATGAGTTCTATCTTCTCATTGTCTAGCCAAAGTATTGAAGTTTCAGCTTTAGTATTTCTCCTTCCAGTGAATAGATTGAATTAATTTCTTTAAATATTGACTAATTTGATATCTTTGCTATCTAAGGGACATCACACTCCATTACTGACCATTGCTTATTCCCAGATCTTATTATATAACTAGTCTCTTTTCCACAAGCATCCATTTCTATGATAATGTCCATTAGTCTATTTTTTCCTCACTTTTTTTTTTTTGCTTATAATGTGTTGAAGCTTTCTGGTATTTACTTATCATACATCTCTTTATCAAATTTGGTTGATACACATGTTTTAAATGGCAATTTAATTGAAAAAATTTAGCTAAATAAAAAAAACACCTTTGTAAATATAGATCCTACTGTCTGATAGCTGCAACAACACGACTATATATATATTTTTTTTTCTCATTCCATCTTAGAAAACAATTTCCAAGGGGGAAAGGCATTTGCTCTGTCATTTGGAGTTTTCATATTACCATAAAAAAGGCAAAAGGGGTTGACATTAACGCCATTCATAAAGAAGTGGTTGAGTTCCAAATGATATTCATTTGCATCCTCCCAGTGACACAGGGGAGCTTTTGCATCTTGTATTTGTACACTAACTGAATTTTCCACTGTCTACTCTTTAAATGCAATTCAGCTTGTGCTGTCTTAAGATGGAACAGCTGAGAGAATTAGCAGAATGCAATATTTCATGTACTTTTCCCACTTTGGGATTGTCACACCACATCTGTGGGATTAAATGTTTTAAGGAGTTGTCAGGTTTAATTGGTGAGTTTGCGCACTTATCGTTTACTGGATACATCCCCACACATGGAGATTTTTTTTTCCTTTTATCACTTTATGTTAACTCCTAGATTTAAATATTACCATCTGTGAACAAAGCCTAGAGAATTAAGCAAACAGCTTTAGTAAATTAAAATCTTAACTGATGCATAATTGGCGGATTTTACCATGGTGGATTTGATGTGGGTCTATCTAGTTCTTACTTTGTCTGTACATGGCAGGTACAGTACCTTTTATTCACTTAAGGTGGTGGAGAGGAAACTATAAGTGAGCAGTTTTATAAACATAAGAACCATAAAAACAGCCGAGGCAATAACAGCAAGAATCGAAGCAATGTCATCCCAAGCCCCGCAATAAAGCAGGAGACTGCCTGGAGACCCAGGGGAGCATGGCCAGACAAAGAGCCTGCTCAGCCACTCCGGGCTGTCAGTTTCATGCCAACTTCCATTTTCTTTAAATCTTAGCTCTACTAATTATGGGCTTCGGGACTTGGGAGCTGACAGGCAGGCTCAAATGGGTGGTGGTTACAGGTGAAATGACTACAGTGGATTTGTGTCCAGTGATTCTCATTAACTAGGATAATGACAGGTTTGTCTATAGAAGAATCATGTGCCCTGTGCCCCACTGTGTCTGGGTCTAATGATACAGTGCTGCTCCTCTTTCAGTAAGACAATTTACCACATGGGGTATTTGCACCCCAAAGGAGAGACCTGAAAATGCAAACTGTCTTCGAGTTGAGAGCTCTCTGAGAGGCTCTTCTCCTCTCCAAACTTCTATTTGTGTGGACGGCAATAAGTATTCTCTCAATCACTCAATTTCAAAAGCTTGGAGTTGCCATAGACTTTTTAGTCTACCTGTTTCTATGAATGAAATCACTTGTCAAATCTGGTTGTCTCTGCCTTTAAACAACCCTCTTCATTCCTAAAGTTAGTACCTTTGTCCATCCCATAATCACCTTGTATGTGGACTCTTACAGGTATGCCTTCCTCTGGGCAGCCTATTCCTTATAAATCATTCTCTATATAACTATCAAAATAGTCCTAAAATGACAGAATTGGATTGTTCAAGGCATTACAAGGGGTATCTACTTAAATTCGTATGCAAAGGAATCACAGGTAAAGGGGTATGCTAGAATCACGTCACACTGGTTTGTGAGAATCAGTCATTTTGTTTGTAGTGTGATTTTTTACATCTCCCAAACTGGCAAAAACTACAAATCAGAACTGGCTTTCCTGCTTTTGTGGATTTTTGATACTTCAGAAAGTGTTGGAGAAATTGTTAAATTCCATCTAAATATGTATCCTAAGTTCTTGGAGAGTTGGTGGTTAAATATTTCCCTGGACAGCCCAGATAAGATACACCATTCTTGGGAGATGGTTGTCACCTGTCTGCTTGAAAATCTCCCAAAAGGGTGAGCTTCCCCCTTTTTCAGGTAAAACATGTTGCTCTGGACAGTTTTCATAGATAGCCAACATTGGTGATAAACTCAAGCTGTGCAATATTCCTGTTTACAGCTTTCATTTCTTCCTCTTGGTTGTGTTTTCTGGAGCCAAGGAGAAAAAAAAAGTGCACAGGCCAGCCCCCTCCCTGGAATCATCCTTTTTCCATGAAAAGCAGCCCCCTTCTAAATCCCCTCTGGTATTGACTCAAGGTCCTTCCCCAATCATGTTGTCTTCCTCTTGGGTGTTCTAGTGTACCTGAATGCCCCCCCTTAAACTATAGTGCACAAATTTGAGGATCTGAACTAAGGTGGCATCTGTCTTAGTGAGGTAAAGGGGACATGTGTGAAAGATGCGAAGGTAGACGCAAACATAAAAGTGACAGAGGTTTGGCTAGGTCTGTGAGTGAGAATAAGTACTTTAAGATGATACTAAGGTTGTGAACTTGGGTGGCTTGAGAGAATGATGTTGCCCTTAATAAAGTTAAGAAGAAAGGGGAAAAAAAGAGGTTTTCAAGGGAAAAGATAATGAGTTGAGTTGTACATGATTAGTTTGTGACATGTATTGTAACATTCATTTTAATGTGGCCAAAAAGCAATTAGTGATTCAGAACTATAACTCAGGAGAGAAAGTAGGACTGGGTATATGGTTATGAGAATCATCCGAAAAGAAACATAATTGAGCTAATGGGAGCTCTTGAGATCATCAGATTGTAAAGGAAAAAAAAAGGAGAGGTTCTAGGACAGGGACTCAGAAAGTGGCCTGAAATCGTTGGCATGATTTTCCTAAAGATCAATCTAAAAAGAGAGAGAAGCAGTCAGATAGGTAGGGGGAAAAAATAGGAAACTAAAGCTTTATGAAAGCAGAAAGAGGAGAAAGTGGCCAGAAATCGAAAGTGGTCACTGGCAAATGGTACAGAAATATTCAAGGACAAAAACTTTATCATCATATTTGTCAATTAGGAGATTACTGACAATTTCGTAAGGATCAGTTTTAGTTACATGGTAAGGTCTGAAGGAAAATCAGGCAACAAGGGGAAGATGGAAATAATTAGATAGTTTAATCCAGTGAATCATTGATAGTTTTAACATTAAGAGAAAGTGTTATTTGAAGCAAGATATAAATGGAGCTGCCCTCTAGGCACTGATATGTGCCTTCTTGAGGAGAAGCATATTGTCAAACTGCGTACTAAGAGCTAGAAGGGTCCGGAAGGCCCATTCAAGCCATCACCCTCATTTTGTAGTTGAATAAATTGGGGCCCAGGAAATTTGCAAAGGTATAAACATCAGATGTTTGCTTTGAATTCAAGTCTTCTGACTTTAGAGCTGGTGCTCTTTCCATCATGCCAAATAAAAGATGTTCATAGAAATATTACAATTTCAACCTATCTTAAGGTGACGCAATGCTCTTATTTTATAGATGAGAAGCCTCAAGTTTAGGAAAGTTGAGTGTTACAAATAAACCAGGTCTAGAGTCAAAGCCCTTGTCTTTGCCTTTCTTTATCTAACTCTGATGCTCCATAATCTTTTCTTAATTGATTTTTAAATTTACTTTTAGTTTACAAGATTAAGTTCCGCAATCCCTTAAGTTTCAAATTTTCTCCTTTTCTTCTCCCCCCCTTTCCCTCCCCACCATGGCAGCATGCAATCAAGTATAAGATCTGCAAATTCTTTCACATCGTACAATAGTCTGGTTGTATAGAAGCGTTGCAACCAATGGAGTGAACAATGAAAGAAAGAAAACCAAACATGAAAAAGAACAATAGCATGTACATTGCTTCAGTCTCCATTTAAACTCTGTTCTTTCTAGATCTTTCTCTGAGTGTAGATATCTCTTTCCGTCCTGAGACTTGTAGAATTGTCTTATCAATGTGCGTTGCTGAGAAGAGTCCAGTTTATCAAAGTTGGTCATCACACATATGATGTGTCTGAGATTGTGTACAAATTTTTCCTGGTTCTGCTGATACTCCATAATCTAGTCAGTACTATTATTGAAGAGCCTAAGCATTGGTAAATACCTCCAGCCTGAACTTCTACTCTGCTGCTTGGAAGTACTTGTCACTTCAGATGCCTTCCTATATTTGAGTCTGGTGAGTATCAGAGTGAGAATGAAACCTTCTAACTATCAATGCTGGCATTTGCCATGTTTTTGGTGACTCTCAAAACTGCTTTCCATACTTTGTATATAACAAGAGATTTGATATTTTAAAATGCATTATTAATCATTTGTTAGTATAAATGTGAAATACTGAGATGTTCTATAGAGTTAGACATAAGACTAAAAAATAGCGTGAGAACAGTATGGGAAACCCTCCCTTTAATCTAAGCTGAAATAGCTGCTTGAGTAAATCAATATTGAATTCAATAGTTATATGTTTCATCTGTGTTGATTTTCTCTCTTTAAAAAATTAAATACAAATCTGCATTGATTTAATCAAGCTTAGTTAACATAACTGCATAAATGAGTGAGCCCTGCTGAAGAAAGTAGACTATTGGACCTGGAATCAGGAAGACTTGAATGCACATGCTTCCTCAAATAGTTAAAAGATATTGGATGTACGGAAGTGACATGACTTCTCTTGAATTACGTTTTGTCATCTGTTCAATGAGAATGATCATGGCATCTACTTCATATGCTTGTTGTAAAGATCAAATGGTCCACTTTGCATCTCTAGTAATAGCTCAGTCTATGAGGTTCACACAACAAGAAAGGAAAAGACATTCTTCGTAAAAGCTGAAAGCTGTAGAAGGTCTCTTCACTAACTGATCACTTCTCAGGTACTCTGAGTAGGAGTCATCTTCAAAATCTTCTATAAAATCAATGATTTTTTTTTTTTTTTTTTTTTTGCTTTTTTTGGAGAGGTGAAGGCAGGGCAATTTGGGTGAAGTGACTTGCCCAACATCACATAGCTAGCTTTTGTTTTAAGTATCTCAGGCTGGATTTGAACTCAGGTCCTCCTGACTCCAGGGCTGGTATTCTATTCACTGCACCACTTAGCCATCCCAAATGAATGAACTTTTTAAAGACTAGGTGTAACAATTGGAATCCAAGAACCAGTCTGAAAGGACTGCTCTTTAATTACCTAATTGTTCATTCCACACTCTTTGTCAGTAGTATTCTTTTGTTTTTCTTCTCTAGTCTAACCTTTTGGTTACAGTAGACATGGCCTGACATCGGGTTCAACACTGAAATTTCAATCTTAAACCTTTTCCCAATCTGTGATGTTTTACAACACATTGAGGTTAAATCTATCACAGGGAAGAGGAAAAGCAAATAAACTTTGAAATTGGTGTATGACACTTGTCCTTAAGCATAAAAAGGCACATGTCAAAATAATATTCTGAATGAGGTCAATCCAGGAAGAAGGGATGAATTAATAAATTTAAAACTCAAGAACTGCATTTATGATGGCTGGTAAACACTCTGTTCCCACATTACAAAGGCACCTCAATTACATACATCTAAAAAAAAAACCACACATCTGGAGCAGCAGTTCTCAACCTGTGTGTTGTGACTCCTTCGGGAGTGGAAAGACCTTTTCACAGGGGTCGCCTAAGACCATTGGAAAACACATATTTCCAATGGTTTTAGGAACCAAGACACTGCTCCTCTATCCTTCTACACATGGGTCCACCCACATGCAGATACACCCACATACGAGTATTAAAGGGTCATGGCATTAAGAAGGTTGAGAACCATTAATTCTAGAGGGAATGTTGAATTCAAAAATTGTAATAATAATAAATCTGATAGTTTTATAGGGCTGGAACTCTTGCATAAGGCTTTGTATATAATTTGTCACTTAAGTCTCAAGCAAACTCTCTTTTCAGGAGAGGACTACAAACAGTGATGCTCCCATTTCACATATGAACAAACTGAGTCTTTCAGAATCTACATGATTTGGGTTAAAAGTGTCTGAGGAGGGTTTTGAACCTAAACTTTCCTAACTCCAAAATCAAGTCTTTCCAATGAACCATGCTGACTCTAAGAAGGTTGAGAGTTGTTTACATGGCTTTGTTCTCATAAGCCCTAAAATGAGTCTTAAAGGTGTCTGTCCCTGAGCTCTATGGAAGTGAACAATGTCTTCTTTTACAAACAGGAGATGGCTTAGAGCAAGATACATTTGATGATGAAATATTCTTTTAAAGAAAAAGAGCCAACCACTTTTTAAAAGATATGTTTTATAGAAGAAGAAAAAAACTCACTACTGAATATTGATCCAAGTTTCCCTGAGATATGAAAGGAAAGAAACCCACACTGGATGTAAGCGTTTAGAATTCAACCATACCTCTGGCCATGAAACAAGTTGCTCATTCTAATCTCTCCCTTTTTTAAGTCATGTAAATGTGTATAAGAAAAATCTTTATACCCTGAATTACAAACATTCAGAGAAAAATATCTGACTGATCTTCTGAGCAAAAGAAGAAATTTTTAAAATTATGTTATCTTTATTTTTGCAAAACTCCGTTCTGTTTACAGAAACCCTTTGGCAAGAGAGATGTGGTTTAAATGACAATGTGTAGGCATCTGTATAATTTAGGTGATATTATTGAACCTCAGAATTTGTGAGTTACAATTTCCTTTCGTGACAATCAATTCCAACCAATATCTTACCAGATGTCCCACTCTAAAGGTTGCCTGAAAAGGGGTGATCCAGCCTTTATTTGAAGAACTCTGATGAGGGAGAAGTCTATTAGCTCCCTCAGCGCCTATTCTACATCTAACACCTCCCTAGGAATTCCCTCCAATCCCTTAAAAGAAAACAAAAAAGAAAAGATAAAGACCACTTACCATTTCTGCATTTAGCAGACAATGGAGGATCTTCCTTTCTTTTTGTCATTTCTCCATATTTTTTTTAACAAAATTTTAGAAATGCTTTCAGTGGTGGCTACAGAACTGTATTCTCACTGTCCTGAAGACACTCAGCAAGGTATCATTCTCAATAAGTGCCAAGAGAAATAATCCTAATGAGTTCCTTGGTGACAATGTTCAGTCTCACAAAATCAGTAATTTACCCATGATTACTTTCAATTATTCCCTGCAGCTGAATTGCATAGATATTCTTGGAACTGCCTATGGTTGACTTGATGGGGCTTCTTTAAAAACCTACCCCCTAAATGACCAAGTCTTTTTTTCAGAGAATCAAAATAAAGATGGCAATTTCATAAGTTCATAATAAATACAGAGAATTCAGTGTGAAAATGCCAGTTCTGTTCATTTCCTTGTTATCATTTGCTCCATCCTATAGGATTTTCAGTCACTGCGGATATTTTCTGGAGGTTGGGTAAACAGATCTTTTTCTTCTTATCCACATCCCCTCTGTTATTAATGAAGATTCTGTTTGGCCTTAGGCATTCGCTTCATAGCAGCTTGTAAACTAATATTTAGGTCCATGCAGAGATTTCTGAGTCAAAATCTGATTGATGAAGCACTTTAAGAATGTAGAATTATTGTGATGCGTATTTGCAAAATAATGTCCTATCATTTGTAAGTCAAAATAACATGGTATTAATTTACTTTGACTCCATCTTTTTAACCTGTTTTTAACGCAAATGGTGTTGGGGTTTGTTGTTTTATTTCATTGTTAATTCCATTCAAGAAGTAGCAAGTTCAGCAATGTGGTATATTTGAAAGGAAGTAAATGCAGAAGGTTCATAACCTCCATATTATCCTTAACCTTTCCCACTCCCTCACCCCATGTCACTGATCAGGTGTCCAATCTCGCTATTTCTGCCATCACAACTCTCGAATGATTTCTTTTTCTCTACTCAGATAGTTAACAAATTAGCTCAGCTTCTCACCAACTCTTGCCCAGATTACTGCAATTACTTTCTCATTTTGTCTAGTCGTCCTTAACCCTCTCACAACTCTAGTCCATGACTGATGCCACAATAATTTTCCCCAAGTGCAGACCTGATCATTTCACTCCCCACTTCAGGCAATCCCAGTGGTTTCTGATTGCCTCTGGCTTAAACACTTTTGTTTAGATTTTCAAATTTCCCATATCCTTGCCTCAATCTATTTTGCCAGCCCCATTCAATATTATTTCTCCTCTCTCATCTAGCATCCAAACAAATTTCTTACACATGATTCCCCTTTATGTTTTGGCCTTGGGCAGTTAACAGCCCTCAAAATCCCTTTCTCTTTGTCTCTATTTCCTAGAGACCCTCTCTTTCTTTAAGCTATAGCTTAAACACCATCTTCTTCATGGAGCCTCTCTTGATCCCCACAAATGTCTGCCTTATATTTAATTAATTTGTATATATTTTGATTTAGGTACTTCATATCTATGCTGACTAAATTGATATACACACTTGTTTCCCCACTGAAATGCAAGTTTTTGCAAGCAGGGATTGCTTCATTCTTCAGTCTTCTAGCTCCAAAGTCCAGCCTATTAGAGCTGGCATTTCCTAAGTGCTTATAGAATGATGTATTGAATAGTACTATTAACTACAAATGTGTGTATGTATGTATGTATGTATGTGTATATACATACATATATATATATATATATATATATATATACTATATATATATACTATATATATGTGTGCATGTATGTGTATATATGTATGCATACACACATTTTAAATAATATATAATTAGGGGCATTGTGCAGTATAGGAGAAAAGGGACTAATGCTGAATTCAGAGAACCCGGGTTAAAAAAACCTTCCTTTAATCTGGATGACCTAGGGAAAGTCTCTTATTCTCTCTTAAACTCAATAGTCTCATCTTGTAAAAGGGGGAATTTAGATTACAGGGCCTCTGGCTGGCATCCCTTTTAGATCTCTATGATTTTTCATAGGATCATAGGACTGGAGATTTTTAAGTAAAGGGATCTCAAAGCTCATCTAGCTTAACACCCCCATTCTAAAGATAATGAAATTTAGGTTAAGAAAATGCAAGTAGTAGAAAGTTACATTTTTTCCAGTCATTTTTTTTTTTTTCTGAAGGGAATGGTGCTATACTCCTTTCTCTCTGACACCTTAGGTACAGACCAGTTAGGCTCTGACTTTACCATGACCACCACCATGACCCCCATGACGACCAGCACTGACACATTCATGGACATTGATTCTAACTGTAGGGAGAGCTACAGTTTTTTGAATGAATTTCTTCTTTGGAACCCAGATGGTTTAGAATAATCCATCCTAGACTTATATAAAGGGCATTAATTTAGCAAGTACTCAGCCCTTAGGGCTAATTACTTCTGTGAAAGAAAGAGAAGGTGTGAACTCTGTCTCCTGTTGTTGATGTAACAGGAAGGGGTTGGCTGACACAGGAAGCCCGTGTGTGTGTGTGTGTGTGTGTGTGTGTGTGTGTGTGTGTGTGTGTGTGTGTGTGTGTGTGTGTGTTTAAGAAAAGCTCAGAGAACAGACAGACAGAATCAAGAATTTTTCTCCTGGTGGCTCCTGGTGGAGCTAGCAGAATTTTCACAGCATCTGGAAGATGGGCTGCAACTGGACTGAGAACTGAGTTGGAGTTTTCTATGAGAACAGAATCTGGTGAACACTGAAGTCGCCTGGAAGGCCAAGATTCCTTCTGGGTCCTAGGACCAGCTGAACTGCTGGAGGGTGAAGAAGCATGAAGGGGATAAGATTTTATTTTTCTGTGGCTTGGTTGGTCCTTGAGATCCTGGCAACAAAAGTGGTGAAGGTTTTGAGATGTACTGGACCCTGTGAACTTCAGTGTGTATGAGGAACTACCTGGAGGACTGGACAAGGACCTGGGGGTTGTCTGTTTCTGAATCCAGGTGACTGTTTAGTGGATTCAGGTAGGAGCTAGGACCATGCAAGGCAATTGAGGGAATCTGAGACATCACCCCTAGTCAAGATGAAGAAAAGGCCTCTCCTTGGATATAGAATGCCTGATGAAATTGAAGTTTACTAAGCACCGAGGGATGGAGGGTTTGTATAACTTTCTAATGACTATACTTAGTGATTAATGATATTTAGTAATTGTGAATCTAGATAAGTGACTGAGTAAGTTAATCTATAATTGCCTCATGAGTGGAATATTGATTATTGTATTGTGGAATGATTGAATGATTTAAGTGAGGAGGGTTTCCTCTCACATTTGTTCTTTGTTGTAAATACTGTGGCCACTGTAGTGAAAACTATGTGGCCATTCTAATGTTAAGCTTTTGTGAACACTATATTGTGATTTTCTGTGATAAGATGTAACATTGTGAATATTATATTGTGATTTGTTGTGAATGTTTGCCTTGATTTGTAATGGAATAAATGTAGTGTTCACTATATTGTATAATCTGAACCTTAAAAGCTATTCACAGTAGCATTATTTTGGGGAGCTGCTTGTGCATGGCATCACAGCTTAGCCCTGTTGATTTGGCCCAAGAACATAGATTCTCAACATGTGAGATGCCATTTTCCTTTTCTCATTGGTTATTCTTTATGATCATCAATGACCCTTCAAAATTAGATCTGGACCCTGGAAGGGACATCTATTACATATAGATAAATACATATGCATCTTAACAATATCAATATAGATTCTATAGAAGACGTGTTGGGTTTTTTTATGTATAGGCTCCTTAGGCATTGGGAATCTTTGATGGTGTACAGTGGAGGATGCTGAGCAAAAATCACCTTTTGTGAGGATGCTTTAGAGTTGTACCTGCAGTTTTTGATGAAGTCTTCATCCAATAATCTATGTTCTTAGGTTTAGCAGATACTTAAGTACTGTGTTTGCTTTAGAATCTTAGTTAGTTTCTTGTGGTCAATTTCATATATTTAATTTTTTGAGATTCCAGAATTACTTTGGCTCTAAATGATTCTTTTTATTGTTTCATTCATTTTTATTTAAAAACTTCTTGATTGAATAGTTTAGTAATATATCTATAATTAATTTAAATATTATCATAATATTTTTATATTCATGTGATCCTCTCATAAAATCAATTTTTTTTCTCCTTTTCTTTTTCATTCTCCTTTGATTAGGTATAGAGTCATTCAGTGTTGTTGTTATGTAAGTTCTACATCACTCTGGGAAGTTAATTACCCCCTATTTTCAAATTGTGTGAATATTTAATATATTATGTCCATGTTTTGTTAGTACTTGAAAGACCTGCTAATTTTAATTATCTTTTGCCTTACTGATAACATTAGTCAAAACAGATTCTCTTTGATTTTCTAGTTTAAATGACTTTTTTAAATGACAAAGTCTCTTTAAAGAAAAAAAAAATACTTGAATCTTCCCTTTGGATCCTATAGAGACTCAGATTTTCAGTACACTTTCTAATTATTCAGTTAGAACAGGGTTTATCAAATCATATAGATTAGTACATATGCTGTATTAAAAAGAGTTTATATTTAAGTGTCCATTTTTTCTTAAATCTCATTGCTCTTTCTGTGGACAGAGATAATCTCCTAGGCCAGGGAAATAACTCCATGTCCTAGGATAAAATGCATTACTGAGTTGGTTTCTGGAAGTGACATGACATTTCACAACATTGATAACTGAAAAATAACATCTACACGATGAGATATTGACATCTAAAAAACCAATATCACAAGTTGTTCATGACTGTTAAAAAGCTTATTTATAACAGTAGTAATTTTCATTTTTATACATATTATAAATTGAAATATTGACATTCCCATAAAAACATTCCATATGTGCATTTCCAAATTCTGCTTGGTAAAATCATCAAATAAACTCCTAGTAGTGTTCTAGGTTATTTCTCTTCTTTTTGCCATGGAGTGATTCCATCACCCAACTTTAAATTTGACATTTTAATATAAGTTTGTTTTTAGCCTGGAGACCAGAGAGGGATTTGATGCAGGAGCCTTTCAGGTGAGACCAATGTTATTAAGACCAGTTTCTTACCAAGTTCTGGAATTATGGGAAGTAAAAAAGTCCAATAAATTAAAAGAACATATCTACTTTTCTTGATATTCATTTCTTCTAATGGCTGATTAGCAAGAGCAGTGTATGTCCGATGAAGATAGATTTCTCTTTAGAGTTATGAGTGTAATGGTCAATTTGATTCAGAAAGTCCTTGGTAATCATTTATGTTACTTATCCCTTTTAGCCACCCTCTGGGGTGAGTCCCAGTTCTGATTGTCATTTTTATAGATGAGTTGTTAGGAAGTTAAAAAAAAAAAAAAAGAAACTCGTCCAAATCTACATAGGAATTTGATGACAAATTTGATGATTAGAGTCACTTGACTTAAAATTGGAGGAAGATGATGACATCCTAAGATCTAGAAGGGACCAAGATTCCCACAGATGTCCCAATAATGCTCTAAAAATGTACCAGAAATAACAATGGTAAATAAACCAAAGAGAAAATACCATGGCCCACTCCATCCAGAACAGGACTGTCCAAATGGGGCTACCAGAATTTTACAATAGCTCTGAATGGCAACAAACAAGGGTGGACACAAGGCAGAGTTTGCCAGGCTCAGGAAATGAAGCTAGGCTCCTAGTTTTTTGAAGTGAGCTTCTAGGCAAGTCTCAGGAAGTATAGACTGAAGCATAGTAAGAGGAAGATGTCCCAATTCCATAATGGCAACTCTCCCAGATCCAGAATGTAGAGCAGACTTCTCCCAGGACCAGGAAGTACAGCCTTTAAAGTGTCCAAGGAGCTCATGGGTCCTAGAAAGGAACATAACCAGACAAACATAGTAGAAACAAAGCAGCCAAGATATTTATTGCTTAACCAGTGCTGGAAGTAAGGCCAGATCAGCACTGAGTCATTCTAGGGCCTGTATGGCCAAAGCTTGATTCAAAGCAGGGGCCAAAAAAGAGAAAGGACCAGAAAAGTAATTGGGAAACAAGGACCTTATAGACTTGCAGGGGGCTTTGCAATGGTAATTGGAATTTGAATATCTTCCCTGTCCCCTAATAGGTCGATTGTAATTACATGGAGCCTGTGGTGGAAGGAGCTTGCTGAAGGGTGGAGCAGAGCCTGCTAAAGGGTGGAGCAGAGCCCATGGGAAGGTGGGAGTCAGTGCAGTGAGAGTTGGAGGAAGGAGAGGACGCATGCAAGGAGAGAGCTAGGCTGGTGAGTGGTTGTTTTCCCCCAGTTGTGACAACTAGGATCCTGTGTGTTTGTTTGTGGGAAGGCTAAAGGATGGCATGGCTCCCCGCTGTGTTGTGGTGTATTAACTTCCTTGTTACTATAATGGATATGATTTTGTGGTGTTGGGATTTGGTTTTCTAGTGTCCAAATAAATGCTTTGCTTATATCTTCTATATGGAGAGTCTGTTATATTTTGTGATAGAAAACTATGCCAGAACATTCACAGTCACCATTGGTGCTCTGAATATTATGCTGGCACCACAGACCTGCCAGCAACATCATCAACAACATCTATCTGGTTATAGAATGTTGGGATGAAAGAAAGAAATGATAGAACTGGACAAGGAGAAGGAGACAAAGGATGAAGTAAGCATAAAATCAAAGTAGAACCATTAGAAGCCTGAGCCAAAATGCAGGATTTCCCAGACAAGTAAGAATCTGGTCTTAGGAGAAGAAGGAAGGAAGGAAGAAAGGAAGGAAGGAAGGAAGGAAGGAAGGAAGGAAGGGAGGAAGGAAGGAAAGAAGGGGAAAAGGATGAGAGGGAAGGAGGGAGGAACCAAGCAAGCAAGGGAGGTTGGTCTCACATTTAATCTGAGCACAGCTCAATCAACAAAGAAGGCTTTTATTATGTGGATTATTTTCTCTTTTGGGACAACTCTTTTCTTCTTGATTAGTTTACTATATCTTCTGGTGTAGACATTCCAATTGTTTTAGTATCCAACATTATATTGCTTCACTACTTAGGAAGTGGGACAGACCCATAGCTTTCTTCAGAGATCTCACAAAGCCAAATCACAAGAAGAGGACACAACAGGAAGCAATCTAGGAAGCTGAGCACTCACAGAGCTGTGCCTTTTGGGGTAAAGGAGACCTCCCTATCAATCACATGGAATTTGGAGTCATATGCTCAATTTAAGGTCAGGAAGCAGAGGTAAGCCACAGTCTCAGTGATTTCCCATTTAAAAAGATATTCACAGGTTTCTGGGTCAACTGTTCAATAATAAAATGTTTTAGTGAACAGGAAACCCATCAGTCAGTAGTCAATATGCATTTATTAATCACTCAATATGTGCTAAGTGTGGGCACCTAGGCAACAGAATGGATAAAGCACCAGTCCTGGAGTCAGGAAGCCCTGAGTTAAAATCCAGTCTCTAATACTTACTAGTTGTGTGACCTTGGGCAAGTCATTTAACACTATTTGCCTCAGTTTTTTCATCTGTCAATTAAGCTGGATAAGGAAATGGCAAACCACTCCAGTGTCTTTGCCAAGAAAACCCCACATGGGATCACAGAGACTTGGATATAATTGACACAACTCAATAATCAAAAAGTACTAAGCCCTGTGCTAACTGCTGGGTATCCAGATGCCAGGAAGATAGTCCCATGGTCAAAGAGTTCCTATTCTAACAGAGAAAGACAAAACATAAAAGTGAGATAAAGGGAAGCGAGGGAGAAAGAAGGATACAGCTGAGAGCATGTAGTGCCAATGCAATATTTACAGTGCCCACTATCACAAGAAAGACCATGACTATAAGTATTGCATAATGTTTGAATGCAAAATATGCCAAACGCTCCATATAGAGGGTAGAACTGAAGCATTTATTTAGATACCAAAAAACCCAGTTCCCAAAACAGTAAGTTGATTCCATCATAGTACCAAAAATATTCAGAAGCCATAATAACGCTAAGAGCCACAGCATCCTTCAGCCTTCCCACAAACCAATACAAGATCAATATTTACTCATGAGCCTGTCTGACTTCTTGCCTGAGTGTCCTCTCTCCCCCAATGATTTGCTAGTTCTGAACCAGCTTCCTGTGGGCTCTGTTTCCCTTCATCAAAACTCCTCTCACCACAGGCTCCATGTGACTAAATTCAGCCTATTGAGGGGCAGAGTTTATTTTCACAGAAGGGGAGATCTTCAAACTCTCCCCGCCCCCCCCCAGGTCTAATAAGGGGCAGGGAAGATCTTCAAATTCTCCTTCCCTTTACAGGGCAGGGGAGACAAAGTTCTGTGAAGATGAGGCTGAAGGGCACCCTGGAAAGACATGAATGTATCTCTGGCGTTGGCCTCCCTTCAATTTGAGGTTCTCAAAGGAAGTAGCCAATTAGAAGTAGAAGCCTCAGGGACAAAGAGTACTTCCAATGTAAGCAGCTATCCAGGGGTAGATGAACTTCCAGGGTGAGAAGGTGTCTAAGTCACAAAAGAGACAAAGTCCTATGAAAATGGTTCAGGGTATCTTAGATAGTGATGAGAGGAAAGTATGTGGAAGATATTTGTGCTTCCTCTGAAATGGGGGAGGAGTGACGCCAACATAAATCCTCAAAGTGATGGTAAACTTCTGTGTATATGTTGTATCTGTCAGTAGAGTAGATGTGCCTGGAGAACAGGGATAGTTTCAGTATTATTGTTATTATTTTTATCCCTAGTGGCAAGCATACTGTATGGTGGAGGTGGGGCTAGAGTTTTCACACATAATTTCATTGGATGAGAAAACTGGTAATGAGAAAACTCACTTAACTGTTGAGAAATCTACAACTTACCCTCTTAGAAGATGGCCAGGGACACTGAGACGTGAAATGATTGACTCAGAGTCACATAACCAATATGGGACCAAGATGGTACTTGAACCAGTCTTGTGCCTTTGAAGAGCCTTTGTATCCATTACTCCAGGCTGTGATGTTCAGAGGCAGCGTTTAACTAAGGCTAGTCATCGTGAATTCAGTTGAAATGAACTGAATTGGATTTAATTGTGAGTGTGCGCCCATGGTCCGAAGAATGCATGATTTCTTTAGCTTCAATGGTCTATCTCCTGTATCAGGGAAGAGCTTCTTATATACATTAGCATCTTACTTGGAAATTTTTCAAGCTGATCTACATTGGTAACTCAAGAGGTAAAGACATATGCATTCTGAATATAAGCCAAGTTAAAAGGATAAATCAGTATTTCAAATTCCAAGAGCAGCGTATATCTAGTTCATGAGAAATTGACATTCAGGAGACGATTTTCGGGAATAAGACCGGCTCTATCTAGAGTAGCTCCTTGCAGATAACAGTCCTTGCTGATGTGTTAGCTTCCGTTCACAAGTGACAATGATGTGTGAACGTGCATTCCTCTGCTCTAAACAATTCACAGAGAGCTACAGAGAAAGAATGAAGGTCAATAATTGGGGGGAGGAGCTGGGGGACATAGCTGGGGGTTTTTTCTCTAAATACCATTTTGTTCAGATGTCTCTTTCTTCCCCTTGACATGAAATCAAAGATAGCCACAAAATGAAAGCATTTCACAAAGAAAAGAGAGAGGAACTAATGATCCCCAGACCCTGCTTGGTTTATTAGCTATATGCGAGGTAATGTTACTGCACTCCAGGGTGGGTGCTAGTTATTAGCTCCATGGCTGTCAGAATGCTAATGAAAGTCCCCCCCTCCCAGGCCATCATTCACACACATACACACTCAGAGGCCATGAGTTATAAATCATGTACAAGAACCATAAAAATTACACCAGCCTATTAAAAAAGATTTGCCTAAAGAGGAAATTTTATACGAGATATGAGTTAGACTTAACAGTAACAATACTATCTTCCCCTCCGTCTGGTATGGTGGTTAGGCACTATCCTTGCAGGTAAAGAAATCTGGGTTCATATCTCATTTCTGACACTCACTTTGGCTAAATTTCTAGGTAACAATGGCTACTTCTAAGCACTTATCTAATAAGGCGTAGACCAGTGAGGATAGTAGAGAAAATTCTTATTCTATTCTCATCTTTTGCGTATTTGTTCATATGCTTATATATACACTGTGTGACCACATTGCCATAGGTAAATCAAGGAAGTACAAAATCAAAGTCGAGTTTAAATCTTTAGATGCACTTGAGTAATTGGAAAATCTACAAATTATAATGGCCCAAAGAGTGGAAAAGTAACTGACTTCTGACCCCTTTTAAATTATTTTCTGAATTTTTTCCCTATGCATACCACCACCACCACCATAACTGTAATTAGATGCATTTTTTCCTCCACAAAGTAGCAGTAACTTTCCTATTCCCTACTTTGTCTGAAGGAGGTACAGATTTCTTCAGTCTTCAGGTCATCCTATCTCCTGAAGTCTGTGAAGAGTTCTTATATGTTTCCTATACACGAGACCATGTGCTATGGAAAGAGAAACAAATTAAACATGAAAAATCAAAACAATCTTTCTCCTAAAGAGGTTACATGGACTTGGACAAATACTCCATGAACATCAGTGATTATTCACAAACTGTTTGGACTCAGGACTCCTTATTCAGAATTGTGTGTGTGTGTGTGTGTGTGTTTCTTACTGTCTGTCTGTCTGTCTATTTAACTCTACATCTATTTAGCAAGAACCACAAAGATTTTTTGTAGTGGTTGTATCTATTCATATGTAACATAAAAGAAATTTAACGTGATGTACTTAATAATGTCCTAATTGATTTAAAAGCCAAAATATATCTATTAAGTATTACCCAAAATGTATTTCAAAGAAAAATATGTTTTCAAAAACAAAAGAATAAAGGAATGAAATCAGTTTATTGGTTATAAATCTCTGTAATGTCTGGCTTATTAACAGATACTTGAATTTTCATATCTTTTTCTACATTTAATCTGAGATATATTGATTTGGTTGAAGCATGTGGAAAAAAATCCAATCTCATACAGTCATGTAGTTGGAAAAGGGCAAATATTTTAATGGTACATAACGCGTTTTGACTTCTTAGAGCTTCTGAAAGGATCTCAGGGATCCCAGGGGTCCACTGACAGTACATTGTAACCCACTTATATAACCCAATATTTATATAGTACCTGCTCAGGATTCCTTCTCCAGCATCCACCAACAAGAGGTTAGGTCCCCAGAGTGTGATTATCTATTTGTCTTTGTAGGGTTCTAAGGGTACTTTAGAGGTTAATGGTGTTTTTATATGACTATTGTTCATGAACATACATCTGCTTTGCTTCCTATCCCTTTATCAATAACTTAATTAATTTTTAGAAAGAAATGTTTACTGATGTGATATAGAAAGAAGGGGAAGCTAGGTGGTACAGTGAAGAGAGTGCCAAGCCTAAAGTCAGAAATATTCTTCTGGAGTTCAAATCTGGCCTGGGACACCAGCTGTGTGACACTCAGAAAGTCACTTTACCCTATTTTCCTCAGTCTGTCATCTGTAAAACAAGCTGGGGAAGGAAATGGCAAACCATTCTATAATCTATGTCATGGAAATCACAGATGTGGCCCTGAAAAGTCAGACATGACTGAAATGACTCCATAACAATAGGAAGAAAGTTTGGCATAAAGCACCCCACCCATTCTTATGGATATTACATAAAGAATGAAAGGAGGGAGCTGGTAAGTGTAAAGAGTATATGTGGCATGCAGTAACTTTCATCGTCAGGTTTTGGGAAGTTCTCTTCTCCCTTTGGGAAATCCTTGACTAGTTCTCCTTTGGTATAGATAGTCCCCTTTAGACTTTTGAGATGACGTGTCTCCATAAAGTCTTGAAACTTTCTTTCCTCCATTTATGTAGTTTGCCTTCTGTTCACAGTGAAGATACAGTTTTCACCTATGGCTGTACCAGGTAACCTGTTTACCTGCACATAGATTAAATTCCAATCCTTTGTCCTTATAAAATTTACAATGTCATCTTATGGACAGGGAGATGGAGAGGCAGAGATTTTTTCTTCTACTTACTCTTCAATCAATTCCTTCTCAGGAAGTCAGATTGTATTAGTCCACCACTAGGATACAATGTTACTGAAATCCCAGATTTCAGAATGTTTTACTGTTTTGTCCAAATCCCAACTAGTTGGCTGTTTTTCTTTAATCAGCCACAATTAGATTTATATCTAATTTTCATATTGGATTGATTAATTCAATAGAGGGTTCTAGGAAGTATTCAACTCTAATTTATGACTTTGATTGGTTGGTTAATTCTGCAACTCAATAAAATTGACATTCTAATTTGATTGTCTAATATATATTTTATGTTATCTCTGGTGAAGGGGTGTGGGACTCTCCTCTTACATGTAAGAAGAGAGGACTGCCAATTGCAATGATCAGAAAAGACTGTCCATAAGAAATAGCAAAGAAAATTAGTCTGGAAGATTATTCAGTATTATAAGAGGCAAAGGTGAGGAGGAGAGATGTTCAGAGAATAGGAAAACTTGAAGAAAGGCACAAAGTAAAAATAGCCAGTTTTCTGTACAACACTCAGGCCAGTCCTCCAGTATAAAGAGTGTAAAGGAGAAGTGGAGCCCAAAGCCTCCAAGCAGGCTTGTTTTTAGCCCAAAAGGAAGGAAGCTTGGAAAAGGCTTCAGTGCCCAGCTCAAGACCCCACATATAACCTGAGAAGAAAGTGGAGCCAAGCCTTGAGCTTCTCAAAAAAGGGGATGGGTGATCTGAGTTGTGCTTTAGGTAGACTACTGTGACAAAATTATGGAAGAAAGATTGGGCTAGAAACCAGGAATCCAATTAGAAGACTGTGGAAAAGTCCATTTGAAAGTTAATGAGTAAGGAGGTGGAGCTAAGATGGCAGAAAGGAAGCATTAGCTTTTCCAAGCTCCTCCAAGAATTCTGTCACTAAAAGCTAAGAAGTGAATTGATCAGATTTAAGAGTGACAGAACCCATTGGGAGACAGAGTGTGCAGATTCCCAGCCCAAGAAAGTGCCTGCTCAGTTCTGGGAGGGAAGCACTCTGAGAACACAGGAGCTGCACCAGCATGGATCTGAGAGCAGAGTAGGGCAGACTGAAAAGAAGCCCTAGCCAGCAGACTCACCCACCCCCATTTGAAGCCATCTCACTACAGGACACAGGATTGGTGGAGCTGGGTAAGAGAAAACACAGGGCCCGCAGCAGGGGCAGCATCTTTACCTGGTCCATAGCCTGGATGTCTAAAAAGTACATATCAGAACTTCCAGAAGTCAAGATGAAGGAATAAAACTTAGTTGCTCTAATCTCCCCTCCCTGACCCAGAAAAGTCCAGAGTTAAATGCCCCACCCAGAGTAAAACCTTGAATTAGTGGAAACAGCCTCAGGCTTCCTTGTCAGGGAGGAAGGCAGAAGTTAGGCATTACAGAGTCTACGCCCAGGAGGGTGGAGCCAGAAAACACTAACTACACAAGCCCAGGTTAACTTTAGAAACACCTGGGGGGAATTAGCTGACAGCAGCCCTGCCCTGCCCTGTTCCTAGAATCCTGCTACTGAGCCTGCAGGAGTTGTAGCCCAGATACACTGAGGTGGAAACCTGAAGGAGCCAGACCACCCCATAGGTTAATCTGTGAGCCTCAGGGTAACTCAGGGGAAACACTGAGATTCCTGACCTTGGCCTCAGTTTAGTCACTCAGAAGCTACAGCTCACAAAAAGAACAACCAAACCCCTACCTTGCAGCCCAAGAAGCTCAATACTTCTGCACCCCAGAAACAGATATCCACAATAAAAATCCAGTACATTGATAATCACAATGGGGAAGAAGGAAACTAAAAAGGGTAGGACCATCAAGTCTTTTTAAATTGAGCAAGTACAACCAAATTCAGAAGGCAACATGGACTCTATAATCACACTGGAGACCACAGAAGGAAATGTGAATTGCTCTCAAGCCCAAAAAGCATTCTTCGAGGACCTTAAGAGGGATTTTAAAAATGTAATTAGAGAGTTAGGAGATAAATTTAAATCTACAGTGACCAAAATGGAAAAAAAAATCTCACTGAAGAAAACAAATCTTTAAAAAGTGAAATTGGAGAACTAGGACTGATCAGGTGTAGGCTTTGGGATACCCTTGAGTTATCCTTGAATCTTTAAGGTACAGGCTCTGGGAAACCCCTTGAAGTCTGATTGAATCTTCCCACTTGATGAGGCATTTGCAGAGGCCATAAGTATTTCATTGTGGCTGGGCCCAAACCTCTGTTACTAGCCTGGCCCTCCATTGTCTATGTTTCCCACCCTTGAGCCTATCAAAATACCAATCCACTCTTGCATTGACCTTGTTAACTCCTCCTAAAGACACTCCCCAAACTCATTACTGGAGTCTGACTTCATTGACTCCGCCTGAAGACCCTCCCCAAATTGCTCCTCTAGACCACTCCTCGATTCCTCTGTATATAAGACCCCATCTTCCCTCCATGTGGTGTGAGAGTAACACAGAAGGCCCTAGCACAGACTTGCTCTGTAAGAGTGCTATAAATTTTTCTAGTACAGACTTTCTCTGTGTCCAATACAGGTGAACTTACAATAAACTTTACTTTTCTTTTGTTGAGAATTCTTTCTGCAGGACCCGGCATGTTGGTGTTTTGGGATCTCAGGCAACACTAACCATATTTGGGTAAACCTCTTCAGGAACAGAGGTACAAAATCTAACAGAGAAAATACCTTTCAAAAAATGAAAACTGAACATATGGAAAAGGAGCTTCAAAAACTAATTGAGGAAAATAATTCACTAAAAATTAGAATCAGTCACATTGAAGCTAAGGACACTATGATGCAGCAAGAGTTAGTCAAACAAAGCATAAAGATTGAAAAATTAGAAGAAAGTGCAAAATACCTCACTGGAAAAATAACTGACCTGGAAAACAGATCCAGGAGAGATAACCTAAGAATTATTGGCCTACCAGAAGGCCATGATGAAAAAAGCAGCCTGGACACCATCCTCCAAGAGATTGTCAAAAAAGCTGTCCTGAGGTGCTAGAACAGAAGGTAAAATAGTTACTGTAAGAATTAACTGATCTCCTCCTGAAAGAGATCCCAAATTGAAAACTCCAAGAAATATAATAGCCAAATTCCAAAGCTACAAGATCAAGGAGAAAATATTGAATGCAACCAAAAAGAAACAATTCAAATATCATGGAACTACAGTAAGGATTGCACAGGACTTAGCAGCTGCTGCATTAGAGAGATTGGAATTTGATATTTCATAAAGCAAAAGAGCTAGGACTGCAACCAAGGATCAACTACCCGGCAAGACTGAGCATAATCTTTCAGGCAAGGAGATGGTCATTTAATGAAATAAAGGACTTCCAGACTTTCCTGATGAAAAAGCCAGCGCTCAATGGAAAATTTGATTTCCACTTACAAGACCCAAGAAAGGCATAAAAAGGTAAACAAGGAAAACATACACTCACAGATACACATACACACACAGATGCTCACACAATGCACATCACTTGGGACTCAATAAGAGCAAACTGTTGGCATCTCTATATGAGAAGCAGATACCTGTCAATACTGAAATTTGTATAAGTATTGTGAGATTTAAAAGGGATGTACATAGAAAGAGGGTGTGAGTATAAGTGCACTAATATGAAGATTTCTAAAAAAAACCAAAGGGGAAGAAAGGGATTGTAATGGGAGAAAAGAAAAGCGTAAGGCAGCAAATGGTAAATTATTCCATAAGAAGAAGCATAAAAACATACTGAAGTGGAGGGGAAGGAAAGAAGGAAATGAGCATCATATGATAATTACTCTCATTGGTTCTGATTTAAAGAGAGATCAATACGAATAGTTAAGTTTAGATTCTAACATGAAAAGACACAAAAACTCATAAAAATAGGTGGAAAAGATGGAGGGAGAGAAGCATTGTACGAAATTTACTACCACTGATTTGGATTCAAGGAGGGAATAACATACTCTGTTAAAAATAAAAATCTCTTGTGCCCTACACGCAGTAGGAGGGATAAGAGGGGGGATTTAAGAAGGAGGAGGGTGGACAGATGGGAGGGAAAGAGTAGCAAGGCAAAATGGGTAGGTAAAGGGGGGGAAATGGGAAGGAATACTGAGGGTGGCAGTGGTCAAAAGGAAAAGTCTTAAGGAGGGGAAGGGAAAAGGAATACACAAAGTTATAAACAGGGGAGGGAATAAGATGGAGGGAACATCACAGATAGTAATCATAACTGTGAATATAAATGGGATGAACTCTCCCATAAAACGGAGGCAGATAGCAGAATGGATTAAAAAATACAATCCTACAATATGCTGTCTAAAAGAAACACATTTGAAACAAGGGGATATGGCAAATGAAAAAAAATAATAATTTGAATATCTGTTCTGGAATCAACATACTTTGAAATAAAAACTATTTCATAATACACAGTAAAAAAAAAGAAACAAGGGGATATGCACAGGTAAAGGTAAAAGTATGGAGTAGAATATATTATGCTTCAGCTAAAGTAAAAAAAAAAACGCAGAGGTAGCAATCCTTATCTCGGATAAAGCAAAAGCAAAAATAGATCTAATTAAAAGAGATAAGGGAAGAAATTACATCCTGCTAAAAGCCCCATTGAGAATGAAGCAATATCATTACTTAACACATATACACCAAGTGGTACAGCATCCAAATTCCTAGAGGAAAAGTCAAGGGAATTAAAAGAAGAAATAGATATCAAAAACAATACTAGCAGGGGACCTCAGTCTCCCCCTCTATGAATTTGATAAATCTAACATCAAAATAAACAAGAAAAAAGTTAGGGAGGCAAATAGAATTTTAGAGGGGCTAGACCTGATAGATCTTTGGAGAAAACTGAATGGGGATAAAAAGGAATATACCTCCTCCTCAGAGGTATATGGTACATACACAAAAATTGACGATGTACTAGGGCATAAAATCCTCACAATTCAGTGCAGAAAGGCAGAAATATTAAATGCTTCATTCTCAGATCATGATGCAACAAAAAATATATGTAATAAAGGGCCATGGAATGATAGGCAAAAAACTAATTGGAAACTAAATTATTTAATCCTAAAGAATGAGTGGGTCAAACAAGAAATTATAGAAACAATCAGTAACTTCATTCAAGAGAATGACAATAATGAGACAGCATATCAAAACTTGTGGGATGCAGCAAAGGCAGTTCTTAGGGGGAGTTTTATATCCCTGAATGCATACATGAAAAAATTAGAGAAAATGGAGGTCAAGAATCGGGCATGCAATTGAAAAAACTAGAAAAAGAACAAATTGAACATCCCCAATTAAATACTAAATTAGAAATAACGGAAACCAAAGGAGAGAGCAATATAATTGAAAGCAACAAAGCTATTGAAATCATAAATAAAACTAAGAGTTGGTTTTATGGAAAAAAAAAATAAAATTGATAGACCCTTAGTTAATATGATTAAAAAAAAAGAAGAAAACCAAATTTCAAGTCCCAAAATTGAAAAGAGTGAATGTACCTCCAATGAAGAGGAAATTACAACAATAATTAGGAATTATTTTTGCCTAATTGTATGCACATGAATTTGACAAACTTAGTGAAATGGATGAACATTGACAAAAATTTAAGTTGCCTGGACTAACTGAAGAGAAAGTAAATTACTTAAATAACCCCAACTCAGAAAAAGAAATTTAACAAGCTATAAGAGAACTACCTAGGAAAAAATCCCGAGGGCTAGATGGATTTATAAGTGAATTCTATCAAACACTTAAAGATTAGTTGATCCCAATCCTCTACAAACTGCTTAGGAAAATTGGGGAGAAAGGAGTCCTTCTAATTTATTTTTATGACACAAATATAGTAGTGAAATCTAAATCAGGGAGAGATGAAACAGAGAAAGAAAATAATAGACCAATATCCCTCATGAATATAGATGCAAAAAAATTAAATAAAATGTTAGCAAAAAACTACACCAAGTTATCACAAGAGTAATACATTTTGATCAGGTTGAATTTATTCCAGGAATGCACAGATGGTTCAATACTGGGAAAACCATCAGTATCATTGATCATATCAAAAATAAAACTAGCAGAAACCATACAATTATCTCAATAAATGTAGAAAAAGCCTTTGACAAAATACAACATCCATTCCTATTAAAAACACTAGAAAGTATAGGAATAAATTGAGTTTTCCTTAGAATGATAGGTAGCATCTACTTAAAGCCATCAGCAATTATTATATGCAATGTGGATAAACTAGAAGCATTTCCAATAAGAGTAGGGGTGAAACAGGGATGTCCACTATCACCCCTCTTATTCAATCTGATATTAGAAATGTTAGCAGTAGCAATTAGAGAAGAAAAAGAAATCAAAGGAATCAAATTGGGCAAAGAAGAAACTAAGCTATCATTATTTGCAGATGATTTGATGATATACTTGAAGAATCCTAAATAATAAATTAAAAAACTTCTTGAGAAAATAAATAAATTTAGCAAAGTTGCAGGATATAAAATAAACCCACACAAATCCTCAGCATTCCTATATACTTCCAACAAAGTCCAACAGCAAAAGATAGTAAGAGAAACCACATTTAAAGATAATGTTGACATTATAAAATCTTAGGGAATCTACCTGCCAAAACAAACCCAGTACCTCTATGAACACAAATACAAAACACTTTTCACACCAATAAAATAATATCTAACTAAATGGAAAAACATCAATTGCTCATGGCTGAGTTGAGCTAATATAATAAAAAAGACAATTTTACCTAAATTAAATTATATATTTAATGCCATACCAATCTACCAAAAAATTACTTTATAGAACTAGAAAAAAGTGGTGACAAAATTCATTTAGAAGACCAAAAGGTCCAGAATATCAAAGCAATTAATGAAAAGAAATGCTAGGGAAGGAGGCCTATCCATACCTGATTTTAATTATAAAGCAGCAGTAATGAGAACTGCTTGGTACTAGCTAAGGGATAGAGTAGTGCATCAATGGAATAGATTGCATACAAAAGAATCAGTAGTTAACCATTATAGTAATATACTGTCTGATAAGCCCAAAGACCCCAGTTTTGTGGATAAGAACTCACTATTTGATAAAAATTTCTGGGAAAATTGGAATATAGTATGGTAGAAACTGGGCATAGACCATCATCTAATGCCAAACACCAAAGTCAAGTCTAAATGCGTGCATGATCTAGGTATAAAGGCTGATAATGTAAGTAATCTGGGGAAGAAAGAAATAGTTTACCTGTCAGATTTATGGAGTAGGTAAGACTTAATGACCAAAGAAGAATTGGAGGACAATATAAAATGCAAAATGGATAATCTTGATTACATTAAATTGAAAAGTTTTTGTATAAACAAAACCAATATAAACAAGATTAAGAGTGAAGTGGGGCCTTTCCGTCTCCGGGAGCCGCCGCGAGTGCAGTCCCCGCCATGTCGGCCCACCTGCAGTGGATGGTCCTTTGGAACTGCTCCAGCTTCCTCATCAAGCGCAACAAGCAGACGTACAGCACCAAACCCAACAACCTTAAGGCCTGAAACTCGTTCCGCTACAGCAGGCTGATCCACCATAAGACGGTGGGCATCGAGCCGGCGGCCGATGGCAAGGGCATTGTGGTGGTGCTGAAGCAGCAGGCAGGTGAGAGGAAGCCTGCCACCTCCTATGTCAGGACCACGATCAACAAAAATGCCCGGGCCATGCTGAACAGCATCCAGCACATCATCCGCAAGAACAAGTACCAGAAAGATCTCCGTATGGCTGCTCTGCGCCAGACCAGTGCCATCCTTCAGAGCCAGAAGCCAGTGGTGGTGAAGAAGAAGCGAACCCTCCCCCCTAAGAGCACCTGAGGTGCCAGGCCTGCCTTTGGCTAATAAAGTCAGACTGCCCCCCCCCCCAAAAAAAAAGAGTGAAGTGGGAAATTTGAAAAGAATATTTACAACCAGTGTCTCCAATAAAGGCCTCATTTCAAAAATATACAGGGAATTAACTAAAATCTATAAAAATACAAGTCATTTCCCAATTGATAAACGGTCAAAGGATATGAACAGGTAATTTTCAAAGGTAGAAATTAAAGATACCTATAAACATATGAAAAAATGTTCTAAATCAGTATTGATTTGAGAAATGCAAATCAAAATATCTTTGAGGTACCACATCTTACCGGTCAGATAGGCTAAGATGACAAAACAGGAAAATGACAAATGCTGGAGAGGAAATGGAATAATTGGAACACTAATTCATTGTTGGTGGAGCTGTGAACTGATACAACCATTCTGGAGAGAAATCTGAAAGTGTGCCCAAAGGGCTACAAGTAATTGCAAACCCTTTGGCCCAGGGCTTGTATCCCAAAGAGATCATAGAAGTGGGAGGAAGACCTATATGTACAAAAATATTTATTGCAGCTCTCTTTGTGGTGGCAAAAAACTGGAAATTAAGAGGATGTCCATCAATTGGGGAATGGCTAAACAAGTTGTGGTATATGAATGTAATGGAATACTACTGTGCTATAAGAAATAGCGAGGAGATGGTCTTCTTATTCACCTGGAGAGGCTTTTACAAACTCATGCTAAGTGAGACGAGCAGAAGCACAAAAAATTTGTATACAATCACAGACACATCATATGTGTGACGACCAACTTTGATAAACTTTACTCTTCTCAGCAACACACAGTGATAAGACAACTCTACAAGTCTCAGGATGGAAGGAGATATCTACATTCAGAGAACCATCCAGAAGGAACAGAGTTTAAATGGAGACTGAAGCAATCTACATGCTATCATTCTTTTTCATGTTTGGTTTCTTTCTTTTTCCCATTGTTCACTCCATTGGTTACAACCCTTCTATACAACCAGACAATTGCACAATGTGAAAGTATTTGCAGATGCTGTACTTGATTGCATACTGCCATGGGAGGGGGGAGAAGGAAGGGAGAAAATTTGAAACTCAAGGGATTGTGGAACTGAATCTTGTAAACTAAAAGTAAATAAATGAGTCAATTAAAAAAAGAAAGAAATTTAATGAGCATGTAAATTGGGATTATGATTGCTTGGTAAAGATAAAGGGACAGAAAGGGCAGATACTACAGCATTAGAAGAAAGAAAATATGGCATGTGACTGGCTATGGGGCAGCCAAGTCAGGCTGAGGACTGATCTTAAACTTGGTAATTTTCTGTAAAATATTATTACTTAATAACTTTGCTTGATTTATAAGCTGCTACATGTGAGCACTCCCTCTTTGAGTATAGGCTACAAACCATGGGTATTTCATGTGATATTAATCACCATGACCAAAGAATTCCTCACCTGAAAACCCTATTTGTGATCCTCAACCTAGAGCTATTTAAGTAGGTGTAAAACCAAGCATGAGCAGCTTTTTTCATGTAAACAGATTTCAAGGTTCTGATTATACAATATAATGAATTCTCTACTCATTTAGAAATTTCACAGAAATCAAAGCATAGTATTCACGATGTTATGGCATGCAAGTTATCACTAAAATGGCCACAAAGTTTTCACCAAAGTGGTCACATAATTTTAAAAATGTACATTAATTTAGTAACATAATCATTTATTAACTCAATCATTTAGTAAGTCTTTAATTCAATCATTCTTAAGGAGGTTTGTCTCCTTAGTGGACACAAAGTTCAAAGGTCAAAAGTTCTCTACCTTTAGGTCACATTGTCTTAATCTCTTCAGTCAAAAATATTCTTTCCTCTAAATTGGAGATAAGTTTCAAATCATCCTTAATTAGTAAGTCCTTAACTCAATCATCTAAATGTAAAGGTCAAAGTTCTCCACCCCTAGGCCACAGTAAATCATTATCTTCTCAGTTCACATTAAATACCCCTAAAGAGGTCTTTTTATCTTGATTCAAGGCAGGCTCTCAACTTCCATGCTTCCTCTTCCATGGCCCCAACTCCTGCCAGAATATCTAGTCTACCTCAAATCCTTCACAATTTCTGTTCCTGAGAAGACAAAGGTTAACAAAGCCACAATAACATTCATGGATATTGCCAGAATCCTTGTCAATTCACTTTCTGGCAGTGAAATCAACATAGCCCAAACAACAAGGTCTGAGGAATCTACATAAATCATCAATATAGTCCCAGGACCTCTGAAAACATCAGAAAGACCCTCCTCCAGAATTTCTGTAAACATACAACAAGAAAATACTTTTTCAGGGCTTCAGAACCATCAGTGAGGTCCCAGAATTTCTGTAATAACAGCATCATCCTCTATCAGCAGAAAATTCTGACAAAGTAACATCAAAACAGATAGACAAGGTACTGACACCACAGTTATGCTTCCTCCCAGTTCTCCTCTCTTTTCTTTTCTCAGTTCTTCTCAATTATCTTCTCTATTCTTCTCAGCTCTCAGAAATTCTTGGAAGCTATGGGTGGCTCTCAGAAGTCTTTGGTAGCTCTCAAGAAATTCTCAGTTCTCAGTTCCCAGTTCTTTTCTCTCTCTCCAGAAGTAGTCACTCAGCCTCCAGACCCTAAGCAGTTCTGGCTTCTCTCAGCTTGGCCTTTCCTTATATATGGTATTAGCACCTCCTTTTTCTGCCCCGCCTCCAGACCCTCAGCAGTTCTGGCTTCTCTCAGCTTGGCCTTTCCTTATATATGGAATTAGCACCTCCTTTTTCTGCCCCTTCCTGTTACATCAACAAGTTCATTCCACTGTGGGATTCACAGATTTTGGATCTTAATACTTGACACAATCATGAGATTGAAACAAGGTGATAAGTACCTGTTTGCTTGCTAATACAAGGGGCCTGGAAGATCTTAAAATTTACTATTACAGGAGGCCAAGTCTTAGAAGCATGATGAATCTGTTCCTGGGATGATGTTTGAAATTTTTCTAATATAATTGAATGTACCAAAACTCGTATTCAGGTTCAAGCTTTCAAGAAAACTTCAAGAAACTCAGTTTAGCCTAAGGCCCCAGTGAGCTACGGGAGGATTGATTCTGGCTGCTACAACTTTCACGTCTGCCCCTTCAGAACTGGACCAGCTGCACCTCCGCCTTTGCATTTGGCAGAGAAGGAAATTCAGGATGAGAAAGAAAAAAAACTCAGGTTTTGCTGATTCTAGACCCTAAGTTCTATTTACTGTTGTCCAGATAGCTAATCAGGACTTTTAAAAGAAAAACACTGTGTGTGTGTGTGTGTGTGTGTGCGTGCGTGTGTGTATGTGTGTGTATGCGTGTGTATGTTTCTATGTATGTGTATATGCGTGTGTGTATATGTATATGTAGATGTGTGTATACGTGTGTGTGTGCGTGTGGGTGTATATGTGTGTGTGTGCGTGTGTATGTGTCTGTGTGTGTGCGAGCGTGTGTGTGTATGTGTGTATGCATGTGTGTATGCGTGTGTATATGTACGAGCGCATGCGTGTGCGCATGTGTGTGTGTGTGTGTGTGTGTGTGTGTGTATGATTTGGCCCAGGTTTTGATTTAATTTATGTGGGGTTTGGGAAACTATCCTTTTAAGAGTTTCAAAAAGCTATGGCTTTGACACATAACATTCCTTCTACGTACTCAGAGGCTGAGTAATTTGTTCTGGGTTATTCTGTTAGTGTGTATCACAGACAGGACTTGAACTCAAGCCATTATGCCTTCAATGCCAGCAGTATGACCTAACGACCTTCGTCTTTTCTTATAACCTCTTAATGTGAATAACTAATGTTATAATTTGTGTTTTTGGCTGTAGACTCTTCTATCCTTGAAGAGCTACAAACACAATGAGTTCAACCAGACTTTTCATGATGGTGGTAATGAAGTGAGTCACTATCTTTATCTCAATTGCCTGAAAATTAGCACACTTATTGGGTGTGAGCAAAGATACTTTTGGCCCAATAATAAAGTGACTTGATAAGAGTATTGATTATAGTTGATTGCCAGTCTTGGATTTATACACTGTCAAAAGGTGGGTCAGGGAGGCAACTGGATGAAAGGAAGGATAGCCTTTGATTGTTGGAGTTTGAATTGCTTTGTTCTTCTTTTGTCCTATTTTATCCCATAGTCTGGGCAGCTAGGTGGAAGAGTGGAGAGTGCTAAGACTGAAGTCAGAAAGACTTATTTTTTTTTTTTACTGTTAAAATTAATTTATTTTATATACAATTGGAAAAATAAAAAGTGAAGTAAACATTATATGTAGTTGAGGAAAATATAAGCTATAAGAGGAGAAAAAGAGGAAATTTAGAATATCCATTGCTCTCATTTTTGTCATCCTCTCTCCCCCCTTTCCAGAATGCAAAGAATAAGATCCCCATTCTCCAAGTGAGGTCATACAAAACATATTTCCACCCTAGAAATGATGCCTCAAAGAAGTCTTCCTCATCAAACTGCTATTCATATACTTTGGCCACTTATCAACAGGGGAATGTGTCACATTCTTTTTATATTTCACAATGTTTTGTATGTATTTTAGATATGAAACCTTTAGTTGATAAACTGTTTATAAAATGTTTTTTCTCCAATTTCTGCTTTCCTTCTCTTGTCTACATTTATTTTTTGCAAAATCTTTTTAATTTAATGCAAGGATTTTATTCACTTTACACCAAATGTTGGTCTCAATCTCTTGTATTGAAGTGGCCTGGAACTAGCTAAGTAGAAACTTCATGGACTTAAGACAGGAGTCAAGAAATTGGCCTAAAGTAATTTGTCATCATGCCCTGTGCCCCTCCCTGCTTACCATACAACCCTGTACCTACAGATGTAATCACAAACTCCCCCCTTGCCTAGTCTTCATTCTTCTTCTTGTTCTGTCATCATACCCTGTAATCACAACCCCCTCGCCTCAGCAACTTACTTGCCCCTCCAAACAATGGAATTATACTATATAAATGATTCTGCATCCCTGAGCTAGCTGCTGATGCCTTCCAATTGGTCTGAGAAGGACAGCCACCAGCTGGCTAATAAAAGCTCCTAAAACTTTTTATTCAGACTCTGTGATCACTCTGTTAAGACTTGCCATTTCAGTATCTTCATAAATTGTTCATTCTGTCCATAAGTTTGAGAGGTTATATGTTCTGGGTTCTCCTAATTTTCTTCTCACATATCTTTATATCTAAGCCAAATGTTCATTTTGACCTTATCTGGGTAACCACTGTGAGATATTGTTCTTTGCTTACTTTCTGCCATACTGTTTTAAAGTTTTCCCAATACTTTTTTTAACCAAATGATGAATTCTTCTCCCCAAATCTTAGGTCTTTACACTTATCAAATACAAGCTTATTATGTTTATTGGCTGCTGTCATTTGTATGTCACTTCTCTTCCATTGAATTACCTTTCTATTTCTTAGCCAGTACCAGATAGTTTTGAGAATTACAGCCTTATTGTACAGTTTAAGAACTTGTACTGCTGAAGTTCTTCCTTCATATTTTTATTCCTTATTTCCTTTCACATAATTCACTCTTTGCTTTTCTAAATGAATTTTATTTTTTCTCATTTTCATTCAAAGTTATAATTATTATTTGTAGATTACCCTCCATCTTATTTTCACTCACCATTTTCCTTCTCAACTTACCCACATCTGCTTCCTCTGTATTAGTTCTTCCTTTCATGCCCTGTTTTCAGGAGATCATTTCTCCTTTTATTTTTTCCTAAACCATTTTGTTTTTTAGAATCACCTCATCAAACACAACTCAACCCCGACCTTTCTTTCAAACAACCTTAGTAATGACAGCAGTTTTAAGAAGAGCCCTCCTCCCCATTGCTTTTTCTTATATTCATTCATGTCTTCTCTGTCCTTTGATTTGTTTCTTTTTTACCACTTTCTTTTAGCTTTGCCATGTCTGAAGATGCGATGGGATGGGCAACACCCTGGAATCCTCGACATTCAACATCAACCTGCATTTCCCAGATTAGTTTTCCAGGCCATGCTGGCCTTGGCTGTGGATGATCTAAAATTTCAAGTTTGTCCACAAGGCCTAGACATCCTGTCTTCATTTTTTGGGCTCCGGATGGGAATAAAATCAGAAGGAGAAAAATGAACCCTAAAGGCCATGATGGGTCTTGGGTGGTCAGGCTGTTCCTCAGCTTCCAAAATCCATTATGTAGGGATGGGGCCCAGCATATGTAGTGGCCTTCCAGCCACACACCCAATGAACTCCTTGGTAGGCCTGAATGGGACATGGTGAGTAGTGGTACAGAAGACCTATACAGTTTAGAAATGGTCAGAGGGAGTGACTGGATGAGAAAAAAAGATGAGGAAATCTAGTCTCCTGTGCCCATCCAGATGATCTTTCCCCACAGCTTTGGAGGTCATTCTTGTTCTGTAGAAGATCATGATGAAATGGTTCCAATCTGGGTGGCAGTACTCCAAAGCAGGGAGGCGGTGTGGGTGGCTCCCACTGTAGTTCCATGACCAGATAACAGTTAGGGTGCACTAAAAGGGCGTGACCTCAGTTAGCTGAAATGACTTTGGAGCTAAGGAGCTGGGGCTATCAAGACTGGTTTAGGTTCTGTGGGCATGGATCCTGAGGGATGAGGGGGCTGTGCTTCAGGGATCCTGTTCCTCAACATATGGCACCAGTTCAGATCTGGAAAGGCTTGCCCCTCCACAGTCCTCTGCCTATTGGAATACTTTGACATCTGACCTGTCTTTGAGGTCATGTGGGGGAGGGTGGAAAACTTGAGAAGTCTATAGAAGTTCAGAGCAAAACTCTGCATGACTTAAGAAAAGCTGAGGAGGGTTATGGGAGGTGGGAGATGGGGGTGGAATTTGGTGGTCTAAGACTCATCTTCATAAGTTCAAATCCAACCTGAGAAACTAACTAGCTTACTGACCCTAGACAAGTGACTTACTCTGTTTGGCTCAGTTTCCTAATCTGCAAAATGGGCTGGAGAAGGAAATGACAAACAACTTCAGTATCTTTGCAAGAAAAGCACAAATGGGGTGATGAAGTGTTGAACATGACTGAAATGATTGGACAACAGCAACATTCCATAGTCAAAGTTGTCTCTGGTTAGTAGAAAAAGTTATATTGCCTGACTTTTTCCTTTCTTTCAGAATTTACTCTAAATTTACTAAGCTCTTCCCCTCTTTATAGTATCCTTAGGCTGTCAGCTGCTGCCACACATCAGAAATCAATTATTTCTGTCTCCATAGCTTTGAGAATCACCACATCCAGTCACTCCTTCTGTACATTATGACCTCTCTAGTATATGTCCTATTTGCTGAGAGAGTGGCAGAAATAAATCTCATGAATTAATCCACTTTAATAGATTGATATTTTTCCTCTCCTAAGTTAAGATATATGATTTTTCCAAAGGCAGTCCAGTTTTAACATTATTAAAGCTTATTACAGACAATTGGGGCAACACGTATTGTCATTTTTACAGAGATCATTTACGGCCAGTGACTTTCAATAAAACGTTCAATACGGTTGTCTGGACTTCAAGACGTCTGGGCTAGTAGGTGAGACAGTTTGGAGTGGGTGGACCTTTTCAAGATCATGTAAGTTACACACCTCAATTCAAATACAAAATCTCTTGTTGTCATTCAAAGTCCTTCATAAACTAGCCCCCTCCTGTGTTTCCAGTCTTCTTACACTTTCCTCATGGATATGTACTCCTTCATCCAGTGATACTGGCCTCTTGGCTGTTCCATGAACAAGACACTCCAAGTCTCAGCCCCTGGCATTTTCTTTGATTGTCCCTCTCCCTGATGTTGTCCTTCCTCAACTCTACCTACCAACATCCTGTTAGTGTTGTTGTTGAGTCATTAAATCATGTCCGACTCTCTGTGACAAGATGGACCATAGCATACCAGTTCCTTCCTTTATTTACAGTCTCCTGAACTCTACAGAAGCTCACGTTTGCTGCTTCCAAGGCATGTCTCTCTAAATATCTCATTCTCTGTTGTGCCTTCCCCTTTTGCCTTCAATCTTTCCCAACACTGAAGACTTTTCCAATGAGTCCTCATTATGTGGTCATAGTATTTAAGCTTTGATTTTAGCATTGACCTTCCAATGAATAGTCTGAATTAGTTTCCTTAAATATTCACTGATTTGAGCTTATTGCTTTCCAAGGGACACTCAGAAGTCTTCTCCAGAAACACAATTAGAAAGTCATGATTCCGTAGTTCTCAGCTTTCCTGATAGTCCCATTGTCATGCTCATACATTGCTACTGGAAAAAAAACAAAAAACAAAACATAGCTTTGATTATATGTACCTTGGTCTGCAAGGTGTTTTCTCTCCTATTTAGTATACTGTCCAGATAAGCCATGACTTCCCAAGGAACAAACATCTTTGAATTTCATAAATGCCACCATAATCTACGATGATTGTTGAGCCAAAGATTATAAAATCTGCCACTGCTTCCAATTCTTCTCCCTCTATTTGCTAGGAAGTGATGGGACCAGTTGCCAAGATGTTAGTTTTTTGGATGTGAAGCTTCAAGCCAGCTTTTCCGCATTCCTCTTTCATCCTCAACAAGAAGCTTCTTCCTTCTCCTTTAGTATCTGCCATCAGTGTGGCATCCTCTGCATATCTCCCATTGTTGCTATTTCTCCTAGTAACCTTAAATACAGCTTTGGAATCATCCTTTCCGGCATTTCCTGTGATGTAATCTGCATGAAAGTTAAATAATTAAGGTGACAATATACAGCCTTCTCCTACTATCTTAAGCCAATTACTTAGTTCTGTGTTTCATTCTAAGCCTTGCTTCTTAGTTTATGTGCAGGCTCCTCTGGAGAAGAGTCAGATGATCTGGTATCTCTGCCACGATGAGGGTTTGCCACATCTTGTTGTGATCCACACAGTCAAAGGCTTTAGTAGTCAATGAAACAAAAGTAGATTTTTTATTTCCTGGAACTTCCTTGCTTCATACTCTATACCTGTCCGGTGGCTTCAGTAGAGTCTTAACAAAAACCTACTATTCTAGGGAAGGCTTTTCGCTCTCTCAAATTCTATGAATCTTGGTGCCTTCTCTCTTTTAATTATTTGTAATTTATCCTGTATATAATCTGTACATATTTGGTTATTTGTTCTCTGTCCCATGGGAGTTCCTTGAAGGCAGGGGCTGTCTTTTTTTTTCCCTGCTACTTAGCATAGTAGTTAGCACAAAATACAGTATGGGACCAGGGTCAGAGGTCGTGGCTAGGAATGGAGCCCGCAGGGCTGGGGGGAGATTTTGCTTCTGCTGCTGCCTCTCACAGTCACTTCTGGCAGGAGTGACCAGAATGTCTGCCAAGGCCACAGGCCTGGGATCTCTGACCACCCATTTCCCTGAGGACCACCCGCCCACACTTCCCACCCTCAAGGCAGTAGGTATAGGTGGGGGAGCTTCCTATGATCTCAAGTCACTGAGTCTGAGTAGCAAGTATGTCAAGCTGAAATTGAGGGGCACACCCCACTACCCCCTGCTGCAGGCCCTAACCATTCAGCACCCCATACTCAGAGGGATGTGTGTGTAAGTAGCTTCCTGCTCTATTTTAATTTTCTACCCTGTTGACTGACTGTTCCCCAAAACTGATGGATTCCTTGGTAAATTCCATTTGATTTAACAACCAGTTATTAAATCACTGCCACCATCAGACACTGTGGTACTCCAAACAGCTTCTGCCCTCTATGGGCTTACATTCTATAAAGGCAAAACAACACACCCACAGGTGAGTAAATCAAGAATAAATATAAAGGCAAGTAGTTTCAAGAGGACAAGTATCCTGCTTGTGCCTGTCCTTTGAGTTAACCGTTAAATTGTTCCCTCTAGAATCAATTAAGATCCTGCTCTTTGAAGGAGGTTTTACCCACTCCTCTCTGCTGCTAGTGCTGCTAGGTATTTCCTCTGACGTGACCCTTCCATGTTCTCTGGGGTTTTATACAATGTTTTCTCAAAGTATAAGCTTCTTGAGGGCAGGGACATATTTTTGTTATTGTTTTTTTTTTTTTAATATTTAACCTTATTTAGACCTGTTACCCCACCCTACCCCCTTTTAAAACACTCTGTGGTATGGTGTAAGACCTTAACAAATACTTATTGACTGACTCATGTTAACTAAGAAGGGGATTAGTAAAGGTTACATAAACTAAGCAAACTTAAAGAAATGTGATTATTTAGCTATTCAGAAAGTCCTGTGATTATAGCTACGTATAAAGTATGGATTAGGTGTGCTGGCACATTCTAGAGGATCATTCCAATAGCATCTTGCCATTTCCCTTAAATATATATTACCAAAACGCAAGAGATTGCCACTCCCACAAGGAATTCCTGCTGCTAATTTACAAAGCCTGCATATGTTACAGGAGAAGACTGGCCCCAAATTCAGGAAAAATAGTAATTTTCTTTTACTTTGGCTCCTTATGCCTTCACTATGGTTCATACATAGGTTAGAACCTTCCCCCAAAGGGATCTGATGGTGTTCATTGTGGAAAATGCAATGTATAAAGTATATATTGGACAGATATGCATTCATATGCTTGGAACCACATTGATAGGGGCAGTACTTCACCTCCTCTAGGGCAGATCACAAACTCTCTGCACCTTTTCTTGCTGAGGAAAGTCTGATCCTCCATAGAGAATCAACTTGATATGAGGTAAATTCCATTGCTTTATGTGATATGAATTGATATGAACAAATTCCATTGTTTATGTGATATGAAATAACAGTGATATGAACTTCATGCTAACTTGCAGTAGTAGACTTTAAAGGATCATGACCCTCATCAATGAAACTTCTTTGGGAAATACAGTTTTTATCATTAATGTTCATTTATAATGGAAAAAAGAAAAATTGGTTTAGAATCTAAAGTTCTCAGTTTTATTCTTGGATACGTGACAGTAGGATGGTTATATAAATTCTTTTGTCTCATGTTCTCTCATCTGTAAAAGGAAAGCCTTGGATTTCTTGAACAAATAAATGTGTTCATGAAGGAATGAATGAAGAAATGGATGAAAAAAATCTTTCATTAAATATTTATTATTTGATAGCCTAAGGGACATAAATGAATAAACACAGAAGCCTATGCACTCAAGGGGTGTGTGTGTGTGTGTGTGTGTGTGTGTTTTAATAAGGTATATGGGATTTGTGGCCTTGGGAAAGTGTTTTCCTCAGGGAAGTCACAGAGAAGGTGAGTGTATGAAATGGAACACTCCATTTCAAGACTTGTAGCTTTGATTGGATTATTTTTTTTTCAATCTGTGGATGAAAAGAGGAAGTGAGCACTCAGGGACTTTGAATGGCGTATTGGATTGGGCTCTAAAGGTTGAAGCTGCATTAATCAGAACCTAACTGACTCATTTCAGTACATGAAGGGACAGGGAAGAAGTAAGAATTTGAAGCAGAGGAAAATGAGTGAAAATGTTGAGGGAGTAGTAGAATTAATTCTGGCTTGGACTATAATGATGGTAGCTCACTAATTAGAATATCAGGAACCCCGTACTGCAACAAGGGTGGTACTGAGTAGAAGATGGGGAATGCAGGCATGAAGATCTCCTAGAAGCAGACACTGGCTATCTGGGTTGGGTCAAAATGGTGAACTATAAAATTTCTTCTGGCTTGAAAATGTCAATTCTGTGATTCTTTGGAATTAAGAAAAAAGAGAGAGACATATCCAGAATGTCTGAAGTGAAGCTGATTGGGGTGGATGTGCTGAAGAACAATTGGGTC
This sequence comes from Pseudochirops corinnae, assembly GCA_028646515.1. Lineage (NCBI taxonomy): Eukaryota > Metazoa > Chordata > Mammalia > Diprotodontia > Pseudocheiridae > Pseudochirops > Pseudochirops corinnae. The sequence goes on from CM053586.1 coordinate 359,578,385, forward strand.
TGAATTTTGTGTTGGGCAAGGCAGAAAGGATATGGTGAAGAGAACACTGGGCCTGGAGTCAGGAAGATCTGAGTTCAAATCCAGTCTCAAACACTAGGTGTGTGGCCCTGGACAAGTCACTTAACCCTTATTTTCCTCAGTTTTCAACTTGAAAATGGGGGACGCGCCAGGGAAGAATATAACAAACCAGTACAGTATCTTTGCCAAAAAAACAAAACAAAACAAACAAACAATAAAAAAAACAAATACACTTTCCATGGGGGTCACATGGAATCAAATGTGACTGGAAAACAACAAACACATACATACACACTTATGTTATATGCCTCTATGTTTATCCATGCATACTGTGTGCATGTAGGTGTATACACACGTGTGTGTATAGAACATTTTCCCCTTTTCTTGAAGACAGTCTATGATATGGGTCCTCTCTCAAATGGACTCAATCAGGAATGCATGGGGGGAGTTTTAGAAGGATAGGCAATTGTTTTGTCCTTCAATTTTGAATCTGAAGCAAATCCACAAAAATGAGATTAGATTGATTAGTTTGAAAAGTATTTGGAACCTGCATCATGATAGAAAGAGTAGATGGAGGGAGTGTATTTTAAAATGCTGAACTTTAATATTTTCCAGATTAATGATATCTTAGAAATACCATCATGATTAGTAACCTGATGAACTTGGTTAGCTATTAGTGCCTATACATAAATTCAACATAACTTAAAAAAAAAAAAAGACTTACCATCAAATACCTGATTTCTTTCAGCTGGTTTCAGTAGCCGGCATCTTACTGGAACTCATCTTTCTATTTAAATGCAGATGCAGGCTTGCCACCTGCTGTGGAGGGGGGAGGAATCATGGCTTTTGACTGAAATCTTAATATATGGAGGAGTTACATTTGCATTAATATTTCTTCGAAGAAGCAAAGGTCCTTCCTGTAAGGACCTTGCATCAGTATTATTTATTAGAGTACCATTTTTCCTCCCTGTAGTCTCATTATAATTAGATCATCATGAGATGATATGTGTTTATTTCACAAATAATGATGTGATATAAAAATTATATTTCTAGGTGACAAAAGTCATGAAACTTAAAAAAAAAATAGACTTCAGGAATGAAAGGGTGAACCTACCAAAAATTAGAAACAGATGATATTGAAGAAATGTCATTAGTTTGGACAGTGATGGAGGACATGTGACCATTTTTCACTCCTTTTTTTCTTTTCTTCCTCTTCTTTTTTAAATTGTGTTTAATGTGAATCCCAATAATGGATGGATAGAATAATAAGCAGCGTGTGCCTTCTGATGTGAGCTCATAGACATGAGAATCTGTTGGATTGGACTCAAGGATAGAGATTTATATCATACAGAAAATCAAGATTTGGAGCAAACATTCTTTTTGGTATAATATGAGAATTCTTGTCAGATAGCTTGATTATTATTATTGTTTTATCAAAATAGACCTTTTTTTTCTCAAACAGGGATCATCTCTTTTTAAGAGGTCCTGAAAAATATCTTTGCCTTCTCAGATATGTGTGCATTTCTATAAAATGTTGCCAATTTATTCTCTAAATTTAGCAACAATTTTAAAGACCCTTTTGCAAGCATATACTTTATTTGAAATATAAGATGAATTTCTATAGGTGCAGAATTCACCTTTTCAAGAAGATTTGTGTAGGAGGAATTTTACATTTTGAGCCTGAGTCAGCATCACTATCTAAAATTAAGCAGTACCAAGCTCTTTTTCTGGGATTCACTAATTTTCACTTTCAATCTGTGTGCTATCAGAAGGGATATTTACTCAATCAATCAAGTAATGGGCAAGTACCTACTGCGTGTTGGTCATCTTGCTTAATGCTGAGGATGCAATTAAAACAAAATAATCGCATATGATATATCCAGGAGTTATGTCCCCATGGCTGGTAGCCTAGAGCTAGTGTTTGAAGAGAGAGACCTTAGATGTCATCTAGTCTGGGGCCCTTGTTTTCATGAGGAAATTAAACCACTTAGAGGTTCTGTGACTTATGCCCGGGCAGACAAGTAATCAGCAATGTATTGGCTCTTTCCATTTAAGGGCATTATGACTCCAGGTGGAATGTAGTTTTCACTGGGCCATGACATTTCTCAACAAATGTGAGAATTTCAGGGCTAATAGTTGACACTCACTCTTTTGGTCCTGAAATGTAGCCATCATCCATTTGATTGGCTCCCTTACATCATGTTTACTGGAAGAATTCATCAAATGTCCAAAAAATGAACCTAGCAATTCTGACACTGGCCCAACAGAGCTCTGGAGTTCTATGTCTTCCTATGCTTAAGCAAATGAGTGATTTGAATAACATGTAGCACCAAATGCCACTGACCATCTAAATTAAGCACAGAAAGAACCTATTGTGGTATTCCTCAAGCCTGATTCTAAGCACAGTGGTAGCATACTGACAATATGGCTATGTCAAGAACCATGAAATAGAGCCAGAAACTAATATAAATAATCTGATAAATTTTGCAAAAATAATCATTGTTTTATAACTATTATTAATTGAAATTCGTCGAATAATAGTTGACATGGAAAACTTGAAAAAGCTATTCAGCTGCACAAAAAAGCAAAAGAGAAAACTGGAATGAGTTTCCGAAGGAAAGGTGAATGAGACAGAAAGGGAGACCTTTCATTCATAGTCAGAAGTGTTCCCCCCAAGTCTTTGTTATGTTCAGAGTATTCCATACTTGGATGCTATATGTATGATATTGTTTTTGAGTCATATCTCACTCTTTGTGACCCTATTGACTATATAGTCCACGGAGTTTTATTGGCAAAGATACTGGGGTGATCTGTCATTTCCTTCTTTAGTGAATTAAGGCCAACAGAACTTAAGTGACTTGTCCAGGGTCATATGGCTCGTGAACATCTGAAACCAGATTTGAATCCATGTCTTATTGGCTCCAGGTCCAGTGCTCTTCTCACTGAGCCCTCTAACTACACACACACACACACACACACACACACACACACACACACACACAGAATGTGTGTGTATAAATTTAGTGAATCTTAATTTTCTATGCACGATAGAGCTATCAGTACATATATATAGCTATACATCTAACTGTATGTATGTACGTATATGTATATGTATATGTATATGTATATGTATATGTACATGTATATGTATATGTATTTTCCTTCTACTTGTCAGCGAACAGTATTAATCACAGCCATACCAATTACTTTTTGTGCCTGGGCCAAAGGGATAGCACAAGCCATGGGATCTACCTACTGTGGGTTACAGCTACTGTCTGAGTGAGGAGGAGGTGATGGCTGCTTTTGAGCATGTGCAAGTGCCCCCCAGTGGTGTCATTGTGGCCCAATAAATTATCATGCCTGGAACAAAGACTCTGAGGCACCAGCTCTGGTTTGACCATGTTACTCAGAAATTTTTGTATAGTAGATAGAAAGCTGGACTTGGAGTCAGGAAGTGATGGGTGTTAATTCTACCTTGGATTCCGATTCTCAAAAGGCTCTGACTGGGCAAGCTTGGCCAATTAACTTCAGCTCTGTGGACATCAGTTTTTCCTCTTTAAAATTGAGGGATTATATTTAATGATAGGCAACTAGGGGTCCAGAAGTAGAAAGTCAATGTTTCACTAATAATGAGAGGAATGCATATTAAAAAAAAAAATCTGACTTTTTCACCTCATATTAAATAGATTGTTCAAAGATGACAGTGCTGGCAGGAAGATGGAAAGCTAGGTACACTAATACTTTGTTGATGGAGCTGTGAATAGTGAAATCATCTGGTTAAAGCAAATTAAAGTTATGCAAATAAATGACTCAGATATACATATTATTGTACCATTTGAGTCATATACACCACTAGTAGGCATATAGCCCAAGGAGGTCAATACAAAATCCCTTTATATACCAACATATTTATAGCAGTATATTTGTAACAGGTATGAGTAAAATGTATTTTTTTCAAAGCACATTAGTGATTCCTAACACTACAGTAGCAAGACCACAATAAGAATGTATTCAAGTGAATTGCTCATTTTCATTGCACATTTATTCAGTTCTATCCATGCACCTTTTGGTCTCCCAATATGTGCTAGACATTGAAAAAAATCAAAGAGAAGAACAACAATAATAACATATACTGGAGGAAAAGCTGACCTAAAGACAGAGGTATTGAGTTCAAATCTTGTCCCTTTTGTTTGCCCATAGATGTGTCCTTGAAAAGACATTCTCTTTCATCTTCAGTTTTCCTGTCTATAAAACAAGTTGCCGTAGTTGGTCTCTGAAACCTCTTCTGACTTTAGATTTATGATGTGATTTAAAAACAAAAAAAGAAATGTAAAAGCTGCTTTTCAACAAGTGAATTCCAACAAAGAGCACAGTTGTGAGCCCCCATTCTCTTCTGAACCTCAGGTTAATTCAGTGCTTTGTTATCTGGAGAGATGTGCCAATGAAAAGATCCAAGGCCAATCCCCCCTTCCAGCAGCTCGACTGCTGTTCCCAGCCAGTTTGGCTCCTCTTTACACTTCAATTTCAGAAAGGCTTTGGATCGAGCTGGGATCTTCAACATTGAAAAAAAAAATAGAACAAGGAGAAGTGAAGATTTTATTTAGCTAGAAACAACACTGTATTTTAATAAAATTTAAAATATATATATCCTTCCACATCTCAAAATGTCAAAGAAAAGAAAAAAAAAAGATTTTCTTTAAAAATATTAGTTATAAACTAAACAAAATTTTAAGGGAAACTTGATGTCAATATATTTTTTTAAAATTTCTTTTCATGTCTATATGTTTTTCTTTTTTTCTCTTCCTGTCAATGGATGGTATCTTTGTTGCCCAAAGCAGGCTTTTTAATGTGAAGTAATTGTTCTACTCTGACAGGGACTTCCAGATGCTGATAACATGAGCACAAGCCTTTGATTGGTCTATCAGCTGGCAATATACCCGGTGGGTCTAGAAGTTCTGATTATTAATTGTCCCCCAGATATTTAGATATTCCTAAGATGAGGGAGGAACACGAGAGATTTACAGTTTTGTTTGTTTCTCAGACCTGTCAGTGATAGGAGGTCAGCTTGGCAGTAAACATGCAGGGGCTGGTGGGAGAGGATGTACAGATAAGGCTGCCTTTGTTGCTCTCCCAGATTTGAAGAATCCTCAGTCTGGGATATCAGGGTTGTTTGTCAAGTGGGGGGGCTCTTTAAGTTCCTGGAGGCGACTGACAGCCGTCTGGCTCCCCCAGCTCCCTCTGCAGCTTCCTGACGGACTGCTCATATCCCCAGGCATGTGGATCCAGATACTGTTTACAGCTAAATTGCTTCCTTCATTAAACTCTAACTTTCATTTTCAATATATTAAATTTGTGTGGTGTTCACAGTCATAAAATGATTCTTAGCATTTCCTTAATTGGCTTTGTTCATACAATTATTAAATTGAGATTGTCACTGACTATTGCTTCATCTGCGAGGATAATTTCATAGTTGTCATTTTACATGTGTTTTCAAAAGAAAAACAGGAAATTTAAGCTCAGTCTTTATGAATAAAATTTTTCCTTCTCACAAATGATTTTTTAAGCTAATGAACACTTGGGATGTTGTGAGGATGACATGAGACTATACAAGCAACACGTGGTTTGTTGTTTCAATTCCAGTTAAATAAGATTCCCTTGAGGCCAGGATCTCTTTTTATTTTTACCTCTCTGTCCCCAAAGTTCAGTACCATGCTTGCTATCTGGGAGGTTTTTTGTTTTTTTGTTTTTTTTGCCAAATAGAATTGAATTATTCCAGTTAAGGAAAAGAATCATTGAATTAAACTTGTAAAAATCAACATACTATTTTTATGTTATCTATTATTATGTGTGTGTAACCATAATCAAATTAAAAATTATTGAGCCTCAATTTCATCGTGTGCAGAATGGGCAAATGTATACTTTTTACCAGACCAAATTATTGAGTAGAAAGTTTTAGAAATCTTACGTAAAACATAAATCACAGAATTTCAGAGACAGAAGTCACTGCTGTGATTTATACGTGAAAGCACTGTCAATTTTAATAATCCCAACAAGTGGTAATCTACTAGAGACCAGTAAATTCAGTATCGGCCCCTTCCACTTTTGGACAGCTTTCATTGACTGGAAGTTTTGTTTTTGTTTTTCCCTAGCCTAAACTCTCACTTTCCCTCTGCATCTTCTTCCTAGTGCTCCTGATTCTATGCTGGGGGGGGGGGGGGAAGAGGGAGAGAAAGGAAAAAAAAAAAAACATAAAGCATTAAAACCCCAATGACAGCGATAACAGCAGCACCACCACCATGCCCCCAGTCCTCTCTTCTCCAGGCTAAAGATGGACAGTTCATCATCATCATCTTCATCTCCTTCATCACCATGGTCATCATCATTGTCATGTGACAAAAAATAGCTTACCAAGCATTATGAAGAATGGATATGTTCCAAACACTTTAAGGGCATATATCTGGCTACTATTTTAATCTGCTTCAAAAATAATTTGTTCCATGTGAGAGGTTAACTTTGCAACACATCCTAATTTGCACTCTGTCTATTTTCCAGATGTTTTGTCAGATTGAACTAAAGCTAACCCTACTGCTGAGGTTTCACTGCTTCTGTGGCCCTACGTCCTACTTTCATAATGTAAGAAATGAGAAGATTTCATTCATTAGCCTTGGAGGTGTCTTCGAGCACTAGACCTGCATTTCTAATTTTATTAGCTAAATCACAATGTCTAATTTTTGAAAGTTGTTGTACTTGAGTAAAATGTTATTTTTAACATGTTTTACCACTAAAAATGAAAGCCCAGTAAGGCCAAGTAATCTTTCATTACTCTTTTGGAATTCCTACCACCTAACACAATGGCTTACACCCAGCAGGCACTAAACAACTGTTGAATTAAATTGACTTTGAAAAAATAATAATAAGGTAAATAAAAAAAAAATTCAAGGGAGGGCCAGAGTGTCCATTGGGCAAATAGTCTATGTAGAAATTTCTCAAATCTTTTTTTGTTTTTCATTTGTCTGTTTCCCAGTTTTCCCTCAAAATGCCACAAGATGAGAAAGTAAGAAACTGGCAACAGCCTATAGTCGTGGAAATAAAATTCAATCAAGATTGATCGAAGTATAAAAGTCATAAATACATTGAATTCTGAATATCAAAGAGAAATAATTACAAAGTATAAAGAACATATTTGCTTTGCTTAAACAGAAGAAGAAAGAATTATTCTCTTGAGATGGAAAGAAGTTCTCAGTAATGACTAGAGTTAACATGCTTAAACAAGCGTTTGCTTGTAAAAATCGATTGATATTCCATTTTCTTAAGCTCCGAGCTTTAAGAAAGATGTTGTGAGAACATTATGTAATGGCATTTTCCCAATATGTAGAAAGAAAAACAACATGCTCTGGATTCCCTCTCCTTTTTCTTTCTCCACAAACTCTCAGTATCTGAGCTGATTCTTGATTATCAAAGCAGGGAATCATTTTAAACATTAATGCCAACTTCTTCCTCCAGAAAATCATTGGCTAGAGATGGTCCAAAGGATTAACATTGCCTACTATTTCAATTCTTTATCCTGCCCTACTTCTTCTTTCCAAAATGGAAGATATTTTCTGGGTTTGCAACATATGGAAGGTTTGTCTCTCTTTCCACCTCTACCATGTTTCTAGAATTATCCTATAGGTGAGAGAGAAATTCATTGATCCATTTATTCTTTTGTTCTTCCATTTGCATTCATCCATTTTAATGTGCATTTATTCAACCATTCATCCATCCATTCCTTCCTTCCTTCATTCCTTCCTTCATTCATTCATTTATGCAACACTCATCAAGTTCCTTGTATTTGTTAATCAAAGTGCTAAGTGCTGGTTACAGACACACAGAAATGAATTGGTTGCTGCAATCAAGAAGTTTATATGCCAAAAGTCACTGCTTCCTTCCAGATCTTTGATGGTTGAAATGTAAATTTAAAGTCTTAAAAACAAAGCAAAACAAAACCAAACCAAGAGTCGCAATAAGAAAAAAAAAGCAACTTGATTCATACTTTAAAGTAGTTTTCATCTTTATGACAAGCAGTGAGAGGGAAACATCCAAAACAATAGATGTCTATGAGATTCCTGATTTTGCATGCAATGGGGATTTCTGTTCCTTTGCGCATCCTCCACCCCAGAATTTTATAACTTGTCATTGAGAAGGATGTAAATATTTTAGTTCACTTGTCAATGACAATCAGCATTTTGGGATGCAAAGTAAACTAAGTTTTTTTTTTTCCTTTCTTTCACTGTGACAATAGAAAATTCTCAAGTTGGAAGACATATTTTTAGGCTTTTTTTCCCCTCATTAAGAAAATGTCTGTCCAAATATGTTGCATGTCCTCTGTATTTGGCTCAGCAATAAGTGGATCTGCCTCTGTCATTCTTTTCTTTCTGCACTCTAATCACTTTGAAATCAGATTGTATTACATTTTTCTCTGCATTTATTTGCTTCCTGGTTTTCCTGCTTTCCTTTAAATCTCAGCTAAAGTCTCACTTTTTGCACAAAGCATTGTTCTGTTCTCCCTTATATTAAGTGCCTTCCTTTTGAAAGCTTCTCTAGTTAATCATGAATATCTTGAGTGTACATAGTTGTTCACATGATATTTCCCCATTAGACTGTGAGCTCCTTGAGAACAAGTAACATTTTTTTTTCCTTTATTTGCACTTTTACACTTTGTGCATAGAAAACACACAAGAAATTCTTGTTGATTTGACTTGTCATGTCATATATGGGATTTAAATTGTCTGAAAACCTGTAAGTGTTTTTTCTAATCGTAGATGAATCATAGAGATAGAAATTTGGAAGAAACAATTGAACTAATACACAATGACAAGTATGAAAATGCTTTATATGTTTGCAAATGCATAACCTACATCAGATTGCTTACCATCTCAGAGAAGGGGGAGGCATAGAATTAAAACTTCACAATATTAAAATAATTGTTTTAACATGTAATTTAAGGAAATGAAATATTACTCTAAAAAAGAATTGAGGTAATATGGCCAGAATTCCTTGATGTTAAGCTAGATCTGTCTTCTTCCCCCTTACTTTGCCTCCTCTGTTACATTTGCAAGTAAAATTTCTTTAGAGGTAACTGGAAGTGAGAAGTGATGGATGGTTGGGAAAAAGTGATAAACTTAGATGCACACAAAGCTTAGTGTTGTGTTAAAAGGAAATACTTACACATGATTTTAAGACAATAGACAAATTGAGGATAAAAGGAGTCTTTTCATATTAAATATTCTATCTCAAATTGATTTACAAGCATTTATCATAGGACTTCCACGTGCTATGCACAAGGTTTATAATGACAAAAACAAAATAATTACTACCCTCATGGGGCTTCTATTTTATTTAGAGGAAAACAACTTCTACATACACACACACACACACACACACACATACCAACTATGCACTGAATCATTTCTAAGGACAAAGAAATCAAAATTAGAGGAAGAATCAATTTAGGATTTTGTTAGGGAGTGGAACAAAAGCTATACTTTTTAAAGAATCAATCACTTTGAAGACGCAGAAGTGAGCCAGGAGTATATTGCACATCTAGGGGACAACTGAAAAGTTAGAAGGATAGAAGATGGGATTTGTGGCATACAAAAATAAAAAAAAAAAAACAACAAGTGATACAATTCCCCTGGAATGAAGAGTATGGAAACATCGTCTTGAGCGAAGATACTTTGTTTTTGATAAAATGAAGAATTCAAAGAAATATTTAATGCCTACAGTCTGTCTTTCCCTAATGGGTTGGTCTAAGTTTCAAAAACCTCAGTCATTGTAGGAGAAGGGTCAGACTTGGATTGACTCTTGGACATCTTCTTCTTCCATGTATGGAGGAGTTATTTTTTTCCCCCTTAGTCTGATAATGGCTCTAATAGGGCCATATGCAATCACTCTTTGAAAGAGTTGAAGATTAAATTTCTGTGTGTTAAGCTATAAGAAAAATAGAAGAATATATTTCAACCTCCTAGAAGGAAGAAGAAGCACTGCAGAGCCAAGATGGAGGAGTAAAAACAGGACCTCTGTGTGGCTCTGGCTCTCATCACCTCCAACATATGTTTTTAAAAAATGGCTCTTAACAAATTTTAGAGGTACAGAATCCACAAAATGATGGAGAGAAACAAATCTGCCACTGAAGACAGACCAGCAGGCCAACAGGAAGGTCTGTTGAACCAGGCTGGGAGGTGAGCATAGTCCTATGTGAGGCATGTGGTTCTGGCCCTCTGGCAGCCAGAACAGCAGTGGCCAGAGCAGATTTCAGGAGAGTGAATAACCAGCAACTGTTACAATTTCAAGACTTCTCAAGCCATAAACATCAAAAAGATAAGTGGACACTCTCTTAAAACTAGTGGGAGAAGAGTATGATCCATCCCCTGCCCCCAGAGTGAGAAGTGGCAGAGATGTGGTGGCTGTAGTTGCTGCTGCATGAATCTAGAGGTCCTGGCCTGCAAATTGTAAGGGGAGCAAGTGACCATTCAAAGCATAATTGTTCTTTCTTTGACCTGTTTGGATCTAGATCCTGGTCTTAGGTGGTGGTCCTGGTGTATGTGGCCAGTGTGCCAGAGCCCGTGGGGGCTGTAGAGAGGGCACCCTACTAATAACTCTAGCAACTGCAAAAACCCAAGTGATTTGGGACATATGCAATCATGAAGCAGAGTTCTACCATGGCAAAGAGCTTAAAAGTCAAGTAATTGGCTGGCAAGATGAGCAAGAAGATGAAGCACAAACATACTGTTAAATCCTTTTTTAGGGACAAAAAGGATCATAGCATGGAACAGGAGGAAGACAACAAAGTCAGATCTCCTGCATCAAAAGCTTCCAAGAAAAAAATGAACTGCTTACGGGCCATGGAGAAGCTCAAGAAGGATTTGGAAAATCGATAAGAGAAGTGGAGAAAAAACTGGGAAGAGAAATAAGAATGATGCAAGAAAATCAGGAAAAGCTAGTGCACAGCCTGGTAAAGGAACCCCCATCAAAAAGAAATACTGAAGGGGAGGCTAGGTGGCACAGTGAATAGAGCACTGGCCCTGGAATCAGGAGGACATAAGTTCAAATCTGGCATCAGACACTTGAGACACTTACTAGCCTTGTGACTTTGGGCAAGTCACTTAAACTCAATTGCCCTCCAAAAAGAAAGAAAAAAAAAAAAAAGAAATACTGAAGAAAATAATACCTTAAAAAATAGACTAACCCAAAAAGTCAAAAGAGGCCCAAAAAGCCAATGAGGAAAAGAAGGCCTCAAAAAGCCAACTTAATAGAAGAGAATAATTCCTTCAAAATTAGATTACAACAAATGGACGCAAATGACTTTATGAGAAATCAGGATACTATAAAACAGATGCAAACAAATGAAAAAAATAGAAGGCAATGTAAAATGTCTCATTGGAAAAAATACACTTATCTGGAAAATAGATCCAGGAGAGGTAATTTAAAAATTATTGCACTATGTGAAAGCCATGATAAAAAAAAAAAGAGCATAAACAACATATTTCAGTGACGTATCAACCAAAATTGCCCTGATATTTTAGAACCAGAGGGCCAAATAGAAATTGAAAAAAATCACCAAATGACTCTTTAAAAAGTTTCCAAAAAGACAACTAACTCTAGGAATGTTATAGCCAAATTCCAGAGTTCCCAGATGAAGAAGAAAATACTGCAAGCAGTTAGGAAGAAACAACTTAAGTATTGTGGAAACACAATCAGGATAACACAAGACCTAGCAGCTTCTACATTAAGGGCTCTCAAGGCTTGGATTATGATATTCCAGAGTTCAAAGGAGCTGGTATTAAAACCAAGAATCATCTACCCAGCAAAAGTGAGTGTAATGCTACAGGGGAAAATATGGTCATTCAATGAAATAGAGGAATTTCAAGCATTCTTGATGAAAAAGACAGAGCTGAACAGAAAATTTAACTTTAAAATATAAGAGAAGCAAGACAATCACGAGAAATTAAACAGGAAAAAGAAATCATAAGGAACTTATTAAAGTTTAACTTTTTGTATTCTTACTTAAAAAAAATGATCATTGTAACTCATAAGACTTTTCTCAGTATGAGGATAGTTGAAGGGAGGATGAGTTGAATATAAAGGGATGATATCTATAAAAATAAAATTAAGATGTGAGATAGGAATATATTTGGAGAAGAGGAAAAGGAGAGATAGATTAGGGTAAATTATCTCAAATAAAAGAGGCAAGAGGAAACTGTTACAATGCAAGGGTAGAGCAGGAAGGTCAAAGAGAATGGGTCAACCTTAAACTCATTGAATTTGGCTTAAGGAGGGAATAACATACACATTCAATTGGTTATCTTACCCTACAGGAACATAGGGGGGAAGGGTATAAGAAGGGGGATGATAGAAGGAATAGCAGACTAGAAGAGAGGGTAGTTAGAAGCACATACTTTTGAAAAGGGACAGCATCAAAGGAGAAAATAGAACAATTGGGGTGGGAATACAATGGAGGGAATTATAGTTATTCTTTTACAATATAACTACTATAGAAATGTTTTGCATAACTACACATGTACTACTTATAGTGAATTGCATATCTTGCCAGTGGGTGAGGAAAGAAGAATGGAAAAAAAACAAACAAACCTGGAACTCAAAGTTTTAAAAAGTAACATGTGAAAAATAATTGCTTTTTACATTCAGCTGGAAAATAAGATATGGAGGCACTGAGGTATAGAAATCCATCTTGCCCTACTAGAAAGTTAGAACGGAGATGAGGGAGGATATAAGAGAGAACAGATTGGGGAAAGGGATATTCAGTAGGTTCACTATTTTGGCCTGAGGTTAGGGGAAAGATTAGGAGAAAAATTTGTAACTCAAAATCTTGTGGAAATGAATGTGGAAAACTAAAAATAAATAAATAAAATTGAAAAAGAAAAGAATTCTGAATTTTAGAATTCAGCAAGCCCCAAGCTGGCAATTATGTTTTCAAGTTTTCAAATTTATTTTATTCTTTATTTATGGAATAAAACAAGTATTCCAACATTAAAAAGAAGAAGAAGAGAAGAAGAAGAAAAAGAACAAGAAGAAGAAGAAGAAGAAGAAGAAGAACAAGAACAAGAACAAGAACAAGAACAAGAACAAGAACAAGAACAAGAACAAGAACAAGAACAAGAACAAGAACAAGAAGAATCTTGGCTGAGGAATTCTCAAAAAGCCAGAAACAGGATGGGGGAGGGGGGAAAGAAAATAAAACAAAACAAAAGAAACAAACAGCAAAACTCCCCTACCAGAAGCTCATTAATGATGGGTAACAACAGTCATGAGACCAGCAGAGATCATAAGACCAGAAGGATACTGACCAATAGAAGGAGCAGGAAGAGGTCACCAGTTGACTTCTGAGAGCCTATAGTGCCAGAGAGATGAAGGGATGCCAAGTGTAAGAGAGCCTTCTCCACAGCAAGTGTCCTTCAGTGGAATTATTGGCAATGGCCACTTCTGCATGGATCATGGTGTGTTGTATTTGGGAAAGGTTTGACCAGTATTATCCAGAAATGCATTACTATTATTTTTCTTACTTAGATGTTTCATAAAGTGATTTTACTTTGAACTGATTGTGTCCTCTGGCAGGCTAGTTAAAGAAAACACATCAGGGGCGGGTAAGTACCACAGTGAATAGAGGACCAACCCTGTAGTCAGGAGGACCTGAGTTCAAATCTGGCCTCAGACATGTAACACTTACTAGTCATGTGACCTTGGGCAAGTCACTTGTAACAGCAAGCACCCTAGCATACCTAGGGCGGCTCCTAGCACAGGTTCTTAGATCTGCTTTTCTAAAGGAAAGCAACTCAAAATGGGTTAACAATCTTACTTTAATCAAACATATCATTTACCTAGCT
>CM053586.1:359592785-359607813 GCA_028646515.1 Pseudochirops corinnae
GGAAATTAAAACAATTATTAGATATTTTTTCCCAATTTTTCCCATATTAACAGAAGAGAAAATATAATATCTAAAAGAAATTCATTTTAGGAAAAATAAATAAATTAAGAAGCCATCAATGTACTCCCTAAGAAAAAAATTCCAGGGCCGGATGGATTTGCAAGTGAATTCTGTGCAACATTTAAAGAACAATTCTAATACTATATTAAAAAAAAAAAATGATATTCTAGCATCTGTAAGAGACCTCTGAACCTGATCCAAAATTCCTCCTATGTACTCAGTACATGACAATTATCTCCTTCTTGAGTTCCTTCAACTAGTGGGAACCCACTGCCTCTTAAAACAATTCCTTTTACTTTTAGGCAGTTCCAATCGCTATAAAATTTTTCCCTTCAGATGTCCACCAATTGGGGAATGGTGAAACAACTTGTGGTATATGAATGTAATGGAATACTATTGTGCTATAAGAAATGAGGAGCAGATGGACTTCATAATAACCTGGAGAGACTTATATAAACTGATACTGAGTGAGGGCAGAAGAAAAAGAACTTTGTACACAACTACAGACACTTCAGATCTGTGATGACTGACTTTGACAGACTGGCCTTCTCTCAGAATAGCAAGATTATAAGACAACTCCAAAAGACTCATAATGTCAGGTAGTCCAGAGAAAGAACTATAGAGTCTGAATGCAGATTGAAGAAAACTACCTCCTCTCCCTCTCTCTCTCTCTTTCTCTCTCTCTCTCTCTCTCTCTCTCTCTCTCTGTCTTTTTTGTTTTTTTTGTTCTTTCTCATTGTTCACTCTGTTGGTTTAATCCTTCTTTACAACTTGAATAATGTTTAATGTGAGGCTATTTGTAGATCCTATATTTGATTTCATGCCACCATGGGGGGGAGGGAGGAGGATGAGGGGAAGAAAACTTGAAACTCAAGTGATTGTGGAACTGCATGTTGTAAACTAAAAGTATTTTTTTATCTTTTTTTTTTAACCTTGAGTTCCATATTTTTTTTTCCTTCATCCTCCCTCACCTGCCCCTACTCAGAAGTTAAACCATTCAATATACTTTGTACCTGTATAGTTACCCAATTCATTTCCACAGTAGTTATACTGTGAAAGACTAACTATATTTCCCTCCATCCTATCCTGCCCCACATTTGTTCTATTTTCTCCTTTGACCTTGTCCCTTTTCAAGAATGTTTGCTTCCAACTACCCTCTACCCCAATCGGCCCTCTCTTCTATCATTCCCCCTCATTCCCTACCCCTCTGTTTTCCTGTAGAGTAAAATACTGAATTGAGAGTGTATGTTATTCCCTTCTTAAAGAAAATTCAATGAAAGGTTGACTTATTCCCTTTCACCTTCCTGCTCTTCCTCTGCATTGTAACAGTTTTCTCTTGCCTCTATTATATGAGATAATTTACCCTAATCTATCTCTATCATTCTCCTTCTCCCAATAAATTCCTCTCTCACCTCTTAATTTTATTGTTTTTGGATATAATCCCTTCATATTCAATTCATCCTGTGCCCTCTGTATATCTATACATACATATGCCCACACTCACATATATATTTATAAACACATACACCCCCCTATACATACATATACATATAAATATACATATGCACATACATATATATATATACATATACATATATACATATATTGAAATATGCATGTTTGTGTGTGTGTGTGCGTGCATTCCTTTAACTATCCTCATACTGAGAAAAGTCTTATGAGGTACAATTATCATTTTTCCACGTAGGAATGTAACTAGTTCAATTGTAATAAGTTCCTTATGATTTCTTTTTTCCTTTTATCTTTGCATACTGCTCTTGCTTCTTGTATTTGAAAGTCAAATTTTCTGTTCAGCTCTGGATTTTTCATCAAGAATGCTTGAAAATCTTCTATTTCATTGAATAACCATATTTTCCCCTGTATCATTATACACAGTTTTTCTGGGTAGGTGATTCTTGATTTTAGTCCTAGGTCTTTTAACCTCTGGAATATCATATTCCAAGCCCTTTGATTGCTTAATGTATAAGCTGCTAGGTGTTGTGTTATCCTGATTGTGTTTCCCCAGTACTCAAATTGTTTCTTCCTGATAGCTTGCAGAATTTTCTCCTTGACCTGGGAACTCTGTAATTTGGCTGTAATATTCCTAGGAGTTTTCTATTTGGGATCTTTTTTCAAGATGTTATCTGTGATTTTTTTCAATTTCTATTTTGCCCTCTGGTTCTAGAATATCAGGGTAATTTTGCTTGATAATTTCTTGCAAGATGGTAACTAGGCTCTTTTTTTGATCATGGCATTCAGGTAGTCCAATAATTTTTATATTATCTCTCCTGGATCTATGTTCCAGCTCAGTGTTTTTTCCAATGAGATATTTCACATTGCCTTCTATTTTTTTTTCATTTATTTGGAAGTGTTTTATAGTATCTTGTTTTCTCATAAAGTCATTAGCTTCTCCTTGCTCCAATCCAATTTTGAAGTAGTTATTATTTTCATGAGATTTTGAAATTCATTGTTCATCTGGCAAATTTGGCTTGTTAAAGCACTCTTCTCATCATTTTGTTTTTCAGCCTCTTTTGCCAATTGAGTTATTCTAATTCTGAAGGTGTTATTTTGTTCCGTGTATTTTTGGGTCTCCTTTAGCAGGCTGATGACTACCTTTTCATGATTTTCTTGCATCATTCTCATTTCTTTTCCCATTATTTCCTCCACTTCACTTGATTTTCTAAATCCTTCTTGAGCTCCTCCATGGCCCGTAATCAGTTCATATTTTTCTTGGAGGCTTTTGTTGCAGGCTTTCTGACATCACTGTCTTCTTTTAGCTCCATACATTAATCCTTTTTATCCCCAAAATATGATTCTATGGTCTGTTTGTACTTCCTCTGCTTGTTCATATTTCCAGTCAATTGCTTGATTTTTGAGTTCTTTTCTATGGTAGAACTCTGCTTCTGGAGTGGAGAGAGCTTTGTCCCAAATTGCTAGGGTTTTTGGAGCTACTGGAGCTATTTGGAGGGTGTCCACCCATAGCTCCCACAAGCTCTGGCTCACTGATCACACACGTGAGCACCACCACCCAAGACTGTGACCCAGATCCAAGCAGGTTAAAGCAAGAGTGCTTACCCCCTGAACAGTTGCTTGGTCCCTCTACAATCTGCAGACCAGGAGCTCTGGAAGCAGCCATGTGGCAGTGGTGGCACAGCTGCTGCTCCTCCACCAAGCTTTTCCTTTCTCCACTCCACCCCCTCTAGTTCCAACAGAGTTCCACATTTTGTCTTCAGCACATATGGGTTGAGAAGTCTGGAAACCATCACTCTCCTGAAGTCTGCTTTGGTCCATCTGGGCTACCCTGGAGCCAGAATCATGCAGCTCATATGGGACTGGGCTTGGCTCCCAACTCAGTGTGATAGACCTTTCCTGTTGGCCTGTTGGGCTTCCTTCAGTGGAAGATGTGTTTCACTCTGTAACTTTGAGAGTTATATAGCTCTAAAGTTTGTTTGGAGTCATTTTTTTAAACATTTATTGGAAGCGATTGGAGTGGGAGCCCATGCCAAGTTTGCGCTTCTACTCTGCCATCTTCAATAAATATTTTTTTAATAAAATATTTCCCTTCTTTTTTCCAGCATAAGCTCCTGGCTCCTGCATTTCATTTCCCGATTATGTATTGCCTTCATTATTTTACCTTATGTATTCTCTTATGCATTCTTTGTGCATTGCCTTTTGAAGGTAGAGATTGTGCTTCTGTTGTTCCGGTTTGCATTCCTGGGATTTTGCCCAAAGCCTGACATATAGTATATGCTTTTTGTGTAATTCAAAACTTAGTGGTTCTATCAATGTCCTCTGAGAATAAGCAGGAAAATCTAGTTGTTTGGCCAGACAGTCTTTTCAAATATTTGAAGTTGACAATAATGCCTCAGCTAATCTTCTCATATCCTAATTGTCTTCAAGAAATCCTAGCATTTCAAATTTGTCGTCTTATCTTATTTTAGCCATCTCCTGAGTAAGTTCTCATTTTCAAACCTTTCCTAACGTATCCTGAACACATTATATCGGATGTGACAGTGGATTAACATTGAATTAACAGTGCCTAAAATAATATATTCTTTGAAAATATTCTAACTCCTGTCTAGCCTCCCCATCTTGTATTCATGAAGTTATTTTTTTTTATAAAATGAATGTTTTTATAAAATGAAATTTATTTCATTTATTTTATTAAATTGTATGGTCTTACATGTGTCCTATCATTTGAGATTCTCATGTTGTTTTTGGATCCTGACTCTATCATATGATGTGTTCTTCACAAAGAATCATGTTTTTAATCTTCAGTGGATTGAGGGCTGGGCCTGAAGTCATCAAGACTCATTTTTCTGACTTCAAATTCAACCTCAGACACTTACTTGCTTTGTGACCCTGGACAAGTCACTTAATTATATTTGATTCAGTTTTGTCACCTGTCAAATGAACTGGCAAATGAAATAGCAAACCACTCCAGTACCTTTGCCAAGAAAATCCCAAATAAGGCCACAAAAATTGGACAAGACAGAAAATGATTAAACAATGACAACAATAGCCTTATTAGGTATAATTATCTTCTAGGTTCCTTTCTGGAGACAAATACAACACCATTTCAGACTGGCTATAAACGACCTATGTATGCCAGTTTATGCATTTTGCTTCATCAGATAGAATTTAGTTTCCTTGAGGGTAAAGACTAGTTCATTTATTACTTCTGAAGGTAAACTGGAACCAGTTTAAACAGGCTTATGAGCTGAGGATTTTTTTATTGTTTTGTTAAATTGTCTAGATTTAAGAAAATATTGATTATTCTGATTAAAAATTGCAACTGCGTCCAAAGTCTATTTATTTATTTTTTCCTTTTAGAGCTAGCAACTGATTTCACAGAAGGCTTCAGACAGAACATGTCCTTCATGTAGGTCAGCCATGGGACAGTGTTTCCTATTCCACAATAGAAGAAGAAGACCCAGAAGTCAATATGTAGTAAATACAAGTCACAGCAGGGTAAAGAGGGCTGTGTTCTATATAGGAGGTGAGTGGACAGCTCTGGTCATCTCATAAGAGAGAAGAACCAAAGGGAAACACAAAAGGCTTTGTGGAGTCTATCATGCCTGAGCCATGCCTTGAAGGGAGATAAGGATTCCAACAGATAGCAGAAGTCCGTTCCAGACAGGTGGAAGAATAGGAGAGATGAGGGACAGCAGGATATATTGAGCAGAGAACTGGACTTGGGGTCTAGAGGGGCGACTTCAAATCTTGCCTTGAGAACTCACCAGATGGATTACCCTGGACAAATTACTGTACATCTCTGGACCTCAGTTTCCTCATCCATGAAAAGAGAAGGTTTAACTGTATGACTTTAAAGACTTCCTTCCATCTTCAAACATGAAACCTTTTGAAACTATGTAATTTGGGAATGACTAATGGCTTAGAGAGCATAGAATGAATGACTGTATGAAGTCAGGTAGCAAAAAATAAGACTGGAAAGATCCAGCCATAAAAGGGTTTTAATTCTTTTATTTAAAGGCATACCTGTTCAATTTGCATGTTAAACTAAATGACAGAATCAATGCTCATAAAGACCTTGAAAGACTAGAAAATAAGGCTCAATCTAATTGTTAAGAAAATTGCAAGAGGGATAAATGCAGTCTTAAAGTTTGGCTTAAAAGTATAACTTGTCAGTGATGGTGGAATGTGGATTCTTTGGTAGGTATAGGTGGAATTCAATGATTACTAAGATTTCTTCCATCTTAAAACTTGTCTAATTCTATAATAAACCTTGATAATTTCTCAGCCAAGATTACTGCCTTTTTTTCCTTTCATTTTCTCATTCCTGCCAATTCCCCAAGTCAAACAAAGTATTTTATGTGCAAATTCTGATTATTTTATTTGATGGGGGTAGGGAAAAGACATGTTATGAATGATTTAATATTTTTGTTTTTTCAATGATTAGAAACTTGACATCATCAGGACAAGGATATCCCAGTGAGGACATACTCTGCCAATGCAATTCACCATCATCTCTACAACTTCTAGTCGGAGAATGTTATCTGTGACAGTGCGACATTAAGTGACTTTGCCAGAGACACAGCACTGCAATGTGACAGAGACCAGACTTGAACCCAGAATCCAATGCCAGTGCCTTTCCCACTACGGCAAGATGTTTGTTTGATCTTCCTACTTAGTCCACAATTATTATATTACTTTTGAAGGTTTCTTTCCCAGTGGTAGCCCTGAGGCTCATCTCTCAAAGATCACATCTTTTCTGTCTCTAAACAGAATTTTAGAAACTTGATGCTTAGATTGCCTGGCTCAGGTACTTGTACTGTTATGTTCCTTTGCTATCAAAAGCTTGTCTTTCTTCACTCTATTTGTTCTTCCTTGTTATTTTGTTTGATTACTTCAGAATCCTTGGTGACTGCCTTATTAGAGATTCCTTCACAGAGGCTTTAGCAAATACACCCTTAATAAAATCCTTAAGCCTTCCTTTCAGGATGTGATGCCCAGGCACATAATCCATCACAATTCACTCATTAGTGTGTTCAGCTTTAACAAGGCCAAGACTCAAAGTAGGTTTTAAGGTCTAGGACTGAGGCCTTCCCCTCATCCCAAAGGTCTAGGACTGAGGCCTTATCCTTATTCCAACTTCTGTTCAATTTAACAAACAAAAAACTATGGAGCTACACAACACCAACTACTCAAGACTATGCCGTGTTGGGTTTTGTTTTTTCTAGAACAGATTCCCTGCTTGCATCTTTTAAAATTCTACATTCATCATGTCTCTTCATGCATGTATTCAACTTGCAGTCTAAATGGAGCTTGTATCACTCAGAAAAAGAAACAAGAATTTTGAAGGAGAAGGGAAGACAGAAGTAAGAGCCAATACTAAATTTTAAAAAGAACAAAGGCTCAGGAATTCAGGTGGCACAGTGCTGAGACTGCTGAACTTCATGTCATGAAGACTAGAATTCAAATCCAGCTTCACATACTTCCTAGTTTGATGCTCTTGAGTGAGTCATTTAATCTATGTTTCAGTTTCTGAAAATGAAGATAATAAAACACCTATCTCAGAGGGTTGCTGTGCAGATCAAATATTTGTAAAGTGTTTTGTAAACCTTAAAATATTAAGCAAGTATTATTATTACTATTCTTCTTCTTGTTAACATAGAGTTAAAAGGGAATTTAGACCATCTAAACAAACTTACTTTTACAGATGAGAAACCACCCTCAGGGAAACAAAATTACTTGACTGAGATCACATGGCAAATATCCAAACTGAAATCTGTATCTGTTTTCTTTTCTTTTCTTTTTTTTTTTTTTTTGCATTTTTGTTTTGGTGGGGGGAAGGCAGGGCAATTGGGGTTATGTAACTTGCCCAAAATCACATGGCTAGCAAGTGTTAAGTGCCTGAGGCCAAATTTGAACTCAGGTTCTCCTGACTCCAGGGCCAGTTCTCTATTCACTGTGCCACCTAGCTGCTCCCTGTATCTGTTTTCTTGATTCCAAGACAAACAAATTCTCAACTAAAAGGAGATGCTTCTGAAATCCTGGGTGTATTGTTTTCCTACCTCAATGCTTGGACCTGTGGGTATGACAAAGGAAGCTAGAGTTTAGATGGACAGATGGTCCCTGTACAGAGATGATAGTATTTAACATATTCAAAGGAGGTTGGATTTTAAGCTAGAGGATCTGACTTCAAATCGTAGTTCTGCCCAGCTACTTACAGGAAGCCCTGAGGATTTCATTTTTGCATTTGTAAAGGAAGAGGCTAACAGATTTTATACTAAAAGGAGAAGAACTGTCAAAAATGAAAGCTTTCATGACAGGTGGTGATTTGCATTTATTTATCAAGGGAGTTTGCTCATTGGGAGTTTCCTATACCCATGAATTCACAAACACAATAAATGTAGAACTATACTCACCCAACACTCTGATGGACAAACCACTGGAATGTATTCAGATCTAGCCAGATCACTGGCATGTCCAGAAGAAAGTAATCAGTACTGTGAGCCTACTTGACCTCACATAATATGAAGAAAGGGTGAAACTTAGGTATTGCTAGACTGGGCAAAGATCCACTCAGGAAGACAGCCTATTTCATTCATTCTGAATAGTTCAACAAGAGATTTGCTGGGTTAGTTACTAAAAGTGACAGGAAACCAGGGATTAATTCAATATCAATGAGGCATTTTTATTAATAACCAATAATCAGCAAATAGAATTAATAATAAAGTATAATAACAATCTGACATTTATATAGCACTTTATGTTTTCCAGGAAATTTCTTTAGATAATTTATTTAATCCTTACAACAAACCTTCATGGGTGATGCTATTGTCACCATTTTACAAATGAGCAAAGTGAAACTGAATGAGAGTAATTGATCAAGGCAGAGTATAGTGAGGATATCACCTAATTATTCAGAGACAATGTTTCTCAAAGAAATCTAAGATGGAATTGGAATTCAAAGCTTTCCATAGAACACTCGACTTGTATTGAGCTTACAGTCTACTAAAACTGTCTAGGCATCTAGTCCATCTCACATCTGAAAAATAATCCATGCCAAAAGGTATTTGACAAGAGAGAGTCCAGCCTATGACTGAGAACAGAATTCTCAGCAGCTAAGGTATTGTTGGAGCAATCAACCCAATGAAGTGAATGTTTCTTCCTAGCATTTGTGTTAGAAAAGGAGATCTGTGTGTAAGGTCTGATTTTGTGAGGGGACATTTCCAAAAGGCAAGCTACTGCATCTGTCTCAGTCTTAGTTTCTTCATCTTAAAATATAACATCAATAGAAATAAGCTCCCAGGGTTATTGAGAGAATCAGATGATAAATGTGAAGTGGTTTTGGTAAAAGTTAACATTCTTTATAAACACTATTTGCTGCTGTTGTTGTTGATATGTGAGGAAGGTTGGGCCAGAATAGTTAAAAACTTTTAAGAGTGAATTTGTAGAACAAACAAAGGTGGGTGGCAATTGAACTGAGAAGAAAAAAATGGAAATGTGGAAATAATGATGTGGCTAGAGGGATCTCATTCACTCTGAAACTTCAAAAAATTCTGAGACGATCAATTACCAGCAAGAACGGGTGAGAGAATGGATTTTTGAAATGACACTCTCCAGGGATGGGGGAGATATGTCATAAATGTTCATGCTGAGAATAAGTTGAGGCTGGCAATGAATGACAAAGAAAATAGAAAAAGGACACATTTTAGGTACATTGGGTCAGAGGGCATGATCAGCAAAGGGAGAGTGACTCTGCTTGAAAGGATAGAAGAATTAGGAAAAGAAGATTGGACGAGGCAGATCAAGTCACTGGTTATTTTTCTTCGATTTTCTGTACCAATGTGGATGGTTCTTGAGTTGAAAAGAAGAAAATATACAATGCAGTATGGGATTTAAAATAAGCAAAGAGATAGAGAAAAATCTCTTTTTAATGATCAATCCATGTCTTGATTCCCTGAACCAACGTCATTCAGGGGAAATGGAAGAAATGAGGACTTATGGCTTTTGAAGCATTAGAGTAATCTTAAAACAATTGTGGCAAATGGGAGAGGCAACTGGAACTTAAGAGGGCAAAGCTGCCTTATGTTTCCAAGTCAATATGAGAGTGGAATTAACAAATAATAGACTGGGGAACTCAAGTTTTATTTTGGCAAAATTCTAGAAAATATTAATGAGAGATTTTTTTAAAGGAAAAAGTATTCAAAAAGAGTCAGCATGCCTTAAAGAAAGCATAGAAAGTCAGGCACCAAATTTCCTCTTTTTTGTTTTTCCTGGATTATAAGACTAATATATGAAGGTAATGAGAAAAATATGACTGTCCGGAACTTCAATAAAGTATTAGCTAAAATCTTTAAGGCTCTCTTTAGGGAAAAATTAGAGAGATCTGTTCTGGATGATCTTACAATGAGTATGAATCTGCTCCATGTGGATCAATGGACTAAGTATTCAACATCAGTACTACCTGAGTGACTCCTTGGGATGCATTCTCATGTGGACTCCCCCAGAGATTTCTCTGACATTTTATTGTTAATGTTTTCATCAATGACATAGAAAAG
The DNA here is from genome assembly GCA_028646515.1 of Pseudochirops corinnae. Taxonomy (NCBI): domain Eukaryota; kingdom Metazoa; phylum Chordata; class Mammalia; order Diprotodontia; family Pseudocheiridae; genus Pseudochirops; species Pseudochirops corinnae. The sequence goes on from CM053586.1 coordinate 359,602,871, forward strand.
CATAAATGACATGTTTATTGAGTTTGCAAATACCATAGAGTTAAGAGACAGTTGACACACTGGATGCCAATCAACAACCAAAAAGTTCTGGAAAGGTTGGAACACTGGCCTAAATCTAATGGTATATAATATGATGGAGATAGAGTCAAAACCCTGCACTAGAATTATCTATATAGTTATTCATATATTTTTATTTGTATCATTTCATACATTTGATTTGAAAAAAATTATAATAATAAAAAAATGACATAGAATTAAATAAGGCATAACATTGATAGTCAATAATTAGAGTAGAATTTCCAGTGTGAAGATGGCAGACTGGGGAAGGAACCCCATGAAGCCTTCTCAAATTCCCCTCAAAACAACAAGAAAGCACCTTGGAATTGATTTAGGAGCAAAAACAAACTAACAAACAAAAAACAGATTAACATTCCAGCAGGCAAAGTCTGTCTTACTGGGTTGGGGAGGAAACAAGGTCCAAGAGCATCAGCAATAACTGCCAGCCTCACAGAAGGGAACCTGCATCAAGGCTCCAAGCCTGGGAAAATCCACTAGTGAGGTCTGCCTGTCTACAAACCAGCAGGCCCCTGAGGAAGTGAGCAGTCTGTGTAGAGCAGTAAGGTCCCACCCCAGTGACTCCATGCTCAGCACAAGGCACATCCAAGGTCTTGACTCCATTGCTGATGAGGAGTGAAGTCCCACACTGGGGCTGACTGACAGAGAGACCCTGATCTAGAGAGATTCTGTTTCTGTTCCAACCTAGCAGCAGGCCCCCACCCCTGTGACATGCCAGAAGTAAGACCACTCCTTTAGGGCCAGTCACCATAAAGCCAGCAGCTAAATCTCACATCTGGGAAAGCCAAAAAGGAGGCCATACCCCCCAGTACAAGCCAGAAGAGATGTCAAAAATTTAGAGAAATAAACCGGCTAAGAAAGAAGGATGAAAGAGAGAATGGGGGGGGGGGGCAGAGCCAAGATGGTAGTATAGAAGCAGGAAAGCTCTGCAGCTCCCTTATATGCACCTCAAATACCCATCAAATATGACTCTAAACAAATTTTAGGGCTCCAGAACTGACAAAATTAGAGAAAAAAACACATCTCCCACTGAAGGCAGCTTGGCAGGAAGGGCTCATTACAGCATGCTGGGAGCTGAGCCCAGCCAAGCCTGAAATTGTGATTTGGCCTTGGAGTGGACAGGTCAAGCCATGGCTGGAGCACTCAGGAGAGTGGATCACCAGCAGTTATGGCAGTTTCCAGAACTATCAACCCATAAGAAACAAGGACAAAATGAAAGGTCAGTGGAACTCAGCTAAATTTGGGGGAAAAAAGCACTCTGGACAAACTACCTCCAGAGTAAGGAAGTGGCAGAAGTGGCATCCCTGCAGCCACCACCACATGGATGCTTCAGAAACTCCCAGGCTGCAGACTGCAGGGGGCCAAGTGATCATTCAGAGGCTAAGTGGTTTTGCATTGAGCTGTCTGGATCAGGATCACAGTGTTGGGTGAAGGTCCTGGCATGTGTTTTCGGTGAGCCAAAGCTGATGGGGGTAGCAGCAGCCTCATAATAGCTCCAGTAGCTGTGAAAACCCCAATGACTTGGGACAGAGCTTTCGTCTCTGGAAGCAGAGTTCCACAGAGCTAAAAAGTCAAGTAAGTGACTGGCAACATGAGCAGGCAAAGGAAGCAAAGAAAGAACAGCAATCTAACTTTAGATTCCTTCTTTGGAGACAAAAAGTATCAAAGCATGGAATGGGAGGAAGACAATACAGTCAGAACTCCCACACCAAAAGCTTCCAAGAAAAATGAAAACTGCCTACAAACCACAGAGCAGATTAAGAAGGATTTTGAAAACCAAATAAGAGAAGTGGAGGAAAAATTTGGAAGAGAAATGAGAATGATGCAAGAAAAGCATGAAAAGAGAGTCAACAACCTGAAAAAATAGAAGGCAATGTGAAATACCTCTTGAAAAAACCACCGACCTGGAAAATAGATCTAGGAGAGACAACTTAAATAATTATAGGACTACCTGAAAGGCATGATCGGAAAAAGAACCTAGAAACACAATTAGGATGACCCAGGATCTGGTAACTTCTACATTAAGGGATCGAAGGGCCTGGAATATGATATTCTGGAGATCAAGGGAGCTTGGATTAAAAACAAGAATCACATACCCAGAAAAATTGAGTATAGTGTTCCAGGGGAAAATATGGTCATTCAGTGAGGTGGAGGACTTTCAAACATTCTTGTTGAAAAAATCAGAACAGAAAAGAAAACTTGACACTCAAATACGAGAAGCATGAAAAGGTAAACATGGAAAAGAAATCATAAGGAACATATCAAAGTTGAAATATTTACATGCCAACACAGAAAAATGACAATTTTAACTTATTAAACTTTTCTCAGTATGAGGATAGGTGAAGGGAATACAAATGTATGTATACATATACATAGACATATGTCTATATAGGAGGGTTTATATATGAGTATGAACATATATCTGAGTATGTGTATATATATATGTGTACATAGAAGGCACAGGATCAATTGAATAGGAAGGGAAGATACTTTGAAAGGTGAAACTCTGAGATGGGAGAGGATTAAAATGAGAGGAGAAAGGGAGTGACAGAATGGGGTTAATCATCTCATATAGAGGAGTCAAGGGATAATTGTAACAATGGAGGGGAAGAAAAGGAAGGCAAAAGGGAAAGGGTCAACCTTACTCTCATTGAATTTGGCTTAGAGAAGGAATGACATAAACTCTAAACTGGGTATCTTGCCACACAGGAGAGTAGGGGGGATGGGGATGGGATGTGGGATGATGGAGGGGAGGGCAGAGTGGGTGGAAGGGCTGCTGGAAGCACACCCTTCTTTAAAGGGACAGGGATAGGGTAAAGAATAGAACAAGGGAGGGGCAGGATAGGAAGGAGGGACATATAATCAGTCTCTCACAATATGTCTGCTGTGGAGATGTTCTGCATAATTACACAAATACAGCCTGTATTGAATTGCTTGTCCTTCCATTGGGGGTGGGTGATGAAGGAGGAAGGGAAAGAATCTAGAATTTAAAGTTCTATAATCAAATGTTAATATATATGTATATGTATTTATATATATTTACATAATTATTATTCATATTAACTACATGGAACTGGGAATTAAGATATACAGGCACCGTGGTAGGGAGATCTAGCCTGCCCTACTGGAAAGTCAGAGGGGTGATGGGGTAGGATATAGGGGAGACAAGATTGGGGGAGGAGGTATACAGTGGGATTGCTTTTTTGGGTTGGTGGGTAGGGGAAAGAAAGGGAGAAAATTCATAACTTTGAGGTACCACATCTCACCAGTCAGATCGGCTAAGATCACAGAACAGGAAAATGTCAAATTCTGGAGAGAACGTGGAAAAATTGTAACACTAATGCTTTCTTGGTGGACCTGTGAACTGATACAACCATTCTGGAGAGCAATCTGGAACTATGCCCAGTAATACTTATTCTGGGGTTGTATCCCTATGAGATCACAGATGTGGGAGGAAGACCCATATGTACAAAAATATTTATTGCAGCTCACTTTGTGGTGGCAAAAAAATGGAAAGTAAGGGGATGTCTGTAAATTGGGGAACTGCTAAACAAGTTGCAGTATATGAATGTAATGGAATACTATTGTGCTACAAGAAATGATGAGGAGACAGACTTCATATTTACATGGAGAGGCTTATCAAAATTGATGCTAAGTGAGAAGAGCAGAACCAGGAAAACTTGTATACAATCACAGACACATTGTATGCGTGATGACCAACCTTGATAAACTGGACTCTTCTGAGCAAGGCAAAGCTATAAGACAACTCTTCAAGTCTTGGGATCGAAGGAGATACCTACATTAAAAGAAAGATCTAGAAAGAACAGAGTTTAAATGGAGAGTGAAGCAATCTACATGCTAGCATTCTTTTTCAATTTTGTTTTTGTTTCTCTTTTCTCATTGTCCACTCCATTGGATATAACCTTTCTATACAACCAGATTAATGTACAATGTGAAAGTATTTGCAGATCTTATACTTGACTGCATGCCATCATGGGTGGGGGGCAGAGAGGGAGGGGAGAAAATTTAAAACTCTAGGGATTGAGGAACTGATTCTTGTAAACTAAAAGTAAATAAACAAATCAATTTAAATAAAAAATGATGAAAAAGAAAGAATAATGAAAAAAGAGAAGGAAGGAAGGAAGGAAGGAAGGAGGGAGGGAGGGAGGGAGGGAAGGTAAGAAGGAAGGAAGGAAGGAAGGAAGAAAGGAAGGAAGGAAGGAAGGAAGGAAGGAAGGAAGGAAGGAAAAAAGGAAGAAAGGAAAAAAGGAAGAAATTAAGAAAAACCCAGAAGCCCATTGAAAGCCTATAGGAAAAGTCAGAATCCCAGAACAAAATGATTGAGACAGTGTTGGAGTGGAGTCCAACTGTCATATAAAAAACACAAAGACACCAAAAAAAAAAGCAGAAAAAATAAGCAAAAATACAGAAAAAGGGCTTAACTATAGAAAGTTACTTTGGTGATAGGGAGGATCAAGACATAAATTTAGAAGAGGACAATAGTATCAGAGTGAAATATGTGAAGCATTATATAAAAATGTAATTTGCTCTCATGGACATAAAAAACTCCTGCAAGAGTTTTAAAAGGATTTTAAAAAACAAATTCGAGAAGCAGAAGAAAAATTGGAGAAAAAAAATGAAAGCAACCCAAAAAATGAAATGAAATATAATTTTCATTTTAAAAAAATGATGGGTATTTAATAATATAAATGACTTTCAAATATTTCTAAATAGAAGACGAGAGCTGAATAAATAAAAAAGCAAGAGAAAACATAAAGAATCCATTAAGATTTAGCTGTTTATAGTTGTAACTAAATAATTTTATTATTTGGAACAATTAGAAGGAGTATATGTGTATATGTACATGT
>CM053586.1:359608313-359639132 GCA_028646515.1 Pseudochirops corinnae
AATGTCTTTAGGTGCATACATAATTCATTGATCTCCTTTTTCTCCATTTCATTCTTGTAAACATTTAGAGGTATAAAATTTCCTCTAAGAACTGCTTTGACTGAATCCCATAAATTTTGTAAAATTTTTAATGATTATTGTTCTCTTTGATGAAATTATTGACTGTTTCTACAATTTGTGGTTTGACCCACTGATTCGTTTCATTTAGATTATTTAGTTTCCAATTTAATTTTGGTCTCTGTTTCCATGGTCATGTATTACATGCCATGTTTGTTACATCATGATCTGAAAAGGAAGTGTTTACTATTTATGCCTTTCTGCATTGGATCGTGATTTCTAAAATTTTCTAATGCATGGTCAATTTTTGTGGGGGTGTCATGTGACTCTCAGGGAAAGAAAAAGGATATTCCTTTCTATCCTCATTCAATTTTCTCCAAAGGTTTACTGTATATAAATTTTCTTAAATTATATTAACCTTTTATATGTGATAATTTACCCTAATCTATGACTACCTTTCTTTTTCTCCCAATAAATTCCTCTCTCACCTCTTGCTCTGAATTTTATTTTTTAGATATCATCCCTGGGAGCTCTTTCAGCAGGTGAGTATTAGATTATTTTAAGGACTACTTTTCAGCTGATTCTAGGATATCAGGGTAGTTTTTATTGAAAACTTTCATTTTTTTAAAAGATGTACAGGTTCTTTTTTTTTTAATGATGGCTTTCAGGTAGTGCAATAATTCTTCAATTATCACTTCTGTAAATATTTCTCAGGTAATTTTTTTCAAAGAAGTATTTTACATTTTTTCTGTGTTTTTATCTTTTGATGTTATTTGACTATTCTTAGTGCCTTATGCAGTTATTAGCTTCCACTTTCCCAATTCTAATTTTTAAGGAATTTTCTTCACTTACGTTCTATACCTCCTTTACCATTTGCCCAATTCTACTTTTAAAGAGCCTTGCCCCGAATTTTTTTTTTTTCCAAGTTGGCCAACACTATTTTTAAGGAGTTTTATTTAGTCAATTTTTGTGCTTCTTCTCCAAACTGGGTTTTTTTTTTCATAATTCTTCTGCCTAATTCTCATTTATCTTCTCATTTTTTCTTCTAACTCTCTTGATTTTTAAATTCTTTCTGAGCTCTTCTAAGAGGATTTTTTGGACTTGAGATCAAGTTATCTTCCCCTTTGAGACTTCCCATGTAGTTATTTTGATATTGCTTTCCTCTTTTGAGTTCGTGATTTCATCTTCCTTGTTACCATAGTAGCTCTCTGTGGTCAGAGCTCTTTTTTGGGGCAAGAGGGCATTTTTTTAAAGGTTGAATTCTGTTGCTGAGGCATAGGTGGCATTATTTCAAGCTTCCTGTGTTGAGGATTAATGACTTTCCAAGCTGCAGCCTCAGGTACTGGTGGCTTGCTTACTGCACTGGGTTGGCCTGGCATATTTGTGCCTTTTATTCAGGGGTTCCAGAGTTGACAATTTGCTTTCTTCATGAAGGCTGGAGGCAATAAAACTGGCCCGTTTTGCTAATAGCCTGCTGTGTCAGAATCATGGGGTCTTGATTGATGACATATACTGTGTGTAGGAGTCTCCCACTGGTTTGCTCCAATCCCTCTATACTGGGCGGTGTCTCCCGCCACCACACACATACCTTTATTTATATATTTATTTATTTTAGTTTTTAACATTCATTTCCACAAAGTCTCAAGTTAAAATTTTTTTCCCATCTCTCCCCAATGGCCCACCCCAAGATAGTGAGCCTATTGAATACTCTTTTCCCTAATCTGTTCTCCCTTATATCCCCTCCACTACCCCTAACTTTCTTGTAGGGCAAGATGAATTTCTATATCCCATTGCCTGTATATCTTATTTCCTGGTTACATGTAAAAAACAAATTTTTAACACTTTTTTTTGAACTTTGAATTCCAGATCCTTTTCCTTCCTCCCTCACCTCTACTGGGAAGACAAGCAACTTAATATAGGTTGTACATGTGTAGTTACGCAAAACATTTCCATAGTAGTTATATTTCCCTCCATCCTACTTACCTTTTCAAAAGTGTTTGCTTCTAACTACCCTCTCCTCCAATAAGCCCTCCCTTCTATTATCCTCTCTCTTATCTGCTTCACCCCTACTTTCCTGTAGGGTAAGATATGCAACTGAGTGTGTATGTTATTCCCTCTTTAAACCAAATTCATTGGGAGAAAGGTTGATTCATTCCCTTTCACATTCTTGTCCTTCTCCTCCATTGTAAGTTTTCTCTCAACTCTTTTTTTTTAGATATGATTTTTAAATGTTTTAAATTTTTAAAAAATTAATTAATTTATTTATTTTCTTGTTTGCATCACTCATTTCTACGAGATTTTGAGTTGCAAATTTTCTCCCCATCTTCCACTACCTACAACCTCAAAACAGCCATCCCACTATATAAACCCTCCGCCAATCTGCTCTGCACCAGAGGCCACCACCGAAGACCACGATCCGGATCCAGGCTATTAAACACAAGAGTACTTAGCGTCTGAACTATCACTTGGCTCCCTTGCATTCTGCAGGCTGGGACCTCTGAAGCAACCACATGGAGGTGGCTGCAGGGCCACCACTTCTGCTGCTTCCTTGCCCTGGAGGCAGTTTGGCTGGACCACTTTTCTCCCCCAAATTTGGCTATGTTCCACTGACCTTTCACTTTGTGCTTATTTCTTATGGCTTGATAATTTTCGAAACTGCCACAGCTGCTGCTGATCTACTCTCCTGAAGTCTACAGCTGTGGCTCTTCCTGGACACCCCAGGGCCAAGCTACTGTTTCAGGCTGGGTTAGTTTTGTCTCCCAGTGTGCTGCAATGAGCCCTTCCTGTAGAGCTGTCTTCAGTGGGAAATATCTTTTTCTGTACTTTTGTGAGTTTTGGTGCCCTAAAATTTCTTTAGAGTCATATTTTATGGGTATTTGAGGTGGCTACATGGGATTTGTGGAAACTTATTGCCTCTAGGCCGCCATCTTAGCTCCCAAGATCAGCTAATCCATTCAATTTCTTTTTTGTCCTCTGGTTCTAAGATATCAGGTCAATATTCCTTGAGAATTTCTTGAAAGATGATTTCTATGTCTTTTTTTGACAATGGCTCTCAAGTAGTCCAATAATTTTTAAAGTATCTCTCCTGGATCTATTTTCCAGGTCAGTATTTTTTTTTTCCAATGACATATTTCACATTGCATTCTATTTTTTCATTTGTTTGGATCTGTTTAATAGTATCTTGATTTCTCATAAAGTCATTAGCTTCCAATTCCTCTAATCTAATTTTGAAGGAAATACTATCTTCAGTGAGTTTTTGAAATTCCTTCTCCATCTTGGCAATTCAGCTTTTTTATGGCATTAATTGGCTTTTGGGGCCATTTTTACCATTTGAGTTAGTCTATTTTTTAAGGTGTTATTTTCTTCAGTATTTTTGAGGGTTTCCTTTAGCAGAGTGTTGATTTGCTTCTTATGATTTTTTTTGCATCATCCTCATTCCTCTTCCCACGTTTGTCTCCACTTCTCTTACTTGATTATCAAAATCCTTCTTAAGCTACTTGATGGCTTGTAACCAATTTATATTTTTCTTTGAGGCAGAAGTTTAGACTTTGTCGTCTTCTTCTAGTTCTATGTTTTGATCTTCTTATCCACCCCCCTCCCCAAAAAAAAAATATTCTAGGTCTGATTTTGCTTTGTCTGCTTGCTCATATTGCCAGTCATTTACTTGAGTTTTGAGTTCTTTGCCATGGTTGAACTCTGCTTCCAAAGTGGAGAATGCTGTGCCCCAAATTTCTGGAGTTTTGTGCAGCTATTGTCATAGTTGTTGTCAGAGTTATGAGGAGGTCATCTGCTCTACAGTCACCATAAACTCTGGCACACGTGCATTCCTCATCCCAATACTAGTACCTAAGACTGTGACCTAGACATAAGCTGGTCAAAGCAAGAGTATTTACCCCCTGAATGGCCTCTTGGTCCCCCTAAGATCTGTAGGCCAGGACTTCAGGAGACAGCTTCATGCCACAAGCTGTAGCCACAATAGTCTCCTCCACTGCCTTGGGGAAAGGTCCAGATTGTACTCTTCTCTCACCCAGTTCCAACATAGTTCCCTACTGATCTTTTATTTTCTCTTTGGCATTTATGGGTTGAGAAGTCTGGAAACCACCACAGTTGCCAGTGATTCACTCTCCTGAAGTCTGCTCTGGCCACTATAGGCCACAAGTCTGGGCTGGCACAGCTCACTCAGAGCTGTGTTCTGTTCCCAGCTCAATATAATAGACCCCTCCTGTCAACCTTCCAGGCTGATTTCAGTGGGAGATTTGTTTTTCTCTGTCACTTTATGGGTTCTGTAGCTCTCACATTTGTTTACAATTGTTTTTTACAGGTATTGGAGGTGGTTGCAATGGGAGTTCAAGCAAGTTCTTCCTGCTTTTATTCTGCCATCTTGGCTCCTCCTGTGTGTTACCCTTTTACCCAAGTGACGAATAACCTTCCTTTAGTCATTCTAAGTTGTCTTAAGCTGAAAAAAGTGTTTCATTCCTTATTTTTGTATGTCCTTTTGCTTCTGAATCCATTTAGAGGCTTTATTTAATGCTGTTTCTGAGGGAAATTGGGGAGAGCTCAGGTGGCTTCCCACATTCTCTTCAACATTTTGTCTCCCTCTACCTTCATTTCTTTTTGAAAATTGCACTGAATATTAATTTTTCCTTTTCCAAGTTGCCAAATTTTATCTACCTATCTTATTATTTCCAAAGTGTAACTATGTGGATGAAAACCATCAAAATCAAGACAACAGGGCATGAAGCCAAGATGGTAAGCTAGAAGCAGGAAATCCTGTGAGTTTCCCCCAGCAACCACCTTGAATACCTATAAAATATGACTCTAAACAAATTTTAAAGCCAAAGAAGCCACAAATTGACAGAGAGAAACAAATCTCCCACTAAAGGCAGCCTGGTAGACCTACAGGAAGAATACATGGCACGACCAAGAGTAGAGCACAGTCCCATCTGAGCTATGCTATTTTGGTCTCATGGTGGCCCCAACCTGCAGTTGCAGGAACAGACTTCAGGAGAGAGAATCAGCAGTAGCTGTGGTGTTTTCCAGACTCCTCAATCCATAAATACCAAAGAGCAAGTAAAAGGTCAGTCAGTCAGAAACTCTGTTGGAAAGGAAGGCTGTGGTCCAGCCCCTGTCCCTGGGGTGTGAGGTGGAGGAGTCATGGCAGCTGCAGACACTACCCTGCATGGCTGCCTCCAGAGCTCCTACACTGCAGATTGTAGGGGAACCAAGTGATCATTCAGAAGGTAATCACTCTTACTTTAACCTGTTTGGATCTGGATCACTCTTTTGGGTGAAAGTTCTGGGATGTGTGGCCCATGGGCCAGAGCTTGTTGGGGCTTCAGAGAGGGTGTCCTCAAAAACTCCATCAGCTGCAAAATGGTCAGCAATTGGGACAAATCTCTCCTCTCTGGAAGCAGAGTTCTACTGTGCCAAACAGGTGAAAATTCAAGTAATTGACTGGCAACATGAGCAAGCAGAGGAAGCAAGACAAGCAGAGTGGATTTCTTTTGGGGGGGCAAAAAGGATCAAAGTGTGGAATGGGAAGAAGACAAGGAAGTAAGGACTCCTGAATCAAAAGCTTCCAAGAAAAATATGAATTGTTTAGAGGCCATGGAGGAGCTCAAGAAGGATTTTGAAAATCAAGTAAGAGAAGTGGAGGAAAAATTGGGAAGAGAAATCAAAATGAGGTCAAAAAATCTGAGGAAAATAACAGCTTAAAAAATAGATTAACTCAAATGGCAACAGAGTCCCAAAAAAGCAAATGAGGAGAAGAATGCCTTAAAAAGCCAAATTTGTCAGATGGGAAAGGAATTTGAAAAGATCACTGAAGAGAATAATTCCTTCAGAATTAGATTGGAGCAAATGGAAGTTAATGACCTTATGAGAAATCAAGATACTATTAAACCGATTCAAAAAAAATGAAAAGAAAAATAGAAAGCTATGTGAAAAAAACCACTGACCTGAAAAATAGATGCAGGAGACATAATTTTAAAATAATTTAAAAATTATTGGACTACCTGAAAGCTGTGACCAAAAAAAGAACCTAGAAATCATCATCCAATAAATTCTCAAGGAAAATTGCCTTAACATTTTAGAAGCAGAGGGCAAAATAAAAATTAAAAGAATTCAAAGATCACCTCTTGAAAAAGAGCCAAAAATAATACTCCTAGGAATGTTATGGCCAAATTCCAGAGTTCCCAGGTCAAGGAGAAAATATTACAAGCAGCTAAGAAGGAATAATTTTATTGTTGTGGAAACACAATCAGGGTAACATAAGATCTAGCAGCTTCTACATTAAGGAATCTCAGGGCTTGCAAGATGATATTCTACAAGTCAAAGGAGCTAGGATTAAAACCAAGAATCACCTACCCAGTAAAACTGAGTATAATGTTTCAGGGCAAAATGTGGTCATTCAATGAAATAGAGGTCTTTCAAGCATTCTTGATGGGGAAAAAAAAAAAACATAGTTCAATAGAAAATTTGACATTCAAATACAAGAAGCAAGAGAAGCATGAGAAGATAAACAGGGAAAAGAAATAATAAGGAACTTATCAAAGTTTAACTATTTACATTCCTACATGGAAAAACAAAAATTGTAACTCATGAGACTGTTCTCAATATGAGGATAGTTGAAGGGAATATGTATGTATAATCATATGTATATGATGTATATGAATATATACATGTATATATGTTTGTATAGGAGGATATATGTGCATATAAATACTTATGTGATTGTGTGTATTTATGTGTATATGTATACATAGATGGAGGGCATAGGATCAGTTGAATGGGAAGGGATGATATTTAAAAAATAAAATTAAGAGGTGATACAGGAATATAATGAAAGGAGATAGGGAGAAACAAAATAGGGTAAATTGTCTCATATAAAAGAGGCAAGGGAAAACTGTTACAATGGAGGAGAAGAACAGGAAGCCACAAGGGAATTTATTAAACCTACTGTCATTGAATTTGGCTTCGGGAGGGAGTAACATACACACTAAATTGAATATCTTACACTACAGGAAAGCAGGGGGCGAAGAAAAAGGGAGAGTGATAGAAGGGAGGGCATATTGGGAGAGAGAGTAGTTAGAATCATACAGTTTGGAAAAAGGACAGGGTCAAAGTAGAAAATAGAAAAAGTGGGTGATGGGACAGGACGGAGGGAAATATGGTCAGTCTTTCACAATATATCTGCTATGCTAAGGTTTTGTGTATCTACACATGTACAACCTATATTGAATTGCTTATCTTCCCAGAGGGGTGGGTGATGAGAGAAGAAGAGAAATAATATGGAAATCAAAGTTGTAAAATCAAATGTTTTAAAAAAAGATATTATTATATTTACATGCAAATGGGAAATAAGATATACAGGCACTGGGGTATAGAAATCCATTTTGCCCTACTAGAAAGTCAGAGGGGGTATGGGGGAGGATTTAAGAAAGGGCAGATTGGCAGAAAGGGTGTTCAGTAGGGTTGGTATTTTGGGGTTGTGGTAGGGGAAAGATGGGGAGAAAATGTGTGACTCAAAATCTTGTGGAAATAAATGCCAAATACTAAAAATAAACCAGAAAAAATGTGAATGATATACAAAAAAAAAAAATCAAGCTGACAGAAGTTTTCAAACTGTATGTTACTTGGGATGATTATACTACCTTTCACTTCCCAGTAACATATTACCAGAGGAGACTTATTGTGTTGAGAAATGATATTAAAAAAATATAAATGGCATATAGAAATGGAAAAGGAAGAAATATGTTCATCTGTTGAGGAAAAATGATAACAGATAGAAGGGGAAATCCTGCATTAAATATTCAAATACCAATGAGGGAGAATTAAAAAAAAAAAAAACAAAAGAAAACAAAACTTGTATAATGTGTAAATCCTCTAAGGGTAAATTAAGCCATTGTACAAAGAGTTGAAAAATAAATCACGATACACACTTATAAACATATATGTGTATGTATGTATATATGTCCATATACATATCTACATAAGTGTGTATGTATTACATTATTTTCTAAGATCTGGTAAGTCTACAAAGTATTCTGTCAAAGAATTAAATTTAGACTAATATTTTGCCCTGTATTCAACAATAAATTTGAAATGTCTTTGTGACCTGCAAAATCATGCAATAAAGCAAATACAAAGAAAGCAAATCATAAACATATTAAAGCTATAAGTAGAAGATGAATGCTTAACAAAATAAAAGATAAAGACAGTTACAAAAGCTGAGGTTGATTGTTTTGCTTACTTAAGACTGTATAGTTTGTAGACAACAACAGAAAAATAAAACATTTAAAATAAGATTAGATAAGTGTCCAAAAGATGTCAACAAATGATTCTCAAAAGACGAATTTCAAACTATTAACAATTTTATGAAAATAATACTCTGAACCTCTATAATAAGAGAAATGCAAATTTAAACACACTGCTGTTTTGCATCATATTGAAAATTGGCCCAAAGAAAATGACAAAAATTTGGTAAAATTGGAGGTGCTGCATTCAGAGATAGTAATGTGTTGTTGGGGTAGCTTTGAATGTTTAAATATATTTGGTAAAGCAGTTTAGAAGTACTAAAAATATATGCTTTGATGCAGAGATTCTTCCGTTAAGCATCTCTCCCAATGAGTCCAAGGACATAAGAAAGGCTGTGTAACACCAAAGTTTTTGTAGTAGCAAGTTTTGTTTTCTTTAAGAGGGTGGGTAGTAAAGAACTAGAAATTAAGTGGATTCCTATGCATTACAAAATACCTATCAATTTTGCTACATCATATTTAAAAACATGTATTAAGAATACAGGGAATCATGAAATAAACTTACATGAACAGATGCAAAATAAAGGAATCTGAGCTAGTAAAACAATATACATGTGACTCCCTAAATGTAAATAGAAAGCACAAGCCCAAAACAATCTGTGATGAATGGTATAAAATCACAAAAATGAAGCTTAGGCCCAAAGAAGAAATATGAGAACAAATCTTCCCAAATCTTCAGTGGAGATGGGGTTAGGGTTATAGAACAGGTTAAATATGAAGTGTAGTGGTTAAATAGCATCCCATTAAAAAAAAAAAACTCAATTGGTTTCATTATTCTTTTGCATTTAAGTTTAGTGGATTATAGGACTATTGAGATAAAATAAGTAGTTATTTTCTTTGAATAATTAAATTTAATTTTATATAAGTGCCCAAAATACTCTCTACCTTCATGGTCACTGGTCAGCATTCTTTTTTTACTTTTGCTTTTTGGAGGAAGAAAGGCAGGGCAATTGGCATTAAATGACTTGTCCAAGGTCACATGACTACTTTTTGTGTTAAGTGTCTGAGGCTGGATTTGAACTCAAGTCCTCCTGACTCCAGGGTTGGTGCTCTATTCACTGCTCCACCTCGCTGCCCATATGCTCAGTATTTTGAGAAAAAAATATATATATATATTAAGGACAAAATTCCCAGAGTTTCTAGTTTAGTGTAGCAAGATGATAATCAAAGACAAGTTTGTTTACATTTTCAATTTGCTTATTTATTCATTTATATAAAATAAGGGTTCTAAAGCCCCTTTTTTATGTAAAGATTTTCTTACTTAAAATTCTAACAGCTGGCTTTCATTAGCTTCCCTTTCCCTTTAATAGGTTATGTGCACTTCAGACCTAATCTCTTCAGTGAAAGTTTGCTTCATGAATTTAATGCATTCATTCCAAAGAGGAAACTAAAGATCCATGGAAGGTGAATTATATCCTATATCCATTTAAAATGAAAGTTACAACTTCCCATAAGACTGACTTCACTCAACATTGTACTGAGTACAAGTATTCATTGTATAGCAATTTATGGAATGAAGGTGCTTGATAGGAAATACTGTGATTTACAGATTGAATTCCACAAATCTACAAATATTCTATGCACACTGCTTCTCATTTGTGGAAAAAGTGAGCATTCTAAATCATTGGCATTTTTCTCTTTTTCTCCCATAAAAGTACTTTAATGTCTACCTTCTTGCCCTGTTCTGAGGGTTAATTGAGATGATATGTGCAAATGCTTCACAAATCTTCGAACTCTTGGAAAATAATCGATTATTATTGAACAGGGAAACAGGAGGATTCTTTGTTAAGGAGTCGTAGAAAAGAATGGGAAAGACTTGCAAAGGTCAGGAGGGCATTGATGACTATCTTTTTTTTCTACTAGAGGTAGCATGTGTGTCAACAGAATCACAAAAGTCTTTTTGTTTTCTTTAAATTAGTGCATATCATTGGAATGACTGAGTGTTATGTTTTGTTTTGTTTTTTTCCAGTGGAGTACTTTAAAATACCTAGTAAAAATGAAAATGAACTGATGGTGCAGTATAATAAATTGAACATTTATTTATATTGATCCACTACAAATCGATATCAGTGAGGGTGCTTACACAGTAGTATATGTAACAGAGAAGTGTGGCACTCCTATTTCTTATTGCAGTTGTGATAGACTTCATACATAGAGATACTCCATCTGATCGAATTTCACCATGGAGTCTACACACCATATCAACAATTTTATTTTGTGTTTTTTTTTCCCTCCAAAAGGGCCACTAAGTGTTGGGATTTCCACATATGGTAGAGCTGATTGTCCAGCTTAAGGACACGAACAGCAACCTAGCTTTGCAGTTTGTAATAGCACAACTCTGCTCACTGATCCTTCCTTCTTCCTTTCAGGCCATTTTGAGCATATTGGTTCTCTTTCTCTATGCAGGGGCAAGACTTCACATTTAGACTATAGAAGGCAGGCATGAACATATTTAACAAAATCATCGTCAGAAAGGAAGAATCTGTGCCGTTCGCAACGCATCATATCGTAATTTCTAATTGACGGTTTTCTTACCTTGAGTGCGGCTCTGGCAAGAGATTGTTCTCCAAAGACAGTCAGCTGGGTAAATGTCAAAGACTCAAAAAGTAAATTATAGTGCAAACAGCATTGATATTTCTATGAAATGAAAGAAAAGCATATTTATTTTTAAAATATAGAATTTTATTTAAAACAAGTGAAAACCTTCTACCGTGACCTTTACGAGATTCCAAACAGTGACGAATTTGGCCATTACAAATAACCTTTTCCCAGAAAGAGCTTTACCAACTGGGACTTCCTTGTGGTAATATATGTGAATTAATTTCCTTTCTACAAAATAGCTTATGATATTAAATTTTTATGAAATATTTCATCCTCAATATTCCAGTTTTAAGCAGATTTTTAAGGGGAAAGGGGACAAATAATACTCAGCATTATATGTTTTTGACTTGATATTTTAGGGGAAATCATTTCATTTTTTGTTTTTATGTTCTCGGATGAAAAAGAGAGCATTTATTTTGCTTGTGTGTTATATATCAGTCCATTTCACTCTACCACTCATGTTTAACTTAACCAGATAACTGGCAGTGGTCTCAAGTGGAAAAATGCCATTTACAAAAATTTTGTGTTGTAAAAGATATTTTTTAGTTCATCGTATGGAATTATAAAAGACTTCTCATTTCCCTCATAATGACAGAATTCTGGATGGCAGTTGTTTTCAGACCAGTTCACAAAATCTTTACCCGACCAATTTAACTGACTCATATCATTGATCACAGGATGTGTGTGATGTTCAAGAGGATGAGCACCTCTGGTGTTGAGGGCCGGCCAAGCCCATCTGAAGGCTTTTCATCCACTTTTGGTGTCCACCTGATTCATTCAACTATCACTTCTTACTCCAAGATGCTGTAACATTCCCAGGGGCCACACAGTTGTAAACCATCTCAGTAAATGGGCTAAACCAGGTTGAGGTTAACTGACAGGTCTCAAATCCATTGACTAGCTGGGGGATGTCTACCCCAAGCATGTGAAGACTTTTCCTGGCCAGCTGGGAAGATGAGAATGATTTGTTCCATTGACCATGAATATGAAGATGTCAGTGCCAGGGAGCATTTAGAAGTTGGTCAGATGTTGAAGATTCCCACGTCATCCACTGCATCCCAGACCATCTACAGTTATCTTAACTATTGTCCTGCCACTGGACTTTGATAACTCAGGAAGAGACAAGCAGGGATTGTACAACTCTGTCTCACTTAAATCCAATTTATGCACAAGGCAAGATATCACCCATGATATCATTGGTCCTCTTTGAAAGTAAATGATAAACAATAATCCCTGACCACACTCTAGAACATAGCCAATGTGCATACTGACATCCTAATATAAATGCATCACGTTGGGTGTCAATGATCCATAGTTGCATCTCATGTCTCTTTCAAATCAACTGCTTGCTTATTAGAGAAACAAGGACTCTCCCAGGTCTAATACATGGGTCCAGGTTTCCTTTTACCTATGATATGGTGTCCCTTAGGGCAAAGGCTGGGAAGTGAGATGAATGGACTGGAAAGTAATAAATGCTGTCTTGTGGGGTCCAGGGGTGCTAGGCCACCTCTTGCACATCCCCAGGAAACTTCTTAGTCTTGGATTCTATTAATAGAAGTATCCACATCTTCAGTAGTGAAAGTGTGATCTACGGAATAGACTTGGTGTCTTGGCATCACTATGACCTTGTTTCCCATGTTGGTATGTGTGACCCTTAGCAAGACACTTCATGTTTCAGTGACCCAGGCAATTCTCAAAGTGTTTGGGCTGAAAAAAAAATTCGCTGTTATATATTGAGAAACAAAATTTTCTCCTAGAGAGTTCCCTATACCAGGGAGATCATAGATCCAGAATATATATAATCCCAGTGGTTCTCAACCTGTGGGTTATGTTCAATTTGAAACAATGAAAATACATCCTGCATATCAGATACTTACATTATGATTCATAACAGCAGCAAAATTACAGTTATGAAGTGGCAACAAAAATAATTTTATGGTTCAGGGTCATCACAACATGAGGAACTGTATTAAAGGGTTGCAGCATTAGGAAGGTTGAGAAGAACTACAATGTAAGTCAGAGACAAGTCTAGAAAAAGAACACAGGGACTCTGAAACTGTTCTATTACTGTACATTGACCCTTATTGCCCCTTGTATGGATAGTTAGATATCTGATAGTGATGATGATGATAAAATAACAGTTAATGTTTTAATAATGCTTTAAATTTATCAAAGTGACTTAGATGAGAATCTCATTTAATTTTCACAGTATTCCTTGGAGAGAGATGCTATTATCCGCATTTTACAGATGGGGAAACTGAGACCAGGAGAAGCTAAGTAATTTGCTCTGGGTCACTTTAGGTACTGAGTCTGAGGTAGGATTTGAATTTATGCCTTCCTAGATATATCCCTGTCTATATAATATGATACACAGTTATTTTTACTTTTATAGTTAAAGAATGTGGGAGAAATATTGTAGTTAAATAAACATTTTTTCAGATCTGTCTTAATGATAACTCTAAACCTCTTTTCCTCTGAGCTTATCTTCAAATTATCCTGTGTGTGTGTGTGTGTGTGTGTGTGTGTGTGTGTGTATGGTGTGTGGTGTGTGTGTGTGTGTGTATGCTGTTTGTGTGTGTGTGTGTGAGTGTGGTGTGTGTGTGTGTGTGTGTTTGTGTATGGTGTGTGTGTGTGTGTGCTTCCATCACACTCATTGTTGCTAGAAAAAATCATTCTCTTCTTCCCAGCCAGCCAGGAAAAGTCTTCACATGCTTGGGGTAGACATCCCTCAGCTAGTAAATGGATTGGAGACCTGTCAGTTAACCTCAACCTCGTTTAGCCCATCTGCTGAGATGGTTTACAGGGTGTGGCCCCTCGGTATGTTACACCTTCTCAGAGCGAGAAGTGATAGTTGATTGAATCTGGTGGACACCAAAGGTGGATGAACACTTGGAAGGTAGGACAGTTGGGGTTAAGTGCCTTGCCCAAGGTCACATGGCTAGTTTTTTGTGTTAAGTGTCTGAGGCTGGATTTGAAATCAGATCCTCCTGACTCTAGGGCCAGTACTATATTCACTGTGCCACCCAGTCACCCCTATATATTTTATTTACAAATCATTTTATCCCACAGCCCCCATTAGATTCCCACATCCCCCATGTGCATGTACACACACATATATAGATGTGTATATATGTGTATGTATATATGTATATGTATATATGCATGTATATGCATATGTGTTTTTTTTATTGATTTAGATTCCTATTCTTAATACAATGTCTGAACCATGATAGACACTTAGTAAACATTAGCTAATTGGGCATATTAGCTATATGATCTGTATTTGTATTTAACCACAAAGATAATGAAGCCTGTTCAGCCTTCACTGTGCTTTGCTCAAATCTGAAGTATTGGATTCGTTTGGGCCTTTGGCTTTGGAGCAGGTCACTGACAAACCCGACTGTGTCCTGTGGGGGCAGACAGTGACAATGGAGGCAGGCTGCTCTCCTGCCATGGGTGCGGCGAAGTGAAGGACCCGGGTCTTTAGTCTGAAGAAGTGAGTCCTTGTTGCATTGGGACACATGGGAGGTGCAAGCACTATCAAATACTTGAAAGTCTAGGATTTTCTGTTACCCCATATGACAGAGCTCTGAATAGTGGTGGAATGCAGAAGAAAGTCAGATTTAAACTGATGGAAAAGTAGCATTGAGATGGTGGTTGACAATTTGTAAAATATTTGCTAAATATTATCTCATTTTATCCTCATACCAACCCTGGGAAGTAGGTGCTGTTATCATTCCCATGTTACCAACTGAGGAAGCTGTCCCAAATAGAGCAGTTAGGTGGCTTCTCTAGCACTGCACAGTTAGTACGTCTTGGGTTCCAGACTTGACCTAGAGGCTTCCTGACTCTAAGATCATCTCTTCATCTCTGAGGCTATGTGTCCCTTTAGGTTTGATAGAGGGTCAGGTGTTTAGAGGAAAATAATGATCATAAAGAAAATCTAGTCTAATTCTCCTAGTACATTCAGTGAGGTGGGAAGCAAAGCAGGTAAAGGTCTACATTTGGAAGAAGGAACACTTGAGTTCACGTCCTCCAGATATTATTGAGACGTATGAATCTTGGCAAGACACTTCGCTCATTCTTCTTTTTCTCATCTGCAAAATGGGAATAAGCATAGCATCTAACTCATGGGATAGCTTTGTGGGATAATTTACACAGACACAGACAGACATACACACACAATCTATACACACGTACTGCTTGGCAAATCTTAAAATGTTGTATCCATGTTAACTATTATTATTACTAATTTTAAATTAAGAAAGGGAAAAAAAATGAGGAGTCCTGCTTAAATGTAGACAGGTATTGAGAAGACCAGAGCATAAGTAATCATTTTTTGCTTTTGTCGTTTTTGCCAGAATTGGCAATGTGTGATGAATGGGTGGGGGATTTAAATAGAAATTGCTCTGTGAAAAGTTACTGAGTCTGAGGTAGGATTTGAACTGTTGCCTTCCTACATATAGCCTTGGAATCCAAGACTCTCCCTTTAAGCCCTCTCTCTCATTTATTTGCTGTGTGAACCAGTGATGCTGGAGCTATATGGCTCAATTTCCCCATTTGCAAAATGGTGCTAATAAGACCTGCTAAACCTCTCTTCAAAGGTACTTATGATTGGCATCTGAGATGTAAGTCACTTTACAAAACACAGTGAGCTCTGCAACTATCTCTTATTATAATGGTCTCACATGCTAATTGTTTAATTATCCAACTATAACATAGCAGGATTTTTTTAGCCTATCATCTTCCACACAGAAGTTACTGAATAAAATAGGCGACCTAACCTCAAGACTGCAAAGGTGGTCTTTCAGTAAATTTAATTCCCTCTTTCTTCATCTCTTTTTAAACACCTCATATTGCCTTTTAATGCTTTTGGTTATTTTCTAGACCTTTAGCAATTTGATATTTTTAATATAATTTTATATGTTTGGGTGTAAACTAGAGTTGCATTTACTCTAATAGCCTTGTCTTTACTGTGAACACTTCAATCTGTTGCATACAAACGAAATCAAGTTTTAAATCAATTCAATTCTCCAAGGCCTGGGGTCCTTATGGGAAACTTGAGACAAGACATCACCTTTTGACAAAGAACACCCAATATGGTGAGAGATGAGTTTTTTGAGACAATAGAATTCACAGAGATGTCAATAAGTGTGTCTAAGATGGAAGACAGGAGTGTCCGCCCAACCCTCTGCAATAATATCTATGAGAATGTCTTGTTGGTCTAGGTGGAGGACTATTGATTGACTGAACTGATAACCAGTGGTAAAGATAAATAGCACAATTAAAAGCTAGATTTTTAAAATATCTCATCCTAGACTGAAATAATATGGCAAATCCTCTGTGCATGACTTTCCATTGCCTAGGTGGTACAATACATGGAATGTTGGTCTCAGAGTAAGCCTTTTAATTTTAGATACTAAATAGCTGTGTGATGCTGAACAAGGCATGTAATGCCTCTCCACATCAGTTTCCCCATCTATAACATGGAGGGAATTGTACATGAAGTTCATCCAAAGTTCCCTTTAGATTTGTGTCTTTGACCCCATGGGGAAATATGAAACACTGACTGAAAGAGAGTGAGGAGTTCTCTTCATCTGCAAACATGGGGTGATGGGGATTAGAGAAAGGAGGAAATACCCCCCCCTAGTTTATTGCTTTCTTTTGTAACTAATTATTCTTGTCAATAAATTGCTAGCTGCTGAATGAAAGTGCTGTCAAAACTCAAATGCATATAATCTTAGAGTTGAACGACCTCACCAATCACGATTTTTCAAACTATCTTTGTTTTCTAAATTCTGATGCTCTAGATAAAGCCCTAGAAATCCCATTCTAGTTCCTATATCAGAGTCATATGTATAGGGCACCTAAGTGATTCTGTGGACAGATCACTGGTCTTGGAGTCCACAACACCTGAATTCAAATATAGTCTCAGACATTTATTAGCTCTGTGATCCTAGACAAGTAACTTCCTCTGTTTGCCTCAGTTTTCTCACCAGCAAAATGGTAATAATCCTATCATTCACCTCATAGCATTGTTGTGAGGCTCAAATGGCAAAATATCTATAAAGCAATTAGCCCAAATAATATGAACTTGAAAATGATAGGACAATCAAAAGAGCTTCTTTCCTTCCCCCTTCCAATGTGAACACTAAAAGTGTTTTACACATTTGCTGAGTGAATGAATAACTGTATTCCCAGGATTAGACTACAGGAGCAAAAGATAGGATGTGTGATCTCTGAACCTTTGGTAGTAAGTTAGGTGATTCACTCTGTAACATTTGTTTTAACAAGCCAAAGGCTCCAGTGAGATCTCAAAAGAAGAAAACTGCTTCTCACACAGAGTTGTATAGTATAGCTATTAAAACTGATGTCTTATTCTCTTGTTCATTTATGTTGTAGAGTGTGCTAATTCTGTTGGGATCCCCTGATTTGCTACCTCTATTATCATCATTTATCAACACTTGCACTCTCTGATTTTTAAAAATTTATTACTGAGTTCTACTTCTGGGACCCAAGATAGAGGACTAAGAAGCACTCTCACCCTTCATTATTGAGCTCAGAAAGCACAGAAAGTATTGCTCAAGGAAAAAAAAAAAACAACAAACAAACCCTGGAACAGCTGAGCCAGGTGAAAGATGAGGTGCAATAGTCTTGAAACCCAGGAAGCTTGGGGGATTAATGGGAAAGTCCCCTCTTACTCTGGGTGATGGAGAGCAGTACAGGACAAAAGGCATTGCAGCAAGCCCTAACTCAGTGAAACAGGGAAACATCCTGATCCCCAGGGTGGTGGAGCAGGCAAGCACCAACACTAGGATCCCCAGTGCCTCAGCACAGGGAAAAGAAGCAGTAGACAACAGCTCAGAAAACACCACGTGCCCTGGTGCTCTCCAGCAGACAAATCTCCCAGGGCTTCAGCACAACTCCAAGCTGGCAAACATGTCTCAGCAACCAAACATTTGAGTACAAAGCCCAGGTGAACAGGAGCCAAATATTCAAGTACAGGAACCAAGTGAGCAGGCTCCTCCAAGGGGCCAAACTCCCCACCCCCACTCCCACCCCAAGAGTTCCAGTGTTCCTGACACCAGCTCAGCAGCAGGTAAACTACGAGACCCCTATAACCTTACCTGCCAGCACCTGGGGCCCTAGACCACAAAGCAAGTGACCAGGTCCCAGGCTACTAGCACAAGACTCTTGTTCCCCAGCAGGAGAACTCAATTCTAAAAGCCAGGAAATAGGCAAAGACCATGAGCAAAAAGCAGAAACAGACAATTACCATATATTATTATTATGGGGACAGAGAAGATCAATGCACAATTTCAGAAGAGGTCAATATTGTCAATATACCCAAATCTGAAACCTAAAAGGGGAATATGAATTGGTCTCAAGCCCAGAAAGCCTTCTTGGAAGAACTCAAAAAGTATTTTAAAAGTCAAATAAGAGAGGTGGAAGAAAAATAATGGGAAAAGAAATGAGAGATTTGCAAGAAAGAGTCTGTAGTTTGGAAAAGGAAAGATAAAAATTGACTGTAGAAAATGAGTTCTTAAAAAATAGAATTGACCAAGTGGTAAAGAAGACACAACAATTCTCTGAAGAGGACTTCTTAAAAAGTGGAATTGGCTGAATGGGAAAGGAAGTACAAAAGTTAACTGAAGAAAGCAATTTATTAAAAATTAGAATTGGTCAAGTGGAAGCTAAGTACTCTATGAGAAATCAAGAATCAGTTAAACAGAAACAAAAGAATGAAAAAAAAATAGGAGAAAACAAAAATACCTCATTGGTAAAACAACTGACCTGGAAAATAGATCCAGGAGAGAAAATTTAGAAATTATTGGTCTACCTGAAAACCATGATAAAAAAAAAAAAAAAGCCTAGACACCATCTTTCAGGAAATCATCAAGGAAAACTGCCCTGAGGTAATAGAACCATAAGGTAAAATAGTCATCAAAAGAATCCACTGATCACCTCTTGAAAGAGATCCCTATTGAAAATGCCAGGAAATATTGTAGCCAAATCCCAAGATTACTGGATCAAAGAGAAAATACAGCAAGTAGCCAGAAAGAAAGAAAGAAATGTCATAGAACCACAGACAGGATTATGTAGCACCTTGCCACTTCTACATTAAAAGATCAAGGGTGTGGAATCTATTATATAAAGTAATGGATGACAACCAAGGATTAACTATTCAGGAAAATTAAACATGATCTTTCAGGGGAGGATATGGACAATCAATGAAATAGGCAACTTCCAAACATTTCTGATGAAAAGACTAGAGCTCAACCGAATATTTGATCTTCAAATATTAGAGTCAATATAGGCATAGAAAGGTAAACATGAAAGAAAAACAAAACAAAACAAAATATGTTATAAATTAGGGCAAAGTGTTTCCGTTCCTACAAGGAAAGATGACACTTGTATCTCTTGAGAAATGTGTTCTTATTATGTCATTTAAAAGAGGTATAAATAGACAGAGGAAATGGGTTTAAGTTGACTTTTACATGATGACAAAAAATATATAATTAAGTGGTGAAAAGGGATCATACTGGGAGAAGAGAAAAGGAAGAGGCAGAAAGGTGCAATTACAACATGAAAAGTTCCTTATTCTCATCAAATTTGTCTCAAAGAGGGAACAACAATCAATTAGAAATAAAAATCTAACTTACCCTATAGGAATTAGAAGGGGAAAGAGAAAGAAAAGGGAAAGGGTATATAAAAGGGAGGGAATAAGAAGTAAGAATAAAGGTAAGAAAATGGAGGGGACTGATAGAAGGGGGGGTAGAATGAGGGAGGCAGAGAAAAGTCTTATGAGTTACAACTATCATTTTTCCAAGTAGGAATGTAAATAGTTCAACTTTGCTAAGTTCCTTATGATTTCTTTTCCCTTTTTACCTTCTCATGCTTCTCTTGCTTATTGTATTCGAATGTCAAATTTTCTGTTCAACTCTGGTTTTTCGATCAGGAATGCTTGAAAGCCCTCTATTTCATTAAATTATGACATTTTCCCCTGGAACGTTACAGTCAGTTTTGCTGGGTAGGTGATTCTTGGTTTTATTGCCAGCTCCTTTGGTCTCTGGAGTATCATCTTGCAAGCCCTTAATGTAGAAGCTGCTAGGTCTTGTGTTATCCTGATTTTGTTTCCAAAATATTCAAATTGTTTCTTCTTGGCTGCTTGTAATATTTTCTCCTTGATCTGGGAAATCTGGAACTTGGCTATAATATTCCTAGGAGTTTTCTTTTTGGGATCTTTTTCAAGAGATCAGCTAATACTTTCAATTCTTATTTTGCCCTCTGGTTCTAAAATATCAGGGCCATTTTCCTTAAGAATTTCTTGAAGAATGATTTCTAGGTTCCTTTTTTTTCATGGCTTTCAGGTAGTCAAATAATTTTTAAATTGTCTCTCCTGGATCTATTTTCCAGGTCAGTGTTTTATTTATTTATTTTTCCTATGAGATATTTCACATTGCCTTCTATTTATTCGTTTGGATATGTTTAATAGTGTCTTGATTTGTCATAAAGTCATTAGCTTCCATTTGCTCCAACCTAATTATAAAGGAATTATTCTCTTCAGTAAGCTTTTGAAATTCTTATTTCCATCTGGCAAATTTGGCTTTTTAAGCCATTCTTCTTCTCATTGGCTTTTTGGGACTCTTTTGCCATTTGAGTTAGTCTTTTTTTTTTCTAAGTTGTTATTTTCTTCAGTCAGGTTGTTGACTTGCTTTTCATGATTTTCTAGCATCATTCGCATTTCTCTACCCAATTTTTCCTCTACTTCTCTTACTTGATTTTCAAAATCCTTCTTGAGCTCCTCCATGACCTCTAACTAGTTCATTTTTTTCTTGGAAGCTTTCTGTGCGGGAGTTCTAACTTTGTTGTCTTCTTCCCATTCTACGCATTGATCCTTTTTGTCCCCAAAAGAGGAATCTAAGGTTTGATTGCATGCTTGTTTTGCTTCCTTTGTTTGCTCATGTTGCCACTAAATTACTTGACTTTGGGCTCTTTGCCACAGGAGAACTCTGCTTCCAGGGAGGAGAGCTTTGTCCCAAATCACTGGGGTTGTCACAGCTGCCAGAGCTATGCCCTCTCTACTGCCCCCACAAGCTCTGACTCACCGGTCACACCCCCCAGGACCACCACCCAAGACCACAATCCAGATCCAGGCAGGTTAAAGCAAGAGTGATTATTCTCTGAATGGTCACTTGGCCCACCTACAATCTGCAAGCCAGGAGCTCTGAAGCAGCCACATGGAGAGGGCTACATGGCCGCAGCACCTCCACTACTTCTTACCTTCTTGCCCTGGGGGCAGTGGCTGGACTGCATTCTTGGTCCTCCTGTTCCTACAAAGTCCACACTGACCTTTTATTTTGTCTTTGGCATTTATGGGTTGATAATTCTGGCAACCACCACAGCTGCCGGTGTTCCACTCTCCATGAGTCCACACCAGCTACTGCTGGTTGCAGCTGCCCTGGGGCTAAAACCATAGGCTCACTTTGGGCTGGTCTAAGCTCCCAGCACACTGTGATTAAACACTTTCTGTCCACCTGCTGGGATGCCTTCAGTGGGAGATTTGTTACTCTCTGTCACTTTGTGGGTTCTGTAGCTCTCAAATTTCTTTAGAGTCAAATTTTATAGGTATTTGAGGTGGTTATTGGGGGAGCTCATGGAGTTTTCCTGCTTCTATGCCACCATCTTGCTTCTGTTAAGACACATATGAACTGATGCTTAGTGTGGTCAACAGTACCAGGAAAATATTGTACATAGTAACAGGCACATTGCTTGATTATGGACTTGGATGAACATAGTTCTTCTCATCAATGCAAGGTTCTAATACACCTCCAAAAGATCCATGATGGGAAATGTTATCCACATCTAGAGAAAGAACTGGGGAGTCTGAATGCAGATGGAAGCCAACTATTAGCTCTGTTTTCTTTTGCTATTTTGTTTTGTTTCTCCTTTCTCCTGGTTTCTTCAATTTGCTCTAATTTTTCTTCACATCATGGGTAATATGAAAATATATTTAATATGAATGTATATGTAGAGTCTTTATCAGACTGGATGCTGTCTTGGATATGGGGGAGGAGAAAGTGAGAGATACAATTCAAAACTCAAATCTTATGCAAGTGAATGTTGAAAACTAAAAATCAATTAATTATCTGTTATAAATATCAGTTGAATTAAACAGAAATGGATCCCACATAACTATTTTGAAAAAATAAAAGCAATTTGCTCCTCCAAAATTATTACTGTAATTTGGGAATATTTAATGACATAAATAGAAAACATATTTAAAGTATTATTTTTACCACATATTAATCCCCTAAGTTCTTGCACAGATGTTACTTCCATCCTGTCATTATCTATTTGTAGACTTCTGTTCAATTTAGATAAGTAGTGCAAATCTGCGCCAGGGACAGTCACAAAAGGTGGTGATAAAAAATAAAAATCCCGCATAGCCCTTTAAGGAAATGCATTGAGTGGACTGAGATGATATAGCTTCCAATCCTGACTTTCACATTATTAGTGCAACATTGACCAAATCATGTCCCCTCTGGAGGCTTCAGTTTACTCATTCTAGAACAAGGGGTTCTTTGTGCTGGATAACTTCTAAGGATGCCTTCAGTTCTAAATTTATGATTCTTTAGGGCCATACGTAATCATCTGTCTTTCCTCAACCCAAGGAACTTTGGACCATTCTGCCCATGGAGCATGTGTTCTAACAGTTTGGTTGATTTCTTATCTTCTTATTGAGAAGGCTCAATGTATACTCAGGAATTACAAATCTGGGACCTAGAGTTGACATCTAGTTGACAAAGCCTGATTCACAGAATGGGACAAGAGGACACTGAATATCATCTCCTGTGCATCCTTCCAGTACGCATCACTTCACTCCATAACTGTGTCTTATTTATAGACGTGTCTTATGTCTCTCATTTCAAGGCAGAGCACTGATTGTTTTGTCAAAGGATGTTAACAAATGCAGTATGGTTTAATGGAAAAAAAAAACTTCTCTATTTGCAAAGGATCAGGGTTCAAATTGAAGCTTTGTTACTTAATACTTGAGTAATGTCAGGTATATTACTTCATATTTTTTATATTATTTTTATTCATTTATTTATTTTTAGCTTTCATCATTCTGGAACTTCCATGAGTTTTAAATTTCCTCTCCCTCCCTCCTCCCACCCTCTTCAAGACAGCATGCAATATGATATAGGCTCAACATATACGTTCATATTGAACATATTTTCATAATAACCATGATGTAGAGAAGAATTTGAATTAATGGAAGAAACCAGAAAAAGGAGAAATGAAACAAAATAGCAAAAGAAAGGATGAGCAAGTAGTCAACTTCCATCTGCATTCCCAGTTCTTTCTCTATGTGGATAACATTTTCTATCACAGATCTTCTGGAGTTGTCTTAGATCCTTTCATTGCTCAGAATAACTATATCTTTCCAAGTCTGTAATCACACAATATGTTTGTTACTGTGTAGAATGGTCTCCTGGTTCTGCACACCTCAATCAGCATCAGTTCATATAAGTCATTTCAGGTTTTTCTGAACTCTGCCTATTCATCATTTCTTATAGCAGAATAGTATTTCAGTACATGCATATACCACAATGTGTTAAGCCATTCCCCATTTGTTGGTCACCCCCTCAGTTTCCAGTTTTTGGACACTATAAAACAATTGCTATAAATACTTTTGTACATGTGGGTCCTTTCCAATTTTTATGATCTCTTTGGCATATAGTCCTAGAAGTCGTATTTCTCGGTCAAAGTATATGCACATTTTTATAGCCCTTTGGACATCATTCCAAATTGCTCTCCAGAAGGGTAGAATCAGCTCACAGTTCTACAAACATTCACTCCAGATCTCTGAGTCTCATTTTCAACTATAAAATCAGCAAAAGGGTAAGTATATGATTGCAATGTCCTTCCTAATTCCAAATTTATGATCTTAGTACCTATAAATAGACTCCAATGTCTTTGAGGATGGAAATTATGGATTATTTGAACTCTTCATCTCTCTGAGATTAGTGTGGTATTCTTCATATAGTAGGCATTTATAAATAGTAGATGTATATTGGTAAGAATTTTTTTTTTTTTTTGCTTTTTAGAGGAGGCAATGCAGGGCAATTGGGGTTAAGCAACTTGGTCAAGGTCACATGATTAATAAATGTTAAGTGTCGAGGCCAGATTTGAACTCAGGTCCTCATGACTCCAGGGCCACTGCTCTATTCACTGTGCCACTAAGCTGCCCCTGATATGACAATTTCTTGATATAATGCTTTCTGATCTGAAGGATTGAAATGATGAAGATAATGTCTTGCTTCCTACCCTGTCCCTCCTATGGTCAGGTAACCAATACATGGGGAATTTGGGGCCTAATTGTTGTCTGAAGAAGGAATCAATTGCGTCTTTGCCATATATTGGCTAAATCCCACTGTGTCTGAGAGTGTAGTCTTTGTTGCTGCTTTTATGAAGATAGCTTTTCTTCAGAGCTTGCCACCATAAGCCCAAGAGCTGTACTTAATTGGCCGCCGTTAACATAACATACCATTTTACATAATTCCAGAAGAAAATAACGTGGCATTTTTATTATCTGGTACTACATTATGAATTTTTTGTAAAAATTAATTTTCTGTAAGACCAGAAAGAATATTCATAGGCAGATGTGAAGGTCATGAGCCTTCAGGGAATTCAGAGCTAGGCTCATTTTCTTCTTCTCCCTTCTTCCTTGAAAATAAGTAGGGCTGATAACACAGATTTCCTTATAGTTAGTGTAAAGTAGCTGCCACAGGTAAAGGTCCAACATGATCCTGTAGAAGGAGACTGAAGACAGGACGCCTGAGATCAAAACCTCACTCTATCTCTTTCTAGTTACAAAGGCTTTTATAAAGGTTTTCTTGTTCAGTCATTTCAGTTCTGTGCAACTCTTCATGTCTCCATTTTGGGTTTTCTTAGCAATAATATTGCAGTGGTTTGTGTTTCCTTCTCAAACTCATTTTATAGATGAGCAAACTGAGACAAACAGAGTTAAATGACTTTTCTAAGGTCACACAACAATAAGCATTGCAGGCCAGATTTGAACTCAGGTCTTTCTGACTCTAGAGTCATAGCTCTATCCACTATGCCACCTTCCTGCCTTAAGTGGGTGAGTTAATTTCTATTAATTTCATTCAAGGTAATCCAATCCACCAAAAATTTATTAAATCCTTACTTTGCACAAAATTGGCACCAGTCCTAGCCACTAGCTGTGGACAAAAAAAACAAATAAACAAACAAAAAAAGGATCCTTAGTCCTCAAGGAGTTTCCATTCTACTATAGGTTAGAGTATAAAAATAAATGATGAAAGGTTGTGAAAAGAGAGGTTTGTTTTTTTTTTCTTTTTGGAGGAGGGAAGGCAGCGCAATAGGGGTTAAATGACTTGCCCAAGGCCATAAGGCTAGTAATTGTTAAGTGTCTGAGGCCACATCTGAACTTAGGTCCTCCTGACTCCAGGCCAGTGCTCTATTCACTGTGCCACCTAGCCTCCCCAACAGCCAGGTTTTTATCAAGAAAGGCAAGACATCAATCAATCATATGGGAAAAAAAAAATTTGTTCCCAACAGAGAAATGAATGTTAAAACAATCATGATTTGTTGTTATTGTTGTTGTTTTTACTTCAAGGATTGGCAAAGATGGTAAGAGAGAAAAATGGCCAAAGCAAATCTTCTGAATTAATGACTCTATATCATTCTATTCTCTTATTTGATAACAGGTCAAAAGATGTAGATGGTATTTCACATGCAGGAAATCCAAACTATCAACCTAGGTGTATTAAACAATATCCACATAGCTAATAATTTGAGAAAAACAAATTGGTGCAACTCCAAGGTTCTTACACCCATTATATTGCAGAAGCTGACAAAAAAAATGGAAAATGAAAAATGTTGGAATGGTTCTGGGAGAACAGGCACATGGATGAATTGGTGGTGGAGCTGTCGATTGATACAGCTAATCTGGCAAGGACTTAGTGACAAGACAGAGTGAAGGTCAGCTACAGAATGGAGTTGTGTATTGTGGAAATCAAGGGAATTACATGATTTTGTATTTGTTTGTATATTTGAACATTGCTGGTTTAATCTTCCTCAGTATTGGGGTGGCTAGGTGACACAGTGAATAGAGCACTGGTCCTGGAGTCAGGAGGACCTGAGTTCAAATTTGGCCTCAGACACTTAACAAAAGGCTGTCAGACACTTTACAAAAGCTAGCTGTGTGACCTTGGGCAAGTTACTTAACCCCAATTGCCCTATCTTCCCCCTCCAAAAAGCAAAACAAAAAAAAATCTTCCACAGCCTTTAAATTACTGGGATCTCTGGGTGAACATGGTGAGGATGTTTCATCAAGAAATCTTAACTAAAAGCTTTCTAAGTAACAAGAGATGTTCAAAATGTTAGAGATACACAAAAAAACCCAAAATTTCTCCTGACCTCAAGGAGCTTACGTTCAACTAAGAAATTCAAAATGTATACAAATTAGTCTATTACATGTTTTCCCCCCACCCCCATTGGCTCTTTATCTTTATTTTTTAAATAAATAAATAAATTTATTTTCCTGTTTACATCATTCATTTCCATGAGATTTTGAGTTACAAGTATTCTCCCCATCTTTCCCCTACCCAACACCTCAAAACAGCCATCCCACTATATAACCCCCTCCCCGAATTGGTTCTTTCCTATGTCCTCCCCCTCACCCCTCTGACTTTCCAGGAGGGCAGGATGGATCTCCCTACCACAGTGCCTGTATATCTTGATTCTCAGTTGGATATAGTTAATAATAATAATAATAATAATAATAATAACAATAAATATGTATATATATATATATATATATATATATATATATATATATATTTAACATTTGATTATAGAACTTTAAATTCTAGATTCTTTCCTTTCCTGCCTCATCACCCACCCCGATTGGAAGGACAAGAAATTAAATCCAGGCTATACATGTGTAATTATGCAGAACATCTACACAGTGGGCATATTGTGAGAGACTGATTATACATCACTCCTTCCTATCCTGCCCTCTCCCCTTGTTCTATTCTCTACCTTGTCCCTCCCTGTCCCAGTCCCTTTCCAAAAGTGTATACTTCCAGCAACCCTCCCCCCCAACCTATCCTCCGCTCCATCATCCCATCTCTCATGCCCATCCTCCCTACTCTCCTATGTGGCAAGATACTCAGTTTAGAGTTTATGTCATTCCTTCCCTAAGCCAAATTCAATGCGAGTTAGGTTAACACTTTCCCTTTTGCCTTCCTGTTCTTTGCCCCCATTGTAACAATTAACCCTTGTCACAGCTATATGAGATGATTAACCCCATTCTGTCTCTCCCAATCTCCTCTCATTTTAACCCTCTCCCACCTCAGAATTTCACCTTTTAGAGTGTTGTCCCTTCATATTCAATTTATCCTTTGACCTCTATGTACTCATATATACACATAATCAAATATGTGTTCATACACATATATAAACATTCCTATATAGACATATGTGTATGTGTATATATATATATATGTATGTATGTATGTATGTATGTATGTATGTATAAATTTGTATTCCCTTCACCTATCCTCATACTGAGAAAAGTTTCATAAG
The DNA here is from genome assembly GCA_028646515.1 of Pseudochirops corinnae. Lineage (NCBI taxonomy): Eukaryota > Metazoa > Chordata > Mammalia > Diprotodontia > Pseudocheiridae > Pseudochirops > Pseudochirops corinnae. The sequence continues at coordinate 359,635,925 of CM053586.1, forward strand.
TTACAATTATTATTTTTTCCATGTTGGCGTGTATATAGTTCAACTTTAATAAGTTCCTTATGGTTTCTTTTCCATGTTTACCTTCTCATGCGTCTTGTATTTGAGTGTCAAATTTTCTTTTAAGTTATGATTTTTAGCAGCAAGAATGTTTGAAATTCCTCCACCTCACTGAATGATCACGTTTTTCCCTGGAACACTATACTGAGTTTTGCTAGGTAGGTGATTCTTGGTTTTATTCCCAGCTCCCTTGATCTCCAGAATATCATATTCTATGCCATTCGATCTCTTAATGTAGGAGCTGCCAGATCCTGGGTTATCCTAATTGTGTTTCCACATTATTGAAATTGTTTCTTCTTGGCAACTTGTAATATATTCTCCTTGATCTGGGGACCCTGGAACCTGGCTATAACATTCCTAGGAGTTTTCTTTTGGGGGATCTTTTTCAAGAGGTGATTGGTGAATTCTTTCAAGTTCTATTTTGCCCTCTGGTTCTAAAATATCAGGGCAATTTTCCTTGAGAATTTTTTGAAGAATGCTTTCTAAGTTCTTCTTTTGATCATGCCTTTTAGGTAGTCCAATAATTTTTAAATTGTCTCTCTTGGATCTATTTTCCAGGTCAGTGGTTTTTTCAAGGATATATTTCATTTTGACTTCTATTTTTTTTCATTTGTTTGAATATGTTTTATAATATCTTGATTTCTCATAAAGTCATTTGCTTCCATTTTCTGAACTCTAATTCTGAAGGAATTATTCTCTTCAGAAAGCTTTTGAGATTCTTTTTTCCATCTGGCAAATTTCACTTTTTAAGGCATTTTTCTCTTCATTGGCTTTTTGGTCCTCTTGTGCCATTTGAGTTAATCTACTTTTTAAGGTTTTATTTTCTTCAGTCAGGTTGTTGTCTCTCTTTTCATGATTTTCTTCCATCATTCTCATTTCTTTGCCCAATTTTTCTTCCACTTCTCTTATTTGGTTTTCAAAATCTTTCTTAAGCTGCTCTATGGCTTGAAGGTAGTCTTCATGTTTCTTTGAAGCTTTTGGTGTGGGAGTTCTGACCATGTTGTCTTCCTCCCATTCTATGCTTTGATCCTTTTGTCCCTAAAAAAGAAATCTAAAGTTTGGTTGCAGGGGCGGAGCTAAGATGGCGGAAAGTAAGCAGTAATTTCTCCAAGCTCCCCAAGAATTTCGTCCTTAAAAGCTAAAAAAGTAAATTTGAGTGGTTTTAAGAGTGACAGAACCCATTGGGAGACAGAGAGTGACAGATTCCCAGGCCAGAAAAGTGCCTACTCAGGTCAGGGCAGGGACAAAGTAGAGCACACAGGACTGGCACCAGCAAGGTCCTGAGAGCAGAATGTGGCAGACTGAGAAGTCCCACTCAGCAGACTGACCCAGCCAGAGGGTTCTGCAGCCGTCTCCCCGAAGAGAAGAGGACCAACAGAACTGGGTAGGAGGGAACGTGGGGCGCATAGCAGCGTCAGCAGTTTTTTCTGGAGTTAGCAACCCACAGCCTGTATTTTTGAAGCTACATGCCCAGACTTTCAAAAGTTGGGATGGAGGAATGAAATCTAGGGGCTCTCATCCCCCTCCCTGACACACACAAAAAAACAAGAGGTAAAAGCCCCACCTAGAGTACTTGCATAAGTGTAAACAACCCCAGGCTTGGAAATCACTGAGGAAGGGAGAAGGAAGACTATACCAAGCCGAGCCCAGGTGGGTGGAGGCAGCAAGCTCTAACAAAAAAAGCCCAGGTGTGCTTTAGAACCACCTGGTCAATCAGCAAACTACAGCCCTGCCCTTCTACTACAGTGAGCCTGCCTGAGAAGCAGCCCAGAGAACTGAGAATCTCAGTACTTCTGCACTCCAGAAGCAGATATCCACTCTAAAGATACAGGATAGAGGCAACCACAATTGGGAAGAAGGAAACTGCAAAGGTTAGAACCATCAAATCATTCTATAGTGAGCAAGAACAACCAAACTCAGAAGATGGACTCTACACAGACACTGGAGACCACAGAAGGAAATGTGAATTGGTCTCCAGCCCAAAAAGCATTTTTGGAGAATCTCAAGAGGGATTTTAAAAATGAAATTAGAGAGGTAGAAGATAAATTTAAATCTACAGGGACCAAATTGGAAAAAAAAATTCACAGAAGAAAACTAAGCTTTAAAAATTAAAATTGGAGAACTAGCACAGGAGGTCCAAAATCTAACCAGATAAAATACCTCTGTAAAAATGGAGCACCAAAAACTAATTGAGGAAAGTAAGTCACTAAAAATTAGAATCAGTCAAGTTGAAGGCAAGGACTCTATGATGCAACAAGAGTCAGTCAAACAGAACACAAAGATTGAAAAATTAGAAGAAAGTGCAAAATATCTCTCTGGAAAAACAATTGACCTGGAAAATAGATCCAGGAGAGATAATCTAAGAATTATTGGCCTGTCAGAAAGCCATGATGAAAAAAGCAACCTGGACAGCATCCTTCAAGAGACTGTCAAAGAGAACTGTCCTGAGGTCTTAGAATCAGAAAGGGAAACAGTTATTGAAAGAATTCACCAATCTCCTCCTGAAAGACACCTCAAATTGAAAACTCCAAGAGATATAGTAGCCAAATTCCAGAGTTACAAGGTCAAAGAGAAAATATAGAATGCAGCCAAAAAGAAACAATTCAAATATTGTGGAAATACAGTCAGGATTAAACAGGATTTAGCAGCAGCTACATTAAAAGATTGGAGGGATTGGAATGCCATATTTCGTACAGCAAAAGAACTAGGACTGGAACCAAGGATCAACTACCCAGCAAGACTGAGCATATTCTTTCAGGCAAGGAGGTGGTCATTTAATGAAATAAAGGACTTCCAGACTTTACTTATGAAAAAGCCTGAACTCAATGGAAAATTCCATGTTCACTTACAAGATCTAAGAAAGACGTAAAAAGGTAAACAAGGAAAACATACACTCACACAGACACATAGACACACTGATGCCCACACATGCATATAACTTGGGACTCAATTATAGCAAACTGCTTACATTGCTTTGTGAGAAGCAGATACCTGTCAATACTGAAATTTGTATAAGTATTTTGACATTTAAAAGAGATGTACATAGAAAGAGGATGTGGGTATAAGTGAACTGATCTGAAGATTAAAAAAATCTATTAAGGGAAAGAAAGGGATTGTAATGGGAGAAAAGGAAAGATAGAGGCAGAAGATG
>CM053586.1:359639632-359665261 GCA_028646515.1 Pseudochirops corinnae
TGCTTTTTTTTTTTTTTCTTTTCCCAGTGATCACTCATTGGTTACAACCCTTCTATACAACCAAACTATTGTACAATGTGAAAGTATTTGCAGATCCTATACATGATTGCATGCCACCATGGTGGGGGGGAAAGGGGGGGGGAAATCTGAAACTAAAGTGAACATGGAACCGAATCTTGTAAATTAAAAGTAAATAATTTAAAAGGAAAACATTTAAAAAGAAAACAAAAAAACAAACAAATAAAGTGTGGTTGCTCTTCTTACTTTGCTTCCTTTGCCTGCTCACGTTGCCAGTGCATTACTTGATTTTTTAGTTCTGTGGAAATCTGCTTCCAGAGGGAAAACCTCTGTCCTTATTTGCTGGGGTTTTTGCAACCACCAGAGCTATTAGGAGGCTGCTGCAGCACCCACCACCTTTGACTCACTGAAAACGCACCTCACGACCACCACCCAAGACCACAATCCAGAACCAGGCTGCTTAATGCAAGAACTCTTAGTCTCTGAAGTATCACTTGGACCCCATTCAGTCTGCAGGTCAGGATCTCTGAAGCAGCTACATGGAGGCAGCTGCAGGACCCCTGCTTCTGCCACTTCCTTGCCCTGGATGCAGTTCAGCTGTACAACTTTTCTCCCCCAAATTTAGCTGAATTCCACTGACCTTTCATTCCTTTTTTCTTATGGCTTGATAATTCTGGAAACTTCTACAGCTGCTGCTGATCCACTCTCCTGAAGCTCCAGCTGCTGCTCAGCTCATCCAGCGGCCCCGGGGCCATGCCGTGGTTTCAGGCTGGGATGGTTTCGGCTCCCAGTGCTGAGATCATCCCTTCTAGCCAAGCTGCCTGCAGTGGGAAATACATTTGTGTGTGTTTTAGAGCCCTAAAAGTTGTTTGAAGTCATATTTTATGGGTGTTTGAAGTGGCTGTGTGGGAGCTGTTGTACCTTGCTAGTCCTATACTGCCACCTTGACTCTACCCCTAGATCACATAGATATATCAAATTCAACATGTTCCATAAAAAAGCTCATTATATTTCCTACTTAAAATTTTTCTTCTTCCAAACTACCTTATTGTCACTGAGATCACCAGAATCCTTCTAGTCACCCAGGTATTCAACTTTAGAATCTTGTTTTATTGTTCCCTTTTTGTGACTTTCACATCAAATAATTTTCCAACTCATCAAATTTTCCTCCTAATCATCACCTATGATTTTCTCCTTCTCTTGACTCACATGCTGCCTCACAAGTTTCTGCCATCATTACCTCCTGCCATTACCATCATCTATCACTAGAGTTAGTTAATGGGTTTTCTTGTTTCTAGTCATTCTGGAAGTCTTCTTCTTCATGGCATTATTGTCAGGCCATTATTGTCTGTCATTCTTAGTTCAATTATTTTCTGAGTCTGTCATTTACCATGTGAATCTTATGCCAACTCCCAATATATGACCCTTAAAAATCTGTCCTCAGTCACATTATTGTATACTACTTCCCTCCAGAGAATGTACAGTTTGTGAGTCAAGGAATTGTAGTAGTAGTGGTTGCCATCTACAGCAACATTGTTTTTGTCATCATCATCATTGCATTTATAGTCCTAGTTATAGTAGCAGTAGTAGTAGTAGTCCTAGTAGTAGTAGTACTAGCATCAGCAGCAGCAGCAGCAGCAGCAGCAGCAGTAGTAGTAGTAGTAGTAGTAAGAGAAAGAGAAGGAAAAGGAAATAGAGGGGAGGAAAGAAAGATGAGGAAGAAGAAGACAAGGAAAGGGAGATGGAGATATTGTTTTTCCTGTTAGTGTTGCTATTCACCCCATCTCCCATTTTGTCTTTGTATTCTAATGCCTAGGAAAGACAATTTGGCACAACACACAGGCATAAGCTCAAAATCAGGGAAATGAGTACAAATCCTACTTCTGATGTATGTTGGTTCTATGACTTTTGGAAACCTACTACCTTCCAGATGCTCTAGATAACACTCTAAGATCAAAATTGCAAAAAAGTATTCATCTTGATTTTTAGAAGGAGATTTCTAATTCTGGAGTTTCCTACATAAATTCATATATTAAGTCTTAATACCTAATCCCTGAACCTTATGTATAGTATCAATTTAATAAATGGTAATTGAATCTAGTTTAATTGGATCATATTTCTTTCCATTTCTCTCTGCTTGTCATTTTTGGTTCTTCTGATATCATGATATTCTATGATTCAAAGTATGTAATATCATAGGAGAACACTGGTAATAAAGGAATGGGCTTTTATGGCAGGAGTGAGTTTGAGACTATGTTAAAAAACAAAATGAAAATCTAGACAACTTTCCAAATGCAACTGAACACAATAACCTTCAACAACTTACTTCCTGGCCTAGCTCATTTTCACCTGCAGGACCCATTCTTAGCACAAATATAAATGAACTGACTCAAGGTGTTGTGCGTGAGTCATATTCTAGTCTGCTTAATATACACATTTTTCAAATATTTTCTTTTTTCCAGGATGGATGATTAGTACTATCTCTTTCCACAGTAGTGGTTTTCACTAAGGAATTTTTGTAGTTTTCTAGGCCTCTAGGCTGTTGTTGTGGTTAAGTACCCTAAAGGAAGACTTTCAGCAGAATGTGCCTGACTGACTTTCCTTGCAATTATAGATAAAGTACAGAAAAGAGAAAAATGAAGCCTTCCTCTTACTGCACCTAGATTTAAGATTAATAGATAGAGAAAACCCATGTGGGTTACTCTGCTGTGTTATCTATTAGTGGAGAAAGTGAATGAACAGGTGCAAGGATCCTAAACATTATGCATAGGTCCCCTATGGTCTTATAGTTTGACCTTCGGAAAGTCAACCAGTTAGGTTTCTCCATACATAAATGTGACTAATGTACTGAGAACTCCTAGGCCGGTACAGAGATGGCATAGGAATGTATGTAAGGACAGAAGGTTGAAGGAAGGTGATCTGAGAAGCGACTATCTGGCCTTCATTATCTCCTTCATTATAAAACTCTTATTCAGCACCAGACATAACAGTGGTAGTGGTAATAAGGCCCTCTAGAAAGAATTATTTGAAATTTATATGATAAAATACCTAATTGGGTTTCATGAACTGCCTTCAGCCCTTAATATGTAAATAATAAGACCATAAGCAGTAATCTTATAATATATATACTAAAGGGTCTAAAATTCTCCATGTCTTTATCCAAGGGACTGATCAAAATGTCAAAGAGCAGAAGGCCAGATCAAAGGTCTCCAGGTGCAGAGATCTCCATCCAAGTGGACATTCATGTGAAGAGAGAGTCAAAAAAGAATAAAATCAATGTCCTGGTCCATTTAATTCAATGGTGATATTTCTAGAGAAATGAGCAAAATGTGAACAACAATGTGAAACTAAGATTTAATAATGTCACTCAGATGACATTTATATCACTGAGACATGGGGGAACAAGAAGCATAATTGCAATGTCTCAGTCAGTGCAAACCACATATGAAAATGATTTCCAGTAAGCATATGCTTCAGTAGATCTATGATTTTGTTAGTACATATCCTCTATTCAGTTATACAGATCCAAGATTTAATGCTTTCCTGTTGTCTGCCCAACATCTTGATGCCTTCATATAGATTGTTGTCATCATGCTGAACCGAAATCAGTCCTTGAGTTGAATTTTCATTGCTTATCCTCTGATTTTGCCCCATGATTGGCACACATATTTGAGGTGAGATGCCTTGGGAGGCAGTGTGTAGCATTAGATAGCAGACTTGATTAGGATTCTGAGAGGTGAATTCAAATCCCAACCCTGATGTCACACACATTGCTCTAAAACTTATTTTCTGAATCCATAAAAAGTGAAGGAATTGGAGTCGATGGCCTATCACATCCATGATCTTCTAGTATTTATCCAATCTCACTCTTCTGGTGACATCCTACACATTCTTACTCTCAGACCTTTTTTACTTGTTAAGAGTTGGTTTCTCTCTTCCTTGCTCTCTCTTGCAGGCCACATCTCCATTGATCATTGAGAGATCTAAAGAGTCTTTGGGTCTTGTAGCCTTTAGAAATAGTGGGAAAAGTAAGCAAAGGAGGAGATGGAAAAGCATAGCATAGGAAAAATTATCCTAGAATCCGACTGTGTAAACATTGGAGAGATCATTTGGGAGAAGATTAAAGATGTAGAATGGGTGAGAATATTGTAATCAACCAACAAGCATTCTGGCACAGTAAATGATGAAGATGAAAAGAAAATAAAAGAAATGAAAAGGAATGGAAAGAAAACCAACTTGGGCTCTGCCTTCAGGGAGCTCACAGAATAGTTCTCAATGTTACTAGAACAGGAAGAAAAAAAAATTAAAACGAAATACATAACAAGTTTGTTAAATAGACAACAACCTCCCATGTGGGTTTAGTATTATAGTGAAGATGCACTAAAGCATAATTAATAGTGTGCAGTCTCTTTTTTCCACTTAATAGCATCTTTCCAGTTACATTTATATATCATTTGCAACATTGACTTTTATAAGATTTTGAGTTCCTATTTTTCTCTTCCTGTCCATTCCCCAAGATAGCATGCAATCGAATATAGCTTGTATATGTACAGTCATATGAAACATATTTTCACATTAATCATGTTGTGAAAAAAGAATCAGAACAAAAAGGAAAAAACCTGAAAGAAGTGAAAACTGTCTGCTTCCATCTGCATTCAGATTCCTTAGCTCTTTCTCAGTGTGTGTATCATATTTTCCATCATGGATCTTCTGGAAGTGCCATAGATGAAGGTATCACTGTGAAGATCAAAGTTGATCATTGTACAATGTTGCTGTTGTGTGCAATGTTGTCTCATTCTGCTCACTTCACTCAGAATTAGTATAATGAACAGTCTTTTTTATCTACCTTAATTACATTTTTTTTTCAATTATGTGTAAAGATAGTTTTCATTCACTCCTTCATTCACTCAGATGCTGAGTTGCATTTTCCCTTCCCCCCTCCCCAACATGTAAAGGAATCTTGTGTAGTTCATACATGTGCAATCATATTAAATATATTTTTACTTTAGTCATGTTGTAAAAGAAGAATCAGAAAAAGAGGAAAAAACAAAACAACAACAATTATATAATGCACAGTGTTCAAGCAGTGAAAGGACACAGTGGATGGAATGCCTGGCCTGGATTCAGAAAAGACTTGTCTTCTTGAGTTCCAGTCTGACCTCAGACACTTCCTAACTGTGCGGCCATGGACAGGTCACTTCACCCTGGTTGTCTCAGCTTCATCATCTGTAACAGGATCTGGAAAAGGAAATGACAAACCAATATCTTTGCCAAGAATAACCCAAATAGAGTCAAGAAGAGTTGCACAGGACTGAAACAACTGCACAAGGGTAGATGATAGTCAGAATTATTGGTAGTATGAGTGTTAGCATTGGAAAAGCCAGAGGCAGGACTGACCTTGCAGCTGTCTGGTTCTCTTTACAGAAGACAGGGTAGAAGCCATAAAAATGATATGTTAACTGCACAGAAGAGCAGAAGCCTTTCTGTCCTTTGGGAAGAGTTGTGTGGATTCAACTTACACATATGTGCCTGTGTGTGCACAAAGGAGGTTATAAAAATTTCTTTCAGTTGTACTTTAATTCTCCTTGACAAAGAGGTTTCAATATATTTTTTTCTAATAAAAAATTAAATATATGTATGTACATATATATATATGTAGCTACAGTTTGTATATGCTTTCTTTCCAAAACATTAATTCTAATAGATTTGCAAAAAAGCAACCTTAGGCTTGGAGGAAGGAAAGATTTTCTTATTCTCATTAATTATTGTTGTTGTCATTGTTGTGGCAGAGCAGTCCAGATCTATTAGGGAGGTTCCACTATGGCGATTCCCTCCAGTGATTCACATTAGTACTCATTATCAGTCAATGAGCTTGAATTTAGGAAGTGTTGATTGAGTGCAAAGCCCTAGTGATACAAACACAAAAATGAGACAGTTCTCATCTTCAAGGACCTTATGTTGGGGAAGACAGCATATAAAACCCAGATTATTGATAGTATATTTTTTAAGGTTTGGGAATCACTTTATAAACATCATCTCCTTTTATCCTCACAATTTTGAAGAGTAGGTAACATAGTTATCCATACTTTTACAGAGGATGAAAGTGAGGAAGACTGAGGTTACATGAAGCTCTCTTGATGTGCATATGTGTACAAATACACATACGCATGTATATATGTGACATGTATGCAAAATGAATACAATTCAATTTTTTGAGGGAGAACCTAGAAGCTGGGGCAATCAGGAAAGGTGTCCTAAAAGAAGAGGCATTTTAACTGACACAAATGATTCCAGAGGAAGAAGCAAAAAGTGAGGACATTCTTACCCTTGGGGATGCCTTGTCCAAAGGCAGACATGACATATGAGATATGTGATATTAGTAGCAGAAAGGAGGCTTATTCAACTGGATCACAGAGCCTAAGAAAGGGCATCTTGTATAAAAAGGAAGTTGGAGCCAGGTTGTGAAAGGCTTGTTGGACCTAGTGTGGATTTGACCCTAGAGATAAAAAGCCAATAGAATGTATTGAATAGTAGAGTGAGAGGATCAGCTCTGTGTTTTAGGAAAATCCTTTTGGTAGCTGCCTGATGGATGGATTGGATAGTCAAGCATCTATAGTACATAATGAGAGGGTTTCCTGGGTCACTAAGAGAGTCTCTTGCCTGAGGTCACATATGTTAAAAATATTGTCTATCAAACAAAGTAAAAAGTGTTGCATGTTCAAATAATTAAGGCAACCTAAATGTAAATGTGACTGCCTCAGAGGTCATGTAAGAAAAGTTTGGATGACTACATGCCTGGTATTTGGGATGGGATGGGGACTCTTCTGTGGACCTCCATTGAACCCAATGGCCACTTGAAGTCCTCTCCAACTCTGGAATCTAGCAATATTGCGCTTCTGGGAAAAGTGCTTTGTCTGCATGTTGCCGACCAACACCAATTGGGAATAAACAGATTTATCATCCCAAGAACATTGCTGACACTAAGAAAATTGAATAATTATTGCTGACAGACTTGGCCAGCAGCCAGAACTGCCCATTCAGGTCTTTATCTGAATGTTGCCTGTTTTTCTTCTTAAAGTTTTTTTTTTTTTAATTGTTTGTTTTGTAGCATAAGGATAGGAATAGGGACTGAGCCTATAATTCCATTGACTTTAGGAGCCCCCAAATGAAGAAAATCCCTTTCCCAACTCAATCACATCTCTTTATTGCATGATATTCTTTTTATTTTTTTTCTTCTTCAAACCCTTTATGAAAGACTTAGATAAGGCAGAACACTGTTCAGGACCTACTCAGCCAGGGGAAAAGACTCCTAAGGAGACTGAGAAGATGGTATCCTTCACAGAGCAGATGCAAAAGGAGTGACTGAGTCAATGCCTTCAAAGAAGAGAAGCTTTTGACAAAGAAGCTCTTGGGTTTACATACATATATTTAATTACAATAGAGTCTCATGTGAGAGAATCCCCAGTAGACACAGTGAATGTAATTTTCGTGTTTGCTTCAGATTCTGGATCTAAGGATGCTGACAATGAGGTCCTCCCCCACCTAATTTCAGGTAAATTCCATTCTGGAGTTGGACTGATGATCCTGAAGTATTGACAAAATGGGAATTCTGGAGGGTAGAAAAGGAAGAATGTCACAAACTGGCTCCATTTCTTTGCCTGTTAATGGTTTAAATATTTGAGACGTAACCTGTATGATGAGCAGTTATTTTAAGAATCATGAATTTATGGGATAATTGTATTGGACTCCCTAGGACAGATCTGTAGCCCTTTTGGGAATTCCCCAGTCCCCCAGCCATTGGAGCAGGCCACAGAGGTAAACAAGAGCCTCCTTCCTTCATTTTCAGCAGAAACACTCTATGGTGGCTGGGACTCATTCCATCTCACTCAGCAAGTTACAGAACTGAGGCTGGGTTAACTCTATATATACAGTTTCAGTATGGTTTCCCTTGTAAACTACAACCTTCAATTGTAAAAAAAAATACTCCCTCTTTCTGCAGTTCCATACTGCCTGATGTCTCTCCAAATTTCCATTGCATGTCCATAAGCTGGACGATCATCAATGTCTGCCCTATTGTCCATACTGACAGTATGGGAGATTTCTGTTTCCACTTCTCAGAAAAAGAATTGGCTTTGTCTTCCCTGAGCCCCAGAGTAATGAAACCTTCTTGGATCCACTCAGCAGTCATGTTCTTCTCCAGGTTACCATTAGGCACTAGGAGAAGGGTTTTCCCAATACTCTTTAAGAGCCCAATGCTGATCTGATTGGTGGTAGCAAAATCTGACTGTTTGGCCAGGAATGTTTCAACCTTCTTGGGATCACTTGAGTGGTGTGCCAAAGTGCTCAGTGCTGGGCTGGTGCAAGTGCAGCATATCCCACCATATGGGATATGAGAGTGCTGCCTGAAGAGGAAGCATCCCATGGCCACATAACTAACACACTTGCACCTGCCCTAGGTAGGTGCAGTCTCACCACAACTACCACTGCTACTACAGGTGATTCTTAAGGGAGTTGTCTAGAATCCTGAGAGACCAAGTGCTTGCCCTGGACTGCAAAGCAAAATGCATTAAAAATAGTCCTAGATTTCAGGTGCTGTGACTCCAGTGCCAGTTCTTTTTTCCTTGGATGGTATCGGAATCAAGTAGGCACCTGCAGTCAAGAGAACTGGAAATCCAACCCCTCCTCAGACAATTATTGTCTCTGCTACCCTGGGCATACAGTTCACCTCCCCTCCTCACCTTCTCCTTACTAAAATGGAAATCATAAGAACACTTCCCCCCAGAGTGTTTCCGAGGATTAAATGAGAGTACGCAGACAACCTTCTGCAAACTGCAAAGTGCTTCATAAATGGTGATGATGATGATGATGGCGGTGATTTTATGACACCTCTGTATTGAAGTTTTGTTCCTTTAAAATGTTGTTTAGATATTTCAATCATGCCTGACTTGTTATTCTCTTTGGGTTTTTCTTGGCAAACATACTGAAATGTCTGGACATTTTACTCTCCAACTCATTTCACAGAAGAGGAAACTGAGACAAATAGGGTTAAGTAATTTTCTAAGGGTCACATGGCTACAAAGTGTCTGAGGCCAGAGTTGAACTCAGTGAGATGAGTCTTTAAGATTCCAGGCCTGGTGCTCTATCCACTGTACCACCTTACTACCCTTGCAGAAGCCCCATGTACTATAACTCTTGAATCACTCTTCCTTGGCTTGTTAATTTGATAATGAATATATTTCATATACAAATTCATAAACTTCTTATTTCCATATGTTTGAAATTTATTCCTTTTGATGAATTGATTGTAAATTATTGTGAGCAAATGTTGTGTATGGGTAAAAATTAATATGCATTTACCAAAGCCTTGTATAGGATGTAGTAGTTTATTAGGTGTAAAATCACTTATTAAATGTATATTATTTTCCCAACAGTTTGCACTAATTTGGAAATTAATTGAATGTGACAATGAGTTTAAGAGTGTTACTCATAAACACCTCCAGATTCAGCACTTCTACTGAAGGACAATTTCTTATTTGTTTTGTTTAGGGATATAGGAAGATGCAGTATCTCTGCTTAATTAAACTCATAACAAAAATATGAAACATTACACCTGCTCAATCATTGATGATGATTATATAATGAACAGCAATATCAAACTAAGAGTTAGATTTTAAAGTTATTGAGATAATTAAATGGAGTAAATTAATCAATGTAATTAATCCATTGCGTTCTTACAAGACATGAATCTCGATGCATTTTACAAAATGAACATCTCAAATACTATTTAGATAAAAAAGTGAAGAACTCATGATTATAAAGTAGAAATTGGCGTTTAGGTCCTAAAAATGTGCCATTAGTGGACCGACAATGTGAAGGGAGTGGATCAGGCAAAAATATTCAAAAGGAACCATAAATTTGGACCCATATATTGATCTGAGACACCATCTAGTTTGGGATCCACTTTTTTTTTTTTTAGATGGGAACATTTTCCCAGAGAAGTTTATTAGCTTGTCAATGGAGTAAAAAGTAGTAAGGAATAGTAGTAAGATCTGAACTAGGTTCCCATCCTAGCTCTCATAATTCCTTGTAGAGCTTTAGGGGAATCCTTTAAAGTTTCTTGACTTGGGTTTCTTCATCTGTAAAATAAAAAAAAAAAAGCCAGTTAAATTATCCATCCTTCTCTCAGTTCCAAATACTAAAATCCTATGAATCTCATAAGCCGTACTGCTGCATTGATGTTCTTGGATTTATAGAATCTGTGTTTCTGGGTGATGTGAAAACCATACAAACCATTCCTTATAAGTTTGGGTCAGTGATTACAAATTATCACAACAGTCTGAAATATGGTGGATCCAAGGGTCTGGCTCTGTATGAGATACCACATAAGAGATTTTATAATGAATGATGAACAGGTCCAGGAATTGTTGAGGATATCACTCGTACAATTTAGTTTATTTTATACAGTTTTCTCCCCACAGAGTAAAGTTTCAATGTCAGTTCCTCATAAAATGGTCAGTGTGGGGAAAAATGCATTTCTCTTTTATCTATGTTATTGGGACTATATATTTCCAGAAAACCACTAATTTATTTTAATTAAACTTTGGAGGTGGTGTGCTATAGCAGGAAGAGTCCAAGAATTGGATTCAGAGGATCTGTGTTCAAATCTCACCTCTGTCACAAACTACTTGCATTAGATTAGGATAAATTGCTTAATGTCTCTAGGTCTCCATTTTCTATTCTGCAAAATGATTGGGATGGGCTTTGTGACCTCAAAGATCCCTTCTAATTCGAATTCAATGATTTCATTATCCTCCACTCCCTCATTGTGTATGCACCACATGTGCTCATGCGCACACACACACACACACACACACACACACACAATCTATCTTTAGTAGGAAGCAAGAAAAAGAAAAAGGGAAATGACTTTTACTTCTGGAAATGTCTTGTATCAGAGTTGTGCCATGTAAATGCATGTAAATTTATATATATATATATATATATGTGTGTGTACATACAAACATGCGTATATGCATATTTATTTAGATTCATATATAGTTAATGTATATTCTTATACAAGTATACAAATATACATTTGCATAAGCACATATACATACCATGCCTATGTATATATGTATATGTATTTGCATGTGTACATATGCATGCATATATACAGAGACACAAGCTCTACACATTGTATCCTAAAACAACAATCATTTCATCTTTTCCTTTCCTTTTCTAACTTCCTACTACACAATGAGAATAAATATGTCCTCAGCATTTCCTCCTTGGCTGCACTCTTCTGGCCTTTCATTCTACCCCAATCTGCAAGCTCCTACACCAGCTGCAGTTTCAACCTCCTCAGCACCCCTTTCTCTTGGGGCCTCTCTGTCCTTGTGGTTGCAGAGGCTGGAAAGTAGCCAGTGGAAGTCTTCTCCCAGATTTGCTATTGGCACCTGGTCAAATCATCTCTTGATTTTCTACCATACTTCACCAGCCTTGCTTTTCCCAGTTGTCTTTTCCCATAAGCTTGTGAATTCTTTGGGAGCAGGGACTGTCCTTTGCTCTTCATTACATCCCTAGAACTTAGCTGAATACCTGATACATAGGAGTAACTATTTGTTGACTGATTAACTCAAACTACAAAGAAAGAGAATCCATTGGATTCTATAATCCCTTCATTCTAGAGTCTGAGAATTAGGTTTGAAACCTGGCTCTGGCATTTACTAATTGTGGCACTTCAGACACAGTCACCAAAGCTCAATTTCCTCATTTCTATAAAAGCTAGCTTGCTACATAGATTAAGCATGATGAAGCACTTGCTTGGTGCCAGGCCCTGTGTTTCACACTGAGTATTAAAACGTACATGGTCATTATAGTCTTTGCCCCCATGGAATTTCATTGCATTGAAGGAACACTACTTATAAAAAGGTACCAAAATGGAGGTGAGGGGTCAGAGAGCATGAAGTCACCATGAGGCACTACCACATTGGGATATTGCACAGGCCGCCAATATCTCCATTCCTTTCTCCAAGCTACTCTGGACTCTGGATGTTCTTTGCCATGTCAAAACATCTTCTTACCCCTGGACGGTCCTTCCATCCTGGCTTTCTTACCCTGGAGGGAAAGTGAGACCAATTTCCCTGATTGGTTCCTCCCATAGTCTCTATTTTTAGGAAAAGGGAAGGGAAGCCATGCCTTCATTCCTCTCCAGGTTCTCCTCCTATCTTTTAGGACTTCATATGCTGTGATTCTACAAGGATACCTTTCCTCTTCATTTTAACCTCCTTTGTATGGTTGTCTTCCCCCATTAGGATATAAGTTCTTTGGGAAAAGAGACTCTTTCTGTTTGTATTTGTTATAAAACAAAACAAAACAAAATGAATTAATTTTCAGTAAATTTCCATGTTTTCCACAAAGGAAAATCCAACAACTGTCTCTCTGAATTGCTCTCACCCTTGGAAAGGGGAAAACAAAACCTTAAAAGATCTGTTCCAAATGTGTTGAAGGATGTACCAATCATTTGAGGAATTGCTAAATAAGTTATGGTCTATGAATTCAACAGAACACTCCCCTTTTTTTATTTGTTTACCCAGGATTTCATACTGTGGCTGGTACATAGCAAACCTTCGTGGAGTGCTTATTAACTTGTGAGGTCTTGTTTACCTGCAACAGAAAGTAAAAGACATCTAGCAAGTCTGAGGGACTCCAGTTATGTAGCTGTGATCCACCCTTTGAGCATGGTGGTCAAGTGAAGTAGAGTCAAGTAGACTTCTTATGAATTCCTTATCACAGATCAGAATATGAGAGCTGGAAGAGTTCTCAGAGACCATGTGATGCACACAACCAATATTTGACTTAGATTTGTGTCTAGGAAATATTAAACAAGTGGGGATTTAGGTTTATCCTGAAGATCTCAACTGAGAATTGAGAGGTAGATCATCTTTTCCCACAGCAACCCAGTCCATCTTGATACTGTGTTAACTGTTAGGAAGTATTTCCATCATCAACTCCACTCTCTTTCTACAACAAGCCTAGGACATATTGATCAGCCTGGTTTAATGGGGAACCTTTGATTACATAGTTCTATAGTAGGCATTGTGAACAGATCTCGGGATGGGAGGCAGGACAAACAAAGAAAGAAACAGAAAAAAACACATTGTTAGATCACAGTGAATTTAGCACTGGAATGACTTTATTGGTCTTCTATTCTACAAGTTTACAAACATGGAACTAAGGGCCAAACTGTTTACATGACTTATGCAGAATTATGCATGTAGTAAATCGTAGAGCTGAAATTTGAAACCAAACCCTTTGATTCCAAATTCAGTATTCTTTAAACAGAATTTTTTTAATTGTGAAAAACTAACATCCTAGTGGAGATACAGCAACTGTCAGGCAACAGGGGATGAAATCTTTAGTAAAATTGACCAATATGGAAATGATGGACTATAAAAGAGAACCATCTCTAGGATAAAGATGTGATTGACTTCAGTCTAGGGAAAATGACTCTTAAGAGTACAGTAGCAAGAGGAGGGGAAAGAGTTAAATGTAAGCAAAGTAAGCAAACCTGAAAGGGAAGACAGGGAAGAAAGGAAGGAAGGAAGGAAAGAAGGAAGGAAGGAAAAGAAAGGGAAGGATGGTAGGAAAGTAAGAAAAGAAAAATGGAAAGAAGAAAGAAAAAGGAAAAGGAAAAAGAAAGAAAAAATAAAGATCAAGAAGGAAGAAAAAATAAAGGAAGGGAGAAAGAGAAGAAAAAGAAAGGTGAAAGAATATATAGGAGGGTTTGTCATCAGCTACTTTTTATTGTGTGACTTCCTTGGAATGTTGCCATCTATCAATGACAAAGCTTTCATAAGCTGCTATTGTGTGCTGGAGATGCGAAGATAAAAATGAAATTATCTCCATCTCCAAGAAGCTTAGAATCTTCTGAGCGAGACAACATGACCCATTCAGATATGTGTAAAACATACAAACAAATCCAAGCCCATGTTCAGAAGCTTCCATCATGAAGCCTTTCCAAGCAGCAAGAGCTTCATCTAGAAGTGAATTCATTCTCTAAGTCATGGAGGGCTTTGGGTGGAGTTGCCTTAAGGAATGACCATGTCCCAGATGTGATGGGCAGTCAGTGCAATGGGGCAGGGAGAAGAGACGGCTTCCTATTTGTGGTGAATAGTAAGAAGGCAAGTTTGGCTAGAGTCTAGACTATAGAGTATGGAGAGAAGATAAAGTATAATAAGACTGGGAAGTTAGACCGTGGTCAGTTTGTAAAATGTTTCAAGAGTAAAAAATCAGAAACTTCTATTTGATGCTGCTGGCAATCTGCTTTGGTTATAGGATAGCGATAGAGCCTATGATTTCACAATTGTACAGGTAGCACCTAATAATGCAGATCATCAACTTCTTTGCAACTTAAAGTCTTAGAGAATATCCTGCAGCCTTGTGAGGTTAAGGGTGTGACCTAGGGTCATACAGCCTGTATGTGTCAAAGAGAGCACCTAAAGTCTGTCTTCTTGGCTCCACACCTTGCTCTCCATTCACCAGACATATTGCTTCTATTTTGGACATAAAGTAGATTCAAAATGAAACAAAAATATTATTTATCATCTATATGTGACAAATCTTATCCTAAGACAATTACTATAAACATGAGCACCAACACTGGACATAGGGAAGTATGCCAAGGAATCTGGATCCATGACTGGGCAGCATGGTCCAAACTGACCTCCTCTAGTAACCAAGAACAAAAGGCCTTTAGAGGATTCATATCAATGGCCCCATTGATAATCCCTTTGCAACATAGAAAATCATTCCTGCAATCTAGTGGAATACTTTCAAAATAAAAAAAAAGTAAACCAAAGGAAAAAAAGCAATGCTGAAATTTGAGTATCTAAAAACATCAGGAAGAAAATCCTTCTTAAAGGGTAATGTCATTTTCTAACCACAGATGATAGATATGACTCCAAAGACATAACTAGGTTGAGCATTATAGAAACATCTGTAAAAGCAATGTGAGAACGATCCATCTCCTTGTCAAAAACCTGAGCAACACCTCTGCTGCTGGGTGCTCTGATTAAGAGAGATTCTATGAAAAAGACATTACTCTGCAAAGAAAAAAATGGAAGTAGGGGCAAGGAGAATGTCCAAATCAGAACTGCTCCGAGAAAAGATATGTGAGGCCAAGGGAAGACATGGGTGGTGGAACTGAGTATTGTAAGCAAAGATAAGATGGAGGGACTTAAACCTGTATTTTATTTTTTGAAAAACAAAGCCTGGAGTCAGAAGAACATGAGTTCAAATCTGGCGTCACATACTTAACCCTTAGTAGCTATTTGGCCTTGGGCAAGTCACTTCACCCCAATCACCCTGCCTTCCACCCTCCAAAAAGACAGAAAAGAAGAAGGAAAACAAAGCCAAGGGGGTCGCATAAATATTGTGAAGCCAAAAAGATGGAAGAAAACTCTAGGGGAGAGGGTTCCATTAGCTTGAGTCTAGCACTAGTATGTAAAGGTCATCCTCCATAAAGCTGGATGCTTGGCCATTCTGCAAGCTGTGGCCTTTGATCTTGTAGGGCCTTCTATTCCTCAGTATTAAGCAGTTGACTGGTCTGGGAACTTTAATCAAACAGAGCCACTTCCAGCAAAGAAACTATTGGATGTTAGAGTTGGTTTCTAAGAACACGACATTAATAACTCCACAAATGAGTTTGAAAACTTGGAACATTCTAAGTGTAGGTTAAGACAGATTCATTTGGGTAACATATGGACATTCATTTTCCTTAAACATCCAATTCTGAAGTTAGAGAGTAAGCTCATGCATAGTATGTTCCATGTATCAGACACTGTGTTATGACCTTTTACCAAATATGACCCCCGTTTAATCCTCACAATAACCCTGAGAGGTAAGTGCCAATTACACAGTCAAAGAAACTGAGGCAGGAAGAGAACAAGTGACAAACCAAGGGTCACAGAGTATTTGAGGTCCCATTTGAACTCAGCTTTTCCTCACTCCAGATCCAGCACTCTTTCTATTGTAGGACCCTCCTGCCTCAAAGAAAAGCGAAATGGTTCTTTTGGAATGTTGAAAGTCTAGCGTAAATCCGAAAGAGAAGAATGCCCAGACGTTGGTGTTACTCTGTTGTTCTCATTGTATCCAACTCTGGGAACCCATTTGGAGTTTCTTTGGAAAAGATATTGGGGTTGTTTGTCTTCTTCAGCTCATTTTACAGATGAAGAACTGGAGACAAACAGGATTAGGTGACTTGGCCAGGGTGACAGGACTTGCGAGGAACTGAGGCCAGATTTGGACTAAGGAGGGGGAGGCTCCCTTAAGTCAGACCTGACCTTCTGTGTACTGCATAATCCAGCTGCCTACTCTAGGTTTAAAGATCAGACTATTGGGAATTAGACTTCCCTCCCTCATTAAGCCCATTTGGAAGGATCCTTGATTTAAACCTAGAATGATAATCATTGCTCGCACTGTAAGATTCCCAAAGTCCTTTCTGTAGGTCTTCCCGAAGTGATCTTTCATTTCCTACCCAACTGCACTCCTTTGCCATTCCACTTCATATTTTTCCTTCTGACCTTCTTCCTTTTGAGGTTCTTGGCCCACTGTCTTTCTTCATTATATTATAAATTCCTTCAGGTCAGAGATTTTCTTTTTCACCCCTTATTTGTAACCCCAGAGCTTAAAACAATTCCCTGTATGTAGTAGATACTCATACAATGTTTATTGAGTAACAACAATTGTGTTAGGTAAGTGCCATCCCATTTATATAGATGGAAAACTGAGCCTGAGAGCTTAAGTAATTTGTCCCCTGGAGAAAGGGAGAGAAAGAGAACAAGAGTGAGCTAGTCAGAGAGAGAGAGAGAGAGAGAGACAGAGAGACAGAGAGGGAGACAGAGAGACAGAGAGAGAGACAAAGAGAGAGACAGAGAGAGAGAGATAGAGAGACAGAGACAGAGACAGAGAGACAGAGAGAGACAAAGAGAGAGACAGAGAGAGAGAGACAGAGAGAGACAGAGACAGAGAGAGAGAGAACAAGAGAGACAGAGACAGAGAAGAGACAGAGACAGGACAGAGGAGAGAGACAGAGATAGACAGAGAGGGAGACAGAGAGACAGAGACAGAGAGGAGATAGAGACAGAGACAGAAACAGGCAGATAGAAAGAGAGAGAGAGAGAGAGAGAGAGAGAGAGAGAGAGAGAGAGAGAGAGAGAGAAAATGATGAGAGACACAGAGACAGAGACAGAGAAAGGGAGAGAGAGACATGGACAGAGACAGACAGACAGAGAGAGACAGAGACAGAGAGACAGAGAGGAGAGAATGAGAATAAGCTTCCTCTTGGGACAAATGTGATCTATTCTGAAAATTCAGTAGCATCAAACAAGTGTTTGAAATAGCACACCAAATGGTGCTACCAAAGTCCTCCACAGCTCCACCAATGAAAGGAGGTGAGGCTATTCCCTTTTTTATAGGGCTAAACTTCCACACTTTGACAATCTTTAGCTTTGATATTGCTGATACTGTTTTCTTTTTGTGTATTCCTGTAGGAAATGTCTTGCCTTATGGTGCTTCCAGATCCATTGGATAAGTTCCTACAAACCTTTCTAGCTAAACATCACTCATTGAATGGCCTCTTTTCTCTTAGATCTGCCTGGAGGTATAAAGAAGAACCAATCTAATTCTTCTCTCAGGAATTCAAATACTAAAGAGACCTACCCCCCACTCCCTGCCTTTATTGCTTCCCTTCCCAGGCTGGGCAGCCACAGCTCCCTCATCTACATCCTCTTTCAAGGACTTGAGGTTTGCCAGTCTTTACTGCTTCAGATCGAATTTTAAATTGCCATGTTCTTCCCCAACTATGCACCCAAAATCAAACAGAATTGTTGATATGGGATCAGTGGGTCTATAATGCCATTTTTGCTTTATCAAAAATGCCAGATTGATCATCACTGTGACGAAATAATGTGTTTGATTTTCTTGAAGGAATGCCTACTGAGGTATGGTTTCACAGATATATGAAATTTGATTTTAAAAAATTAGCCCTTAGACTTTATTAAAATTTAAAAATGATTACATTGAAATAAATGAGTGAAATAAAGATAATACATTTTATTCCTAAAAAGTATGTGAGTCCCTGTCATAGTGTATTTAAAGGAGACAGGTGCAAAATAGAAAAAAATCTGGGAACATGGAGGACATCAAGTGACTTTGGGATGGATGCACAGGTTTTGTTCTATGAATGGGATGGATATTGTTGCTTGGTTTGACATGGTTTTCAATGGTTCTCTCCCAAGTACCTTTTATAATGTCTAAAACAAATTTTCCCATTGAATACTTATCAAATTGATTTCTTTTTTGGATGTGAAATATTCAGAGAAATGTGAGAACACTGTTTGATTCAAATGCAGGCATTAGGTGAGCAACATTTCCAAGGATTAGGATACCATCCAGGAAAATGATCTTCAAAGCTGATCAGTCGAGCCCTGATGAATAGCATTGGCTGATTCTGATCCTTTCAATCAGATGACAGAACACACTTCTGCACTTTTGTGGAGATGTAGCGGTCAATTTTTATGGAAAATGTGTTTTGTTGTCAGTCAGTTATTTTATCTGGTTGATTTTTTGAGCTGTATTTCTCTTCTTTCATTTTCTTTTCTTTTCTTTTCTTTTTTCTTTTCCTTTCTTTTCAAGGATGGTTCAATGAAGAAGAGTTCACAACTGAAAATGGCCATGGTAATAAAATGAGATGAATAAAATTTTGTGACAAAATGTTTGTGCACATCCTTCCACCCCCACGTGAAAGTGCCAAAAGGTGTGCACCTTAAAAATCCCATTGAGATTTTGGCTTTATTCATGCTGCCTTCTTTTCCCTCTTACTCCAAACTCCCCTGCTTCTTTGCTCCTACGCTGTTTCTTGCTCTCTGCCTAGTGGCTCACAGTTGAGGCTGCTGCAGAAGGGGAAGGAATCTACATGTAGTATGGTGAGATCATCCTCAACTGATGCCACCTTATTTCCACAGGAATTTGGGGTGGCACCCTAAGCCTCAGAATGTTTTATAAATAGCCCTCAAATTCTGCCTGTGACAGTGCATTGGTGACAGATACTATTTTTCCCAAATTACAAAAGGCAAAGAAAGACCCTGAGGGCCTACTTAGCCAATGGAGCTTGCATCAAGAATCTGCAGCATACATGGGAGGTGAAAGCCATGACACTTCCTTCCACTTCAGTGCATTAACACAGACCCTTCTAGCTCTCTTGAAACAATTAGGTCCACAGCATGCAATGGGATGCCCAGATGCTTTTATACTTGTGAGCCCAGGAGTCAGGTAGCATTCAAAATGGGGGAGCCTAGAGTTTGTGAGGCTCAAAGTCAATTAAGAAACAAATTTAAAACTCAAGTGAGGGAACCACAAGAAAACAGAACAAAGAGGTCTCATGTCCACATAGACAGGCTCAGTAGCAGTAAACTAAGAAATGGCCTGAAAATCAGTTATCTAATTACATAGGCAAACCTTGCTCCCCCCCCCCCCACCTTGGGGTTTGGGACCCTATGGTAAGGAAGACAAATGAGGTGTTTGTTGGGGAAATGAATCTGGATCAGATGAATAGAAATGATAAATGAGGAAACATTTAAAAATTATAATCAGAGGAAGGGGAACAATGTTCAGAGTAGTTAGCATAGAAAGGAAAGAGTCAAATTACATGTATTCACCATATACTTTTATATCTGTCATAGACATATATGATTCCTCTAAGTCTCTTGATAACACTTTTAGCTTTTCAAGATGTTTGCGCAACTTTACCTTGCATTATGGATAGTGTACATTTTGCAAAGGATTCTGAAATACTTACTGGAAGTAGGTGATGGGCGAGATAGAAAAGTCAGATAAGGTATGGTTCCTGATCCACGAACCTGGCCATTGTTACAGCAATACAAAGGAGGTCCAGCAGGTGGGGAGGATTCGATTTGGAGTCAGGAAGACTTTCTGACCCAGGCAGCATGGAGGGAGAATGGGCTAATGAGAGAAATGTTGCCTTTGGCAGTAGCATTGATTATACTAATTAGATTATTTTAAATGCACAACAGGAGCTACTGAAGAGGATCTGTTAAGTTGCACACTACTTGAAAGTCAGGCAAGAGTAATTAAGAAAATTGTGTTGTGTGTGTAAAGATGAGTAAGGAAAGAAGTAGAAAAGGGAGGGGGAAAAGAGGAAAGGAAAGGAAGACAGAGAGACAGAGTGGAATAGAGAGAGAAAGAGGAAGGTAAGAAGGAAGAAAGGAAGAAAGGAAGGGAGGAAGGAAGGAAAGAAGGAAGGAAGGAAGGGAAGAAAGGAAGGAAGAAAGGAAGGAAGGAAGGAAGGAAAGAAAGGAGGGAGGGAGGGATATAGGAAAGGAAAATGAGAGGAAGGAATAGAAAAGGAGGGAAAGGAGAGGGGAAGCAGGGGAAGGGAAGGGAAGAGGAAGGAAAAGAAGAAAGGGAAGAAAAGGAGAGATTAAAGGAGGGAGTAAAGAGGCTTTTTTATTATTTCAAATCATTCAAAAAAATGATCAAACCCTTGGGTTAGTTTAATTATATCAAACACTGTAATACACTATTAATTTAAAACCATGTAAATGATTTGTAAAAGAAGATGATTGTAGTACCCTAACTTACTCCTTAAGGACATGCACATTCTGATCACTACAGCTATTCCCTCCCTTCCAGTAATGCAAATTCCAACCTACCCATGTTTGCCTTCCCTTTACAACCTTTGTTCATGTTTGTTTGTATCTTCATTCATTCATTCATTCATTCATTCATTCATTCATTTTTAATTCCTCATTTTCATGTTAGTTGTCCACAGAGTTTTGCAATAAAATGAAAGATCTAGTAAGAAGGTGTGACACGGGTACTGTGGGATTCATCCTTAGACTGCTAAGCCCACTACTGAGGGAGACAATAGAATCCTCTACCATATATAAGGACTGCAACCACACAGTGGTGATGACAATGACAATGACAGCACCATGGGGTATATACCATTTGCTCTTGTTTTGCCATGATACACTAGTCAAGGCATAATCAACTAAGTAGAAAATTAGGAAAATTTAAAAGGTGCATGTGCAGATCAAACCCAGTAATCCCATATGAAAATAAGACCAAATTGACAGAAATTAGAGAGAAAAGAATGGGGAATTATCCTTTGTGTTAGAAAGCCAGAAGATTATGCTTGGAAAGATGTTAGCCTCCGTTATCTGGTTCCAAAGAGAATCTGACAATAATGTTTCTTTGAAAAAAATTAGTGAATTTTCCCATACTTTAATTCTGTAAACTGAAGACTAACCAATGTTCCCCCTCTGCTGCTGTCACTCACTAGAAGGATCTTCAAACCTAAGTGCCTTCCATAATCCCAGACTCATGTCCACCTTATATAAGCCAAGGCTAACAAGGCCAGACACATCTGGTCTTCAGGCTCCTTCAGAGATATGTGCTTAGCAAAGCATAAAGAATTTTAAATCTGTGAGCTATTAAAATGTATTCAAGTCTCATTTCTTTATCTCTAATTATCTGCTCTATCTCAAAGTCCTGAGAAAAATCTTTTAAAAATTTAAAAAGCAACAGAGCGTTTTAGTTATTACAAAGGTTTCTTAGGCTAAGAACCTCACTTTGCAGATAAGGGAAATGGAGCCCATGATTGGTGACTTGCCCATATTTGCACAGGAAGTAATCTTCTAATCATGAGAAGAGAAATTTGAACCATTATCTTCTGAGTCCAGGGCTGTCCTCAGCACCCCCCCCCCTCATAATACCACTTTCTGTTTTTATCTTCATTGTTTTGATTCTCAAATATATCCCATCCTTGTCTCGTACTTGGATTAATCCATTTTACACACACACACACACACACACACACACACACACACACACACGCACACATACACACACATACAGACACACACAGTCAGAGGGAGAGAGACAGAGGGAATGAGAGGAGGTCTAGGGGGAAACAAAGTCTGACAGAAGATGTTAGAGTCCACATCAAGGATCCCATTTTCATGCAAAGATGGGAAGGTTATCTATTTTTTCACCTCTTTCCTCAGCCTTGTTTGATCCTGATAATTATAAAGTGATCAGTTCCATTGTATTTCCTGATCCTGCTTACTTCACATTTCACTTTTTTTTGTCTTAGCATGCTTCTTTGAATTTCTGACAAAATAATAAACCATTATATTGCATATTGCATATTGCCTTTGGAAGAAGCTGTCTCAAATTACTCTAGCCCACACTTTTTTCTAGTGTCATTTCCCAAACTTTGACTCCACTACCAGTCATTCAAAGGACATATTAAAGCATGTACCATGTCCAAGACACTGTACTAGGAACAGGGTTATGCAAAGAACAAAATACAGTAAGTTACTGCCTTCAAAGTCTTTACTTGGGTGAGAGATAAAGCATGTTCAGAAATAAAAGTAGTAGCAAGAAAATGAAATTTAAGCATAAGAGCATCAGGAAACCAGGTTCTCAGAAGAATAGCTACCAAGTGAACTTTATTTTATTTTAGCATAACCAAAAACAGACTGAAATCTACTTGGCATGAATAGTAACAAAATCCAAAGGTTAGGAAAATAATATAGTGAAACTAACTCTATTGAATTGACTTTTAACTGATATGAATTTAATGAAATTCCACAAATATTTACTGAGCAGTTATTTTGAGCCAGACATTTGCAATGGGCCAGTCATTGGTCAAGGCAATTGGTATTCAGAGAAAAAAAAAATACAAAACCAAAACCAAAAGCAAACAAACAATAAAAACAAGCTCAGAGACCTTACATTTTACTGGTCTCCCATTCTGTCATGTCTTCTTATTGCTACTAAACACTTGCTAATGTCATTGTTTGCAAGAACCTTCCCATGCATCGTTCAGACCAATGCTCATGAAATGTTTGTTTCATATTGCTTTCATGCACTGTCTATGTTACTTATTGGCTTGTCAAAGTTTCTCTTTTCATCATGCAAGAATCCTAATATAATTTAGCACCTCCTATACTTTTAATCCTTATCTGCTACCCCTCTTCCTACTGATCCCTTCACTAGATTAAATATATTGTAAATTTATTTTTTAATATTTTATTTTCCCAATTTTCCCAATTCAAAATCTTTTATTTTAACCTCTTTTCATTATTTTTAGTTCAAAATTCTATTCCTCCCTCTCCTAACCTCTGAGATGATAAGCAGTATGATATAGGATATACATGTACAATCCTTTGAAACATTTCCATATTAGTCATTTTGTGAGGAACAAAATAACTCAAAAAAGAAAGAAAAAATGAAAAGTAGTCTGCTTCTGTCTCCATTCAGAATCCATCCATTCTTACACTTCAGGCAAATAGCATTTTTCATCAGGAGTCTTTTGGGATTATCTTAGCTCATTGTATTGCTAAGAATAGCTAAGTCATTCAGTCAATAGCTGTTCCTACTTCAGTACTGCTTTTATTGTGTGCAATGTTCTCCCAGTTTTTCTCACTTTACTTTGTATTGGTTCATGGAAATCTTTCCAGGTTTTTTTTTTTTTCCTAAAATCATCCTGCTCAGTATTTCTTGTAGCACAATAAGATTCCATTACAATTATGATCACAGTTTGTCTAGTTGTTCCCTATTTGATGATTATTCCCCCAGTTGCCAATTCTTAGCCACTATAAAAAATATCTACTTTAAATATTTTTCTACATAAAGGATATTTTCCTTTTTTTTTTTTTTGATCTCTTTAGACCTAGTAGTGATGTAGTTGCTGTTTAAAGGGTATGCACAATTTTACAGCTCTTGGAGCATAATTCCAAATTGCTCTCCAAAATGGTCAGATCAGTTCACAACTCCAGCAACAGTAGTACATTAGTGTCCCAATTTTTCCACATCCCTTTTGCCATTTGACTTTTCTGTTTTTTTAAACAATCTGATGGGTTTGAGGTGATACCCCAGAGTCATTTTCATCCACATTTCTCTAATCAATAGTGATTGAAAATATTTGTTCATTGCTAACTTGGATTTCTTCATCTGAAAACTTCATATTGCTTGACCATTTTTGATTGTGGAATTTTTCTATTGTATTTTCATAAATTTAGATGAGTCCTCTATATATTTCAAAAATAAGATATATTCTCTTCAAAATTCTTCCTCTTTTCTTTTTTTCTAATTTTGTTTATATTGGTTTTGTTTGTGCAAAACTTTTTAATTGTACGTACTCAAAATCATCCATTTTATACCTCCTAATGTTCTCTCTAGATCTTGTTTGGTCCTATTTTTCTCCTCCATAGATCTGACAAGTAAACTATTCCATCTTCTCCTAATTTGCTTATGGAATCACCTCCATATTGAAACCACGTACACATTTTGAACTTAGCTTTGTATATGGTATGAGATATTGGTCTATACATATTTGATACTATCCTGCTTTTCAGTTTTCCTAGTAGATTTTATGAAACAATAATCAAATGTCCCAAAAGTTTGGGTCTTTGGGTTCATCAAACACTAAATCATTGTGGTCATACATTTCAATCTATTTTTGTACCTAATATGACATACCACTCTATTTCTTAGTCAGTACCAGACTTTTTTTTTTTTTTAGATGATTATCACTTTGTAATTCTGTTTGCGATCTGGTACATCTATGTCACCTCTTTCATATTAAAAAAAATTATTCTTCTTGTATTCTTGAACTTTTAGTTTTGCAGATTAATTTGGTTATTATTTTTCCAGCTCCATAAAATAATATCTTGAGAGTATGATTGGTATAGCACTGAATAAATTAATTAATTTAAGCAGAATTGTCATTTTATTATATTGTCTCAACCTACCCATGAATAATTAAACTTTCCAGTTGTTCAGATCTGTCTTTATATGTATGAAAAATATCTTGTGACTATATTCACATAGTTCCTGGGTTTGACTTGGCAGGTAAGTTCTCAAGTATTTTATATTGTCCCCAGTTATTTTAAACATAATTTCTCTTGTTGCCGGACTTTGGTGTTATAGAAATGTTTTTTATTTATATGGATTTATTTTATATCCTGCAACTGTGCTGTAAAGTTGTTATTTCAACTAGTTTTTTTTTAGTCGATTCTCTAGTATTTTCTAAGTATACTGTAACATTATATAGAATAATATTGCCTATAATTGCAATCTTTACTTCACCTCAATTTTATTGGGAAAGTTTCTAGCTTATCCACATTACGGATAATGCATGCTGATGTTGCTACATCAATATTACTTCTCTTTTTAAGGAGAGCTCTATTTATTATCATACTTCCTAGTATCAATCACATTTTGGGGTGGCTATGTGGCCCAGTAAATACAGCACTTGTCCTGGAGTCAGGGGGACCTGAGTTCAAATCCAACCTCAGACACTTAACACTTTTACTAGCCATGTGACCTTGGGAAGTCTCTGAAACCATATTGCCCTGCCCTCCCCTCTCCAAAAAACAAAAATAAAATTAGATAAATAAATATCATCTGGTCATAGTGTATGATCCTTGTCATATGTGCAATCACCTTGCTTTTATTTTATTTAAATTTTTGTATCAATATTCACTTCAGGATTTGGTCTATAGTTTTCTTTCTCTTTTT
>CM053586.1:359665761-359680485 GCA_028646515.1 Pseudochirops corinnae
GCGCCACAGGCTCCACGTGACCACATTCAGCCTATTAGGGAACAGAGTATACTTTCAAATATCCAAGGGTCCTCAGAGTCACGTAGCCACTTTAGCAAAGGGCCTAGGGGCAGGGAAGATCTTTAGATTCCCGTAACACTACACAAGCACGACCTATATTGAATTGCCTATCTTCCCTGCAAGGGTGGGTGACAAGGGAGGAAGGTAAGGAATCTGCAATTCAATGTTGTAAAATCAAATGTTTAATAATAATAATAATTATTATTATTATTTTTACATGCAACTGGGTAATATGACATATACACACTGCACTAGGGAGATGCATCTTGCCGCCCTGGAAAGTCAGAGGGGTGATGGGGGAGGATATAGGAGAGAGCAGATTGGGGAGGGGGTGTAAGGTGGGATCACTGTTTCGGGGTGGTGGGTAGGAGAAGGACTGGGAGAAAATTTGTAACTCAAAATCTCGTGGAAATGAATGATGTGAACTAAAAATAAACATAAGGTTTAACTTTTTTAAAAAAGAAAGAAAGCCTTTTTCTCCACATTGCTTCCCAGGACATTTCTTGGATTATTTGGCCTCCTAGTGATTGCCTGGCATTCTCCACACTCTCCCTGAACTCAATTTCTCAACAGATCATAAGAGCTCTTAAACACAGTCGCATGTTTTCTTTTTTTATCCCCATATTGCGTTAGATCTGTGATATCACAAAAGCTAATCCTACATGCACTAAACACATACACAGAAGATAATCTGTTTAAGGCCGTAAAAGTCTATGAATTTAGTTCAATTAGAGAATATTACAGTTGGATAGTGAGGGTCATATTTGGGTAGCTTTGTCGAGAGACTGCAAAATTCCTTCAGTGGAAATATTGGTTCTATAAATAGAATATGATTTTTAATTAAGAAAATAATTTCACGTCAAAATGGTATTCCTGTATATAAGAAAATCATATGTAATGCAGCTACACAATGACACCTTTTAGCATTAGCAGGGACTAGGCTTTAGTATGATGCATGGGAGTCATTTACGTTGAAACTGAAAATAAGATGTTTGTAAAAGAAAAAGAAGTGTTATAAAGACAAAATATCCCAAATATAGACTCATTGCCATTTCCCATATAGGAGACATAAGGCAACAAGTGTGTCTCTCTATTTTTCTATCTATTCATATCTATATATGTATTTATATACAAATGTATATAAATACATACACATGTACCTAGAGATGTGCATGCTTTTTCTTTCAGTCACAGCATTAACATGTAAGAAACTAAGGCATTCAGATAATTTATATATATATATATATATATATAATTATATATTAATAATTTATATTATATATAATTATATATATAATTTTAAAATAATGTATTTAGTATTAAATACTTTGTTCTTAAAATACTTCAATTATTCAGTCTTTAGTGATATTAGTCACGTGGTGCTAATAAAATAATTGGGAGGCATAATGGAGAATAAGGGGAAGATGACCAGTACATTGTCAGATCATCATTTGTAGCACAAGGTGCAATGGGGATGGGGTTGAAGCAGAGATAAAATTGCCATCAATGTCTTGGATTTAAATGATATTCAGAAAATTAAGTACCAATATAATTAAAATAATTCTCTTCATATTGATTAACTTTACTCTACAAAGGTTTTGTGGTAACAGTTGTGTGTATACACATAGACACAGACGCAGACACACAGACACACACACACAAACACACACACACACTTATATATACATACAGATGTGTATACATATATAAAACTTTTTAATTGTATTACACCACTCCTGTTAATATATTTTTTTCTTTGAGAAATGGTTATTATTCATATCAAGACCCTTATTGTGGACTCACTATGCATCAGTCATCATGATGGGCAATGAGAAATATATTTTTAATATGGCCTTCATTTATAATATATTCTTTCCTCTGTAAGTATGGAACTTAATAATGTTTTCAAAAGATATCCTAGACAGAGTGCACTACCTTTTCTTCAAAATTCAAGATAAAAATAATGTTCTTGGCTTATTCAGTCACCCCAAATCCCCTCTTCCCTAAAGTTCTACAGCAAATATTGTTTTTAAACATTCATTATGGACTGTTGATCTATGGATACTTTTTGAATTTATTTTTTATGCTGATATATTTTCTTTTTCCAACTCAAAAAAATCAATCATACCATCACGGAATTAGAAGTCAAAAATAAGCCATGCAATGTAATCCTTCATATTACAGATTAGGAAAGTGTCTGACCCACAAATATCTTGGGGGAATTTGAAACCTGGCTTTCCTGGCTCCAAATCCCTTCCCCTATCCACTAATGTTATGCCTCCTCTCAACATTATAATTAAATACCTACTACTTTCAGTTTGAAGATAACATATCAATTTAAATATCAACTTAAATATTAAATTCAATTAATAGAAAGCACTAGTCACAGTAAGGAGATTAAAGTAGAACAATATATGCCTCGGTCAAAAAACATGGGATATCATTGCGACATAATGTGGTGCATCTTGAAGAAGGAATCTGGGTTGATTTATTCCAACCAGTGGAATAATTCCTCCTTTTGGAATTAATAAGAATAATAACAACATTACTTTTATGTGACTTTAAGTATGCACTTGAAGTAACCTCACATGATGCAACAATCAGTAACTATTTGTCAGTAAATACCCCTTCTTGTATTGTTTTCAACAGTTTCCTAATTTTATTTTTTTATTGCAGAAAAGATGAGTGTTCATTGTTATGATGAGTGAGACCTCTGATAAGGCTGGCTTTGTGGAGTAGTGTTTGAAATAGAAGTTTCTGATTGGCAATCTGATGCCCCAACAGAGTTGAGGGAAATGATTTACTGGACTTGTGTCATAAACTCAAAGTAAATCAGTAGGTTCAGAACACATAGCTTATTTCTGGGCTTTCCTATCCAGACTATATCTCTGACATTGATGGCCATGGAAATCAGTACAAAAAAGGCCAACATTAATCATGAAGAAATAAGTAGAAAAATAATAGCCCTGGGGAAAAGAGTGCCTACATATCAAAGGCAGAGGGATGTCCAAGAAGTCAGAAGGGGTTAGCAATGTCAAATTCCATAGACAAAATCACTAACAAAAAATAAAGAAAAAATAGGAATTCAAAAAGGCTTTTAAATCAAATTTCTGGTTAATGTCTAATGTTTCCCGTAGCAATAGGAAAAGAGATAAGATTGTTGTTGTTCAGTTGTTTCAATCATGTCCAACTCTGTGTGAGCCCATCTACGGATTTCTTGGCAAAGATACTAGAGTAAGCAAATGGGTTAAGTGACTTGCACAGTAATAACTAGTAAATGTTTAAGTCATATTTAAATTCCAATCTTCCTCACTCTAAGCCCAATGTTTTGTCCACTGTGCCACCTACCTGTCCAGAAAAGACATTACTTACTTAGCATTCTTATATGGAAGCAACTAGAGAGGTTCAAAGTTCAAATGAACTCCATCAAGAGCCAGAAAAAAAAAAAAACAATTCAGGTGTTGTGGGGCCACAGTCACATTCACACAAGATTTAGCAGCTTCTGCATTAAATAACTGGAGGACTTGGAATACGGGATATCCCAGAGGGCAAAGGAACTAGGATTACAACCAAGAACCACCTACTCAGCAAAACTGAGTTTAATCCATCAGAAGTAAAGAATGGACATTCAGTGAAATAGAAGACTTTCAAGCATTCTTACTGAAAAATCAGAGCTGAATAGAAAATTGGACTTTCAAATACAAAATTCAACAGAAGCATTAAAAGGTAAATAGAAAGAGAAATCACAAGGGACTTAAAAAAGTTAAATTGTTTATGTTCCTACAAGGGAAGATGATACTTGAAAACCATAAGAACGTTCTCATTATTAGGGCAATTTGAAGGTCACACAGGTGGTAAGGGGTGAGTGCCTTAGGTAAGATTTGAATTCAGGTCCTCCTGACTCCAGGGCTGGTGCTCCATTTGCTCTGCTATCTAGCAATCCCTTGCCCCTTATTTTAACTGTCAGTTTCTTTCTGTTTCTAGTTTCCTTTAAATGAAATATGGTTGAATTGTGGTCTGAATTCTTTATCCTAATCTCTTTCATTTTATGGGTTAATTCATCCTATTTGCACTCACTGATATGATTGATAACTGTTTATTTCCCTAACTCATATTTCTTTATGTTTTTACTTTTTTCATATTCATCATCTACTCTTTAATTTCTCTTTTGCTGCTGATTAGAACCTTACTTAATCTACCTTTTCTCGTTTTCTCCCTTTAAACTTTTTTTTTTCCTTTCCAAATTCTGTTTGGTGACAAGTATGTTTGCCCCCAATTGTGTGTATGTGAATGTATCAGCAAGCACCCTAGCATACCCAGTGTGGCTGCTAGCACAGGTTCCTAGATCTGCTTTTCTAAAGGAAAGCAATTCACAGTGGGATAACAGTTTCATTTTAAGCAATCAAACATATATCATTTACCTAGTTCAGTGGAAAAAGTCAGCATCCTGAACTTAACAGAATGCAAACACAAGTTACAAACACAAGTTACAAGCAAAGAAAGAAACAGATCAACAGACGGGCTTCCAACCATCTGACCATTATATCCATAGCTATTCAGTTACCAGAGAGGGAAGCACCAACATCCGGATTTTTCAAAGCTGACAGGCTCAACAGCTTCCCAGAGTCTCATCTGGCCAAATCACACAACTCTTCCCAAGTGAGCCCCAAAGCAAAACCTCACATAAGGGTATATATAGCCTTCTCCTGGATTGGAGACTGTCACAGCCCTCTTGACTCACTGCCCAATCACAAAGTAATAAGGCATGGACATTCCTGAAGAACAAGCCTCCTGTCACAGGCTCCATGAGACCACATCAGCCTATTAGGGGACAGAGTATACTTTCAAATCAGGGAAGCTTCTCAGAGGCACTTAACCCACTTAAGCAAAGGGCCTAGGGGCAAGAAAGATCTTCAAATTCCCATAGCAGTGAATTCTTGCCTTTTTTAGCCTGTTCAAAAGATAGTGTGGTTCAAGTGCCATTGTTCCTTTCTTCTTTAATAAATTGCTCCTTTAATATTTTTCATTGTTTAGTCATTTTTCAATCATGTCTGATTTTCCATGAGCCATTTTGGGATTTTCTCAGCAAATATACTAAAGAGATTTGTCATTTCCTTCTCTAGCTAATTTACAGATGGAGAAACTGAGGCAATCAGGGTTAAGTGACTTCCCCAGGGTCACAGAGCTAGTAAATGTTTGGGTTTGGATTTGAACTCAGATAGAGGAATATTATGTATCATTATTTTCCATTCTTTTTTTTTTCTCCTTACCTCTGCCACCGTGTTCCTTTCCCCTTCCTTCCCATTCTTCTCTTGAGATAAACACAACACAATACACTGACTCTTAGGCTCTCTTTCTAGGTAGACTCCTTCTATGACTGCTGGTGGTTGTGTAATTTTGAGGTTGTCCATGTATTATCTTCTCATATAATATTATAAACTATTAATTTTGTTTTGTTCTTTATTATTTATCACATATGTTCATCATTATATATTTTTCTTGACTCATATGCTTTCATGTTGCATTTTCAACTCAGTTCTGTTCTTTCATCAGGACTATATAATAATCATCTATTTCATTAATCTGGTTTTTTCCCCTTTTTAGTATTTGACTCAGCTTTGCTGTGTGACTTTTTTTTGTCTGTAATACTAAGACATTTGCTTTCTAAAACATTATATCCCAAGTTCACTAATTCTGTACAACAGTGATTACTAAATCTTCTGTGATATTGACTGTGGTTCTTTTATATTTGAATTCTTTTAGTTGCTATTAGTACTTTTATACTTGATCCTTTGATTTGCTCTAAAATCAGGTTGGGAGTTTTCACTTTGAGGTTTTCTTTCAGGAGGTGACCAGGAAATTCTTACAATTTCTACGTTGTCTTTTAGCTCTAAGATATCAGGTTGTATTTCTTTTATGATTCCTTGAAATATGATGTCCAAATTCCTTTTATTTTTGTGACTTTTAGATAGTCCAATTACACTTAAGTTATCTCTCTA
Source organism: Pseudochirops corinnae (assembly GCA_028646515.1). Taxonomy (NCBI): domain Eukaryota; kingdom Metazoa; phylum Chordata; class Mammalia; order Diprotodontia; family Pseudocheiridae; genus Pseudochirops; species Pseudochirops corinnae. Next base: position 359,671,821 of record CM053586.1, read on the forward strand.
TCTCTTTTCAATGTCAGTTATTTTTTTCTCATTAGTCATTTTTCCTATTTGTTTCTAAATTTTCACTGTTTTATTATTTCTTGATGTATCATGATGGCACTCATTTTCCTTCAAGCATTATAATTTTCAAGATACTTTTTTCTTCAGTAAATGTTTGCACTTCTTTTCTGTATATTATTAATTCTTTTGGCAAATGACTTTCCCTATCTCTTCACTCTTTTCCCCATGTTTACTGTTTTCATTTGGTTTCCAAAATAATTTTTGGATCTTTACAAGACTCGACATTTAATTCTTGTAGGAATTCTAATCAGACTTGTGTTTAAACTGCTTTTTGTTTGAAGTGGTACTTTTATATGTGTTTGTGTCTTGAAGGTAACTCTTTACAAGGGATTTTCTTCTTTTTTCTTACCTCCTTGACTTTTTACATTTTTCTAGGACTGGTCTTTGTATACTTCTATGGGACATGTCTGGACTTTGCTTTTATTCTCTTCCATTTGTATTCTGCTTTCACAGCTCAGGCAAACTTTTGGTCTTCCCAAATTGATGTGATACCAGAAAAGGTAAGTTATTCCCCCTTCAAGCTTTCACACCAGGTCAAAGATTTAAACCATGCTTTGCTCCTGGGAACACAGGCTCAAAGCTGTGTTTCCAGGACTTGCTCCTGTCTTAATATACTATTAGAGTCTCTGTTTTCATCCTCTCATCTGGATTTCTGATCCAGAAAAGTGTATTGGACCACACACCTGCCATATGGCACCTGTTCTTGCATCCAGTGCTAGTCCAATGATGTCTTGGAACCTCTTTCTTCCCTGGTGCTTCCTGCCCTGGTGCACACTCTTGGTTAGATTCCCTTTTCACTACAATGATCTGCAAACCCTCCTTTCCAGGCCCATCTCAAATATCTGTAGACTCTTCTCTTTGTCTCCCCTAAACTTAACTGGCCTATATTTTTTTTCCTTAGCTTTCCCAGTGAGATTTGCATCTACATTTTGTGGGTCTCATGAAGAAGTGTTAGTGAGGAGTTATGATACACTGCTTCTCATCCCACCATCTTCATAATTTTATTTTTTTTTTAATGACAGGACTACAGGACTATATGCTGGATATTATGATAGATTCAGGAAAGAGAAAAGACAAAAATGGTGAATGAATTGATTGGGGTCTCAAATATGGTTAGTGTTGGAAACTGAACGTGCATTTATATCTCCTTCACTGTATGCACTGGGCCACATACCCACCTCTATAATAATAGATTGTAAGATTAACTCTTTCTTTTATTTATTCATCATGTAAATTATCCCAGCAGAGAGAAAATGTTGAATGAGAACTGTAAAATTTTAGATTCATTATTTGTATTTCCGGGGAATAAAAAAAAAAACCTGAATAAATAATTAAGCAAAAACATTAAAACCCTGGAGACATTTCTGAAGGAAATTTTAGTCTAATTATATATTTTCTTATCACTTGGGGATGTTTTATAACTTGGTAATTTATGAAACAATAACAAATCCTTTTGATATTGCATTCCACTCTCATCCAATTGTCATGGTTTGGTAAGGTGACGTTTTCTAATCAGAGTCAAGTCGTCTGGAGAAAGTATAGATAATGTATTAGGATGGAGCTTGGTAATGAAGGTAGTGTTTATTAAGACACAATTCATTAAATAGAAGACTTGCATGGTTGTCTCACATTATTTATTGATTTTTATTTTATGCATGAATCAAGGTGAGAATTATTCCTCACAAGAAAGTGTTTTCTTTCTAATCTTTAATTTGATAATGTGGCTCTGTTTGTTGATTTGTATGGTTTGATTTTTTTTTTTCTGCATGTGCAGGCCCTGCATCCTAGCATATGCCTCAAGCTACTCATGTCCTTCCTCTGTGACACATTGGTTGTGTGATGCTGAACATAAATTATTCCATCTAATTAGGCCATCTAAATTCTCAGGGTCATAATAGTTCTATAGTCTTGATTGATAACAATCAAGATAATAGATTGTGAAGAAAGGGAAGTTATTAGTCTGTATCAGTAGAGTTTTGTCATGGGTAGATTTTTGCCATTATAAATGAAACATTATCAATGAAACCACATGCTTCATGTATAATAGTGAAACCACAGGTATATCCCTATTAGTAAAATATCTTCATAAAACTTTGTGTCATTGGCAGAAGGTAATTGTCTAGTCTATTATATTGACATCTCTGTCCTTAAGCAGGCCTCCAACTACACAAAAATAATCTATTTAATTTTCAGTACAAATTGGACCAGATGACCATGGAGGATTCATACCTCTTAGAAATACTAGGAATTGGTGATTATTGGATAGCATCTTTATTTGTATATGTGCCTCCAAGAATATGTTTTTTTTGTTAACTTTCAAAACACAACAGAAAGATGTGTTTTATTATTTTAGTGTCCTCTCACTTGATCTGTTTGAAACACTATAGTCAGATGTTGTAATGATAATGGGAATCTAAAGCTCTTTCCTGCCCTTTGGCCCCTTGATAGGCATAAGTAACTTCGAGAAACTTCCCTGATTTCAAAATATGCTCTGCACCCTAATATGCTGCGTGTGGTCACATGGAGCCTGTGTCTGGAGGCTTGTTTTTCAGGAATGCCTACACCTTGTTACTTTGTGATTTGGTAGTGGGTCAAGAGGGTTGTGACATTCTCTGACCCAGGAGAAGCCTATATATACCCTGATGTGAGGTTTTGCTTTGGGGCTCACTTCGGGAAGAGTTGCGTGATTTGGCCAGAAGAGACTCTGGGCAGCCATTGAGCCCCCCAAATTTGAAAACCCAGATGTTGGTGCCTCCCTCTCTAGTAACTAACTAGATATGGATATAATGTTTAGACAGCTGGAAGCCCTGTCTAGTGAATTGTGTTATTTTCTCTTGTAACTTCTGTTTGTATTCTCTTAAGTTCAGGGTTCTAAGTTTTCTCCCTGAACTAGGTAAATGATATATGTTTGATTGATTAAAGTAAGGTTGTTAACGCATTTTGAGTTGCTTTCCTTCAGAAAATCAGAGCTAAGAACCTGTGCTAGCAGCCATCCTGGCTATTCTAGGGTCCTTGTTACTACAGATGTCTTTTCCTCAAGCCCATCTATAAATGTGTCACTCACCCTCTCTAAGTCCCAGTGCTCATTGATTACCCTACAATCACTTTTCTTTGGCACTAGAGTACAAGCTACTCCCAGTTTTGTAATTAATCAACACACTCCTTTAGCCTCCAGGCAAAGAAGGTAGAGAAATTAATATTTTAATACCCCCATCTGTTTTGTTTTTTTATTGTGACAGGGTCTTACAAGAAGACACTGTGAGGAAGCTTGTAAATCAGTCATAGTGGTAACATTCACTGGTTAAAGGGCAGAACCACATTAATTTGAAAATTGTTCTCCCTTAATATAGGGGAATCATTGGAGAGAAAATAGCTCATTTTTTCTATTACTGTTATTGGTAATCACCTCAAGGATCCTATTTACATTTATCTTTAAGGATGAAAAACATACTTAGGATGTTATGATAGCTTTTGCTCTTTGGGTACATTTTCTGCTTAAATCTTGATTTAAAATTGAATGAATTCTTTGAGAGCACAAGGATTTGGATATAAAAAAAAGTAGTTTCTATAGACTTTTAATTCTTTCATAGTGTTCTATGTTTTGTTGCAATTGATCCCCACATATTAGACAGTTACTGTCATAATAACTCTTTTACACATGGAATAATGGAGGTTGTGAGAAAATATGTGACTTGCCCATGGTAATCTAGCTAGTATGTCTGAAGAAAGTCTTAGAAGTAGGTTCTTCTTACCCACACATGCATCACTTTCTCCTGTAAGACACTGGTGTCAAACTAAAAAGAAATAAGAGATACTACAATGTATGTAACAATGCTTCTGAAGCAAATGTTGACTTAGAAAATTCCAAAAGGAGAGGGTAGAAACAAAATGGTAGAATACTGGTGGTGACTTAGGTGATCCAACATTCCCTACTAACTAACGTAAAAAAAAAAAAAAAACAAACAGCACCTCAAATCAAATTTCAGAGCAGGAGAGCCAATGGAAGGTTGGACTGAGACATTTTTAGAGTTAAGGATAACTTAGGAGGCAGGCAGGAGAGTTCTTTCAAACAAGAAGTTAGTGAGGAAAACTAAAAGTCTAGAGGGTAATACAGAAATGGAAAGAATCCACAATCCCCCAAAAAGAGATCCTAAAATGTGAAATCCTTGGCATCTTATATCAAAATTTCAGAGGTTCTAGGGCAAGGAAAATATATGTGAACCGGTCAAAAAAAAAATCAATGCAACTATTGTGCAGGCACAGTCAGGATCACACAATATGTAGCAGTTTCCATTTTAAAAGGGCAGAGAGAGTGGAATTTGATGTTTTGCATGAAGAGACTATGGAGCTCAAAATGTTTGGCACCTCTAACTCAAAATGTGTCATCTCTAGTCAGTAATACCAAGTAAGTTCAGAAGCTGAATTCAGAGATAATTTGTTTTTCAAAATAATTTTTGTTTATTTTTGGTTAACATCATTCATTTCTATGAGATTTTGAGGTACAAATTTTCTCCACCTCTTTCCCCTCCCAACCAGCCCAAAACAGTGATCCTACAGTATAACCTCTCCCCCAAATTGCTTTCTCCTATATCCTCCCCCCATCATCTGCTCTGACTTTCCAGTAGAGTAAGATGGATCTCCCTACCACAGTGCCTGTATATCTTATTTCCCAGTCGCATGTAAATAACAACAACAACAACAACAACAACAACAACAACAACAATGACAACAACAACAATAATAATAAATATGTATATGTCAACATTTGATTTTAGAACTTTAAATTCTAGATTCTTTCCCTTCCTCCCCCATCACCCACCCCCCACTGGAAAGACAAGAAATTCAATACAGTCCGTATATGTGTAGTTACACAGAATATCTCTACAACAGACATATTGTGAAAGACTGAGTATATTTTCCTCCTTCCTATCCCACCCCCCGACTTGTTCTATTGTCTACTTTGTCCCTGTGCCTTTACAGACATGTGTGTTTCTAACAACTCTCCCCCAAAAACTGCCCTCCATTCCATCATCCTCACTCTTATTCCCTTTCCCCTACACTTCTGTACGATAAGATACCCAATTTAGAGTATATGTCATTCTTTCCCTATGCCAAATTCAATGAAAGTAAGGTTGACCCATTCCCTTTTGCCTTTCTGTTCTTTCCCTCGATTATAAGAGTTATCATCCCTTGCTTCTTCTGTATGAAATGATTAATCCCATTCTGTTTCTCCCTGTCTCTTCTCGTGGTTTTCCTCTCCCACCTCTCAATTTCACTTTTAAAATACCATACCTTCCTATTCAATTGATCCTATGCCTTCTGTTAATGTACACATATATACACAGACTCATATATGTATTCATACACATATATACCCTCTTATATAGACATGTGTATGTATACATATATATATACATTTATATTCCCTTCACCTATCATCATACTGAGAAAAGTTTCATAAGTTAAAATTATCATTTCTCCATGTTGGCATGTAAATAGTTCAACTTTGATAAGTTCCTTATGATTTCTTTTCAATGTTTACCTTTTCATGCTTCTTGTATTTGAAAGTCAAATTTTCTATTCAGTTCTGGTTTTTTCATCAAGAATGCTTGAAAGTCCTCCACCTCATTGAATGACCATATTTTCCCCTGAAACATTATACTCAATTTTGCTGGGTAGGTATTTCTTGGTTTTAATCCTAGCTCCCTTGATCTCCATAATATAATATTGCAGGCCCCTCGATCCCTTAATGTAGTAGTTTCTAGATCCTTAGGTTATCCTGATTGATTTTTTTCACAGTATTTAAATTGTTTCTTCTTGACAGCCTGTAATATTTTCTCCTTGATCTGGGAACTCCAGAACCTGGCTATAACATTCTGAGGAGTTTTCCTTTTGACATCTTTTTCAAGATGTGATTGGTGAATTCTTTCAAGTTCTATATAGCCCTCTGGTTCTAAAATATCGGAGCAATTTTCCTTGAAAATTTCTTGAAGGCTGATTTCTAAGGTTTTTTCTTTTCTTTTCTTTTATCATGGTTTTTAGGTAGTCCAGTAATTTTTAAATTGTCTCTCCTGGATCTATTTTTTAGGTCAGTGGTTTTTTCAGTGAGATATTTCACATTGTCTTCTATCTTTTTCATCTGTTTGGATCTGTTTAATAGTATCTTGATTTCTCATAAAGTTATTTGCTTCCATTTGATCCAATCTAATTCTAAAGTAAATGTTCTCTTCAGTGAGCTTTTGAGATTCTTTTTCTATCTTTCAAATTTAGCTTTTTAAGTCATTTTTTTTCTTTGGGTTTTTGGGCCACTTTTGCCATTAGAGTTAATCTATTTTTTTTAAAGTGTTATTTTCTTCAGCCAGGTTGTTGGCTCTCTTTTCATGATTTACTTGCATCATTCTCATTTTTCTTCCCAATTTTTCCTCCACTTCTCTTAATCGGTTTTCAAAATCCTTCTTAAGTATCTCTTTGGCCTGCAATCAGGTTACATTTTTGCTGGAAGATTTTGGTGCAGGAGTTCTGACTGTGTAGTCTTCCTCCTGTTCCATGCTTTGATCCTTTTTGTCCCCAAAAAAGGAATCTAAAGTTGGATTCCTGTTTTTTCTTTGTTTCCTTTGCCTGCTCATGTTGCCAGTCAATTACTTGACTTTTATGCTCTGTAGAACTCTGCTTTCAGTAGGGGGAGCTTTGTCTCAAATCACTGGGGTTTTTGCAGCTGCTGGAGTTATTAGGAGGCTTCCATCTCTACAGCCCATACCAGCTTTGGCTTTCTGGTCACACACGTCCAGACCACCACTCAAGACTGCGATCCCAATCCAGGAAGGTTAAGGCAAGAGCACTTGGTCTCTGAATAGTTGCTTGGCCCCCCTGTAATCTGCAGTCCAGGAGCTCTGAAACAGCGATGTGGAGGCAGCTGCAGGGTCACTGCATCTGTTGCTTCTAGCTCTGAGGGCAGAAGGCTGGACTCACTCCTCTCTCCCAAATTTTGCCAGGTTCCATTGACTTTTCACTTTGTCCTTGGCTCTTATGGGTTGACGATTTTGGATACTGCCACAGCTCCCATTGATTGACTCTCCTGAATGCTCCAGCCATGGCTTGTCCTGGCCACTCTGGGGCTAAAGCCTTTTTGACTCCCACAGTTCTGTGATGAATCCTTCCAGTCTACCTGCTGGGCTGCCTTCAGTGGGAGATTTGTTTCTCTGTCATTTTGTGGGCTCTCGAGCACTAAAATTTGTTTAGAGTCATATGTCATAGGTATTTGAGGTGGTCATGAGGGGAGCTCACAGAGTTCTCTTGCTTCTACGCCACCATCTTGACTCTGCCCTGTGAATGTCCATATTTTTCCCTGAAGTATTATATTCAGTTTTGCTTGATGGGTGATTCATGCTTTAAATCCGAGCTCCTTGGACATCCAGAATATCATATGCCAAATGCTTCAATCTCTTAATATAGAAGCTGCCAGGTCTGGTGTTATCCTTATTCTGTTTCCACAATATTATATTTGTTTTTTCCTGACTGCTTGTAATATATTTTCCATTATCTGAGAATCCTGGAATTTGACTATAATATCCCCAGGAGTTTTGTTTTGGGGATATTTTTCAAGAGGCAATCTGTCAGTTCTTTTAATTTCTATTTTGCCCTCTGATTCTAGAATATCAGGGCAATTTTCCTTGAAAATTTCTTGAAAGATGATGTCTAGGCTCCCTTTTTGATCATGACTTTCAGGTAGTTCAATAATTTTGAAATTATCTCTCCTGTATCTGTTTTCCATGTCAGTGGTTTTTCTTTTCTTTTTTTTTTAAATTAATTTCTTTATTTTTAGTTTTCAACATTCATTTCCACAAGATTTTGAGTTATAATTTTTTCTCCCCATCTTTCCCCTACCTCTACCACAAAATAGCAAGCCCACTCAATACCCCTTCCCACAGTCTGTTTTCTTCTATATCCTCCCTCATCATCCCCCTAACTTTCAAGCAGAGGCAAGACCTCTATACCCCAGGGCCTGAACATCTTATTTCCGAGTTGCATATAATTGTTTTTATATATCTGTTGTTAAAACTTGAGTTCCATATTTTTTCCCTCCCTCCCTCCTCACACACCCCCATTAGAAAGATAAGCAATTCAATATTGATTGTACATGTTTAGTTACCCAAATCATTTCTGTATTTGTCATATTGTGAAAGACAAATTTCCCTCCATCCTATCCTGCTCCCCACTTATTCCATTTTCTCCTTTGACCCTGTCTCTTTTCAAAAAATTTTGCTTCTAACTATCCTCTCCCCGAGTCTGCCATCCATTCTATCATAACACCTCCTATCCCCTAACCCCCTATTTTCCTGTTCGGTAACATACCCAATTGAATGTGTATGTTATTCCCTACTTAAGCCAAATTCAATAGGAATAAGGTTGGCCCATTCTCTTTTACCTTCCTGTTCTTCCCCTTCGTTGTAAAAGTTTTCTCTTGCCTCCTTTACATGAGATAATTTACCCTAATCTACCTCCTCCTTTCTCCTTCTCCCAATAAATTCCTCTTTTACCTCAATTTTATTTTAGATATTGTCCCTTTATATTCAACTCATCTTGTGTCCTCTGTCTATGCATACAT
>CM053586.1:359680585-359712465 GCA_028646515.1 Pseudochirops corinnae
CCTCCGGGTTTTTTTTTTTTTTTTTTATCAAGAATGCTTGACCAATTCTGTATTTCATTGAATGACCATATTTTGCCCTGTAGCATTATACTCAGTTTTGCTGGGTAGGTGATTCTTGGTTTTAATCCTGGCTCCTTTGACCTCCATAATATCATATTTCAAGTCCTTTGATCCCTTAATGTAGAAGCAGCTATGTCTTGTGTTATCCTGATTGTGTTTCCACACACTCGACGTTGCTCCTTCCTGACTGCTTGCAGTATTTTTTTCCTTAATCTAGGAATTCTGAAATTTCGTTATAATATTCCTAGGATTTTTCCTCTTGGGATCTTTTTAAAGGGGTGATTGGTTTATGATTTCAATTTCTATTTTGTCCTCTGCTTCTAGAACGTCAAAGCAGTTTTCTTGAGAATTTTTTGCCAGATGATTTCTAGGCTCTTTTTTAGATCGTGGATTTCAGATAATCCAATCAATTTTTAAATTATCTCTTCTGGATCTATTTTTTAGGTCAGTGGTTTTTCCAGTGATATATTTTATATTGCCTTCTACTTTTCCAAATGTTTGAATCTATTTTAGAATATCTTGATTTCTCCTAAAATCATTAGCTTATATTTGCTCCAATCTTTTTTTTGAATAAGTTAATCTATTCAGTGAGTTTCTGAAATTCCTTTTTCCATATGGTAAATTCAGACTTTTAAGGCATTCTTCTCTCCACTGGCTTTTTGAGGCTCTTTTGCCATTTGAGTTAATATATTTTTTTAAGGTATTTTTTTCTGCAGTCTATTTATGGTGTCCTTTAGCAAGCTGTTGACTCACTTTTCATGATTTTCTTGCATCATTCTCTTTGCTCTTCCCAATTTTTCCTCCACTTCTCTTACTTGATTTTAAAAATTCTTCTTGAGTTCCTCCATGGTCTGTAACCATTTCATATCTTTCTTGGATGCTTTTGATGCAGTTCTCACTTGACCGCCTTCCTCTCACTCCAAGCCTTGATCCTTTTTTGTCCCCAAAAAAGGTATCTATGGTTTGATTATGTTTCCTGGGCTTGCTCATCTGGCAAGTCAATTATTTGACTTTTTAGTTCTTTGCTTCCAGAATGGAGAGAGCTGCTTGCCAAATCTCTGGGGTTTCTACAGCTGCTGGAGCTATTGGTTGGGTGCCCTCTATACAGACAACAGAAGCTCTGGCCCTGTAATGGTAATATAATTTGAATTTGAAGATGTCTTTGTGTTGGCAAAGGTAGCAGGTATTTATCACTTTATAATTAATCAAGCCTCTGTTAAAGAAACAGAAAGTGTGATCCCCTGTTGTTGATGTAACGGGAAGGGTTTGGCTGAAACAGGAAGCAGCTGATACTGTGTGTATATAAGGAAAAGCCCCAGAGAGGGACAGTCAGAATTTCCTGGGAACTTGTGGTGGCAGAGCTTCTTCTGAAGTAGAGCCAAGGAGGCTAAAGAGGATCCAAGGAGGCTTAAGAGGAAATTCCTCCCCTCCCACTCCCTGCTGGAGAGAATGAGATTGGCTGCTTGTGGCTTTGTTAAGCCTTCACTTCCCAGGAACAAAGACTGTGAAGGATTTGAGATAGACTGGATGGTGTGAATTTCAGTGTAGAGTAGGACCTACAGGGAGAGCTGGTCAAAGAACTAGGAACTGTTTGCCTTTGAATCCAGGTGACTGTTTGTTGGATTCAGGTAAGAGCTGCCTATCTTGCATTGAGATGAAAAGCTCTCTCCTTGGGTACTGACTAGTGATGAAATTGTAGTTTACTAGTTACCTAGGGGTGGATGTTCTATGTATTTTCTAATAAGTGAATAGTGAATGAAGGATGATTGATTGACTAAATTATTGTACTTAGTGACTGATTACTGAATGAGTGACTTATTGACTTAACTTAGTATGCACCATGAGTGGAGGACTTTGACTACTGTACTTTGTGTTCCTTGAGGAGGCCAACCTCTTTAAGGATGATTGACTGATTGGCTTACTAAATTATTTTTCTTTATTCAAAACTTTGTGACCACTGTGGTGGAATCTATGTGGCTATTTCTGTGATAAGTTGTCGTGCATGCTATATTTTGATTTTCTGTGATAAGCTGTAATATTGTGAATCTTGTACCTTGATTTTCTGTGAATGTTTTGCCTTGGTTTGTTAGGAGTAAATAGAGTGTTCACTATACTGTGTAATTAGAACTTAAAAGCTATCCACAGTAGCATTCTTCTGAAAAGCTGCTAGTGCTTCACTTTACATGCTCAATGGTCACACACCCCAGGCCCACCAACACAGACCATGATCCAGATCCTAGCAGGTTAAAGCAAGAGCAATTATCCTCTTAATGGTTAATTGGTCCCCCTGCAGTCTGCAATCCAGGATTGCCTGAAACAGCCAGGCAATGGTGGCTGTACAGTGAGTGGCCCACCTCAGCCTTCTTCTCATGCCATGGGCTGGACCACACTCTCAGTCACACTGTTACCACAAAGTTCCACATTGACTTTGTACTTTCTTTTTGCTATTTTTGTGTTGATAATTCTGGGAACTGCCACAGCTGCTGGTGATTCTCTATCCTGAATTCTGCTCCAGGCTTGCTGCTGGTCAGGGACCAACCTGAGGTTGGTAACCATATATTTCAGTAGGGCTGTGCTCAGCTCCAGGATGGTGTGATAGATCCTTCCTGTTGACTTGCTGGGCTTCCTTCCACAGGAGCTTTGTTTCTCTTTGTTTCTTGGTGGCTTATGTAGCTCTAAATTTTCTTTAAAGTCATTTTTTACATGTATTGGAAGGGATGAGAGGGGAGACCGCACCACATTTGTGCTTCTATTCCACATCTTGGCTCCACCAGTGTTTTTGTGAATGAGATATTTCACATTGCCTTCTATTTTGTCATTCATTTGTATCTGTTTTATAGTATCTTGATTTCTAATAAAGTCATTAGCTTCCTTTTTCTCCAATTCAATTTTGAAGGATTTTTTCTCTTCAGTGAGTTATTGAAATTCCTTTTCCATCTGATTAAATTGGCTTTTAAAGGCATTCATCTTCTCATTGGCTTTTTGGACCTCTTTTGCCAGTTGAATTAGTCTATTGCATAAGGTGGAATTTTCTTCAGTCAGACTGATGACTCATTTTTCATTGTGTTTTTGCATCATTCACATTTCTCTTCCCAATTTTTCCTCTACTTCTCGTACCTGATTTTCAAAATCCTTCTTGAGCTTCTCCATGGCCTGTAATCAGTGCACATTTTTCTTGGAGGCTTTTTGTTGAAGGAGTTTTGACTTTGTTGTCTTCTGGTTCTATATTTTGATCCTCTTTGTCACCAAAAAAATCATATTATATTTTTATTTCACTGCCTTTGTTTGCTTGTCCTGACAGTCAATTACTTGGCTTTTGAGCTCTTTGTCATGGTAGAATTCTGCTTCCAGAGTGGAGAGTCCTATGTTTCAAATTTCTGGGCTTTTGCACAGATGTTGTCAGAGTTATTCCGGGCACCTGCCTCAGAACTGTGAGGAAGACTTCCTTTCCATGGCCTCAACAAGCTCTCTCACACCAATGTTTCTCACTCCAGGACCACCACCCAAGAATGTGACCCAGATTCATGCAGGGCAAAGCAAAAGAATCCTGCCTCAGTACCAGCAGAGAGATTCCTGCCAATACTCTCTGGACAGACACTTAGTCCTCCTACAACTTGTATGCCTGGAGTCAGAAAAGCAGCAGTGGCAGCAGTTGCAGCTACTGTCTCCTCCATTGCCTGGGGCCAGCGGCCAGATCACACACTTCTCTCACCCAAGATCAACAGGGTTCCCCTCAGACCTTTTAGTTTCTCTTTGGTGTTTATGTGTTGAGAAGTTTGGAAACCACCACAGCTGCTGGTGATTCACTTTCCTGAAGTCTGCTCTGTCCAGTCTGTGCCACTAGTCTGGGCCTGCATGGCTTAAGTGGGACTGTGCTCAGTGCCCAGCCTAGTGTGACAGACCCTACCTGTTGGCCTGTTAGGTGGCCTTCAGTGGGATATTTGTTTCTCTCTGTCACTTTGTGGGTTCTGCAGCTCTAAAATTTGTTTAGAGTGATATTTTATAGGTATTGGAGGTGGTTGGAGTGGGAGCTCATGCTAGTTCCTGCTTTTTCTCCAACATGTTGGCTTTGACCCCAAGCTCATCATTTCTTATAACAGAGAAGTATTTCATCACAATTATATCTCAGAACTTTTTGAGTCATTTCCCAATTGCTGCACATTGCCATAATTTCCACTTCTTTGCCAACACAAAGAGAGCTGATATAAACATTTTAGAACATATTGGTTCTTTCTTTTTTCCCTAATTATTTTTGAAAATAGACCTAGTAGAATTAAGATATACAGGCACTGGGGTAGGGAGATCCATCCTGCCCTACCAGAAAGTCAGAAGAGCAATGGGGGAGGACATAGGAGAGAGCAGATTGAGGGAAGGGTTATGCAGTGGGATGGCTGTTTTGGGGTGGTGGGTGGGGGAAAGACAGGCAAAAATTTTTTATTCAAAATCTCATGAAAATGAATGATGTAACAAGAAAATAAATTAATTAATTTATTAAAAAATAAAAGAAAGAAAAAGAAAAAAAGAAAGAAAGAAAATAGACCTAGTAGAAGTGTTGTTGGATCAAGGGTTTAGGTAGGTGAATAATTCTTAGGGTAGATTTCACAACTGCTCTCCAAAGTGGTTGTAACAGTTCATAATTCCACCAAAAATGGATTCATGTCCCATTTGCCCACATGTCTCAAGGATTTGTTGTTTTCCCCTTCAATCATTTTAGCCAATTTCATGTGCGTAACATGATATTTCAAGCTGGCTTTACTTTTTGTTTCTGTAATCAACAATGATTTGGAGCATTTTTCGATTTGACTATAAGTTGTTTTAATTTATTCATAAAAAAAGCATTCCTGTTCATTGCCTCTGATCATTTATAAATTGGAGAATGACACATATTCTTATAGATTTGATGAAGTTCTTTAACTATTTGAGATATAAGACCTTTATCTGAGTAACTGTCTTTACAATTCTCCCCTCCCCACAATTTCCTGCATTCCCTCTGGTTTGGATGCATTCATTTTATTTGCACAAAAGTTTTTTTTTTTTAAATTTTATTTAATCAAAATTATTCATTTTGCACCTCACATTGCTCTCTATCTTTTGGTTATTCATATATTTATTCACTTATTATACATCTGATAAGTAAGATGGTCCATGTTCTAATTTTCTTGAAAAATCTCTTTTCATATCTAGGTCATGTATCCATCTTGACATTGTAGTGGTTAGCAGCATAAGATGTTGGTCTGTATTCAAGTTCTGTCATATTACTTTCCAGGTATCTCAACATTTTTTTTTTTGGACGGGGGAGGGCAAAGCTATTTGGGTAAATGACTTGCCCAAGGTCACATGGCTACTAAGTGTTAAGGGTTTGAGCCATATTTGAACCCAGATCCTCCTGACTCCAGGGCCAGTGCTCTATTCACTGTGCCAACTAGCAGCCCTCAACATTTATTTTTACCAAATACTGAATTCTTTTCCCAAAATCTTAACTCTTTGTATTTGTCAAACACAAGATAACCATATTAATTTGCTCCTGTGAAATGTGTATCTGCCCTGTTGCATGGATCTATCTTTCAGTTTTGGAGCCAGTAACAGAAAGCTGTGATAATTACTGCTTTATATTGTAGTTTAAGATTTAATAAACTCCCTTCCTTTACATTTCTTTTTTTTCCATTATTTTCTTTGATACTCTTGAAATTTTTGTTCTCCCAAATGAATTTTGTTAATATTTTTGTCAAAATCAGTGAGTGTTTGTGCATGTGTGTGTGTGTGTGTGTGTGTGTGTGTTTGTGTGTGTGTGTGGAGTTAGCTGAGTAAGAGATTGACATTGTCAGACTTATGTTGTATAGAAATCTCTTTGGCAGCTCAGAATAAAGTGAATCAAAGAAAAGCAAGGCAGGTAGAGTGATTAGGACATCCTTGCCTAATATTTTAAAGAACAGAACACATAGCTTCCCAGAGCAGCCAGATGATATAGTGAATAGAGTGTCAGGCCCACATTCTGAATGAGTTAATTAGCCTCTGTCTCAGTTCCCGCATATATAATAGGAGTAATAGTAGTATCTGCCTCTTAAAGTTATTGTAAGGGGGGAAATTCTATTATATTTGTAAAGTGATTCATGTATATTAAAGCTCTACATCAATGTTATTATTTTTATTATTAATTATTATTAAATGTACCACTGTAAATTGTGTTGTAATTGCTTAGATTGAATTTTAAAATAAAACTTTAGAGTGAATCCATTTGGCAGCTCTTGTATAGCCCAGAACCTGAACAAACAGCCTTAGGAGATGACTTCCCTGCTCTAGTCACCCTAGTTCCTTAAAAGGATTTTTTTGATATCAGTGAATGGTAGTGGAAGAAACTTAATGGTTCTGAGCCCTGTTGCCATTTTGCCTTCAGTCTCTGCCCAAGTAAAGAATTGAGACAACCACAAAGAGATATTTGAATATGTTAGAACCTCAGAAAATATAGGAGATAACAGTGTTAGTTGGGAAGAGAGTACCAACTAGACTTTAAGCATTTATAAAATACTTTTTAAATTTCCAGGCCCAAGTGTAAGGTCAGGGGTTCTCAAGAAAGCCAAACCACTCTCTTCCCTCAAGGGATTTATATTCTAATGAAAAGTTGTTTAATTGTTTTTCTCCACCCTTGAAGAGGCCCAAAATAGTAGCCCCATGCTAGATTCAAGCTGGAATATATCCAACTGAAGTTACTCAGAACAGTACTAGGTCAGAATGCTCTACCATAGATCAGACAAAAAGAGTCTATATGAACATTTGGGGTAGAGGTGTCTTTCAGTTTGTGCATCTCCAATTTCTTTTAAGCTACTGCATTTCTTATTTGTTCATAAAGCACAGCACTTTCATGGATGCAGGCAGACCGTACTGGGCGGTCTTTGCCAGCATCTCTTATGTCACACAATCAATTCCAAAGTTGGGAATAAAAGTGGATTTTGAAATTTGATCTAAATGGAATTAATCTAAGGAAAGAGAAAACATAAAAGGAAACAATATATTCAGGAAACCTACAAAATAGGAGGAATGCAGACTTAGGGAAGACTCTAGCAGTTAATGGCAGGAGAAAAGTTGAAAGGGAACAAAGAAATCATTATTAAAGTTGTGGAACTGAATTCTGTTCCAAAGAGTCAGTATAACAAGGCAATAGGAGATAAAGAGGTAAGATAAGAGAGAGAAGATGTTGCAGAGATCCCATTGAATAGAATAAACGTTTTCTTTTTTAAAGCCTAGTAAGTCTTTTTTTTTTTTTGAGACTCTCTAGGTAATTTGCTATTTTGGAGACAGTAGATACTAATTCTGACAGTCACCTACAATGTCTCTTTCCTCACTCACAACCTGCTCCCTCTCTGTTGCTCATTTCATTCTTTTTTCTCCTTCCCTTCATCCATCTTCTCTTCCTTCCTTCCTTCCTTCCTCTATCTCCCCAGTGGTTTGTTCTTCAATTTATCTGTCAATTTAGGATTATAACAACACATTTCTAATTGTACAGGGGACCTCAAAGGCCATCAAATCCAACCTTCTTGGTTTTATAGATAAAGAAACTGAGACCCAAGAACCTGAAGTGATTTTATTAGGCTCCAAAGGAAGGATTCAGGTTCTCTGACTCCATCATGCCATACTTCCTTTCAGTATGACCCAACCCAAGAGCAAGAATCATGCATAAAAAATATATTAAGAGTTGAAGATTATCAGAAGAAGGTTAAGCAAGGAAAAGATTAAAGGGTCACAGATTTAGAGGTAGAGGAGACCTGAGAGGTCACTGATAATCATTAAAAATCATATTTTGGCCCAAGTCTGAATTATCAAACAAACTACTTTTCCTTGGGTCTGCAACTTCAAAGACCAGAGGTGAGATTCCCCTTGTCTTGGGACTTACTCCACATGAGAGCAAATCAGATATCTTGAGACTATAAAATGTAAATACATCCTGCTCTGGTTGTTGGCAATTTGCATTTACAACCAAGGATCTCTGTATACATGATAAGGAATGGAAGTTATAAAGTTTTGTGACATGGTTTTCCTGACTTGGTTCTAAAATGTATAAAAGGTCTTATGATTCCTCTGTTCACCAGTCAGAACTTTAGTCCTGCTCTCCTTGAGCAAATAATGCTAGCCTTAAGAGAATAATAAGGAATAAATAATGTAAATTTTTATACTACTACCTGTTTGTCTCTTTACCCAAACTTTTAAAAGGTCGACATCACCCACTTCAAACTTCTTATTATACAGGTGAATAATAAGTAGTCGAGAGAGGTGAAGTGAGTTTCACCCAGGTAACTTCAAAAAATTGTATTTAAAGTAATCATCAAAATGCTCTTAATATCTATTGATTATATAAAGACAAATAATGTAATCATTTAGTTAAGTTTCAAATTGTCTATTCTTTTTCTTCTTCCCAAGAAGGCTTGACTGTGTCACAGTAACCTAAGCCACTAAGTACCATTTTCATTTCAGTTCTTCCTGAATAAATAAAATAATCATCTCAATAAAGTTTTTCAGAAAAAAACAATTAAGATAATATGTCTTGATGTGTCTTAAATCATTTCACTTAATAAATACCCACTATGTTGCATGATTTAAAAAATATTCTTTGTTTTGAGGGGGAAAGCCTGACAGCTCCTATCTATTCTCAACAATCATATAATAAGATGAGAAGCATATTTTTTTCTACACTCCTATATACTCGTCTGGAATCAGAACAGGGACTGAATAGGCTGCCTCTCACCCTTCTGGATCTGCAAGGTTTCTCATGTTCAAAAAGTAATGGAATAAAAGAATAAAAAAAGTGATATTGAATAGATTTGACCTTAACTCGCCTCTGGCCTAAATTGTTCAGGTTTTTTTTTTCCTCTGTGGAGTGATGTAAGCAGTATAGAATAGTGGACTGCACTATTTTCTCTGGTAGACTTAGGCAGGGTGTAAATTATGTTGTAAAACCACAGAATGAATTGGATGTTTCAAAGTAGCAGACAGGTTATGGAGTGATTGAAGAGGTGTATGTCCTAGTATGAATATAATGGATGTGGGGAGAGGGAGAGAGAAAGGAACACAGCAAGATAATTCCTAATTGTTTCCTCTCTTTTTATCTTTATTATTGTTGGGTGGTAAGAAAGGATGTATATCACAGGCAGTCTGCCTTAAAGTAAGACACCATTTTCTTCTCTTTATGAGGAAGGGACTAAAGATCATATGCTTTCATGGGATAACATTGGTGCAAGATAGATGAATCTCAGCATTCAAGGGGATGCCAAGTTAAAGGAGTATTCTTTAAGCACCACACATTAAATGAGAGCAGAGCAGAGCCAGAGTCTATATAAATTTTCTGCCAGAGGTAATAGCACAGAGTTGACATTTGAGTTGGAAATGTGCACCCATTTTGCATGAAAGTGACAGGAGGATTCTAGGTGGTGGGGAGAAAAAGTTTGATTTCTGAGAGCATGTATACATTAAAGTGAAATGGCACACTTTGAGTCAAATGAATGTGAAGAGGAACTGGGAGAAATGAGTCAAATGAAATGATAATGAGTTTCTGAATCTAGCCCATTGGTTGGAGCATTTCAAATATTTTTTTTTAAATCATTGTGGTATGAATCATAAGGGTTCAGAAAGTTTTATGTCGTTTTCAAACCAGCTTTGCTTATGTGAATGTATGTATGCATGTGTGTATGTGTGTGGATATATATGTATACATGTATGTATATATGTGTCTATACACAGATACCCAGACATAAACATACACACATATTTACTTAATAAATTCTCTCCCTGAAGACCCAAGGCTCAAACCTCTCCTCTTCTCTTCTCCCACTTTATTATTTTTTTTCTGAGAGGATTATAATGCATCTGCCATGAATGAAGAAAGCATTTTTATAAAATCACATGCTAGAAGAGATTTTTGTTCAATTTTTTTATTTGTTTTAGACATGAGGGTATTAGTAATGCACAAAACTGTGGCTATGAGCATATCACCCACTAGTGAAAATCAGTAACACTTCTGTTCCTTTTCTGCATGATGAATGGTTAGAAATTTCTCCAGAATCATGTAAATATTGCCAGAGGCAGAAGTTTCTAAAGGGAATATTCTTTGGATATTATTCTAATGAGCAAGGAGGACCTCATCACTATTTTAGAAATGAGAGATAGTGGAGTGGAGAAGACTTGACTTGGTGTCAGGAAAAAACTAGTTCAAATACTACCCATGGTAGATATTAGCTAGATTGTCTGGTCAGATCACTTGTACTTTTATCTCAGTTTTCTTATCTGGGAAGTGATGAGTTTTGGATTTGGTATTTCCTCTGAATTCTCTTCCTTTTCTAAATCAATGATGCTATAATCTTGGGAAGAAAATGTTTTGGAAAGTGATTATTGTCTCCTAGATCCTTGAAAGAAAAGGAGAAGGAATCTAGTCACAATCACACGGAGAACATAGTTAGACGAGGACATGATTTATCTTGGGAAAGCAGATTTTAAAAAGTTGAGACAAAATACAGATATGAGTCACTGAGTTAAAATGCTTCAAGTGATCACAGTCGAGGAGGGATGTAAGATATAGAGAAATAACGTTATAAAGAAACAAAGGGAAACCATTATAATGAGAAGGAAAATGGGATTAGATTTGAAGATATTATCATTGATACACATTGCACTCAGCAATCATCTTAACAAATCTCATATTATATTATGAGAGCATATATACATTAAAGTGAAATGGCACACTTTGAGTCAAATGAATGTGAAGAGGAACTGGGAGAAATGAGTCAAATGAAATGATAATGAGTTTCTGAATCTAGCCCTTTGGTTGGAGCATTTCAAATATATTTTTTAAACAAATCTTATATAACAAATCTTATAAACAAATCTTAACAAATCTCATATAACAAAATTAAAAAAAAAAAAAATATATATATATATATAGATAGATATATATAGATATAGATATATATATTTACCATGTCCTGCTGGACTGAGAGGTAAAAGAAGAATGAAGTATAACCCCTTTGCTTTAGAGTGAATGATAATGGTGAATTATGGCAGAGCCAAAGTATTGATATTCAGTAACAATTTTGTTTTTGTTTCCTATTGCAAGAATAGTTCCTTTTCATAGAAATGACAACAAAAATGACATTTAATAACATTCACTGTGCAACTAAGTGGTGCAGTGAATGGAGCACCAGTCCTGGGGGCATGTGGATCTGAGTTCAAACCTGACTTCAGACACTTGACACACTTACTAGTTGTGTGACCTTGGGCAAGTCACTTAACCCCAATTTCCTTGCCTTCCCCCCTCCAAAAAAAAAAACTTTTAAGGAGCTGATGCATAAGAAAAATTGAAGGATCATGAAGCACCTGGTTGTTTATAAGTTTTCAGATTGTGAAGAAACATAGTTTTGGGTCATGCAAGCAGTAGTAGAGCAGATAGCTTAGTCTTATCAATGAAATTTGAAAAATTATGAAGGAAAAAATGAGGGAGGTCAAGATTGGAGAAGGGTAAATGTTTTCCAAATTTCAAAAATGGGGAAGCTATTAGAATGCAAATTAGAGTAGTGAGCTTGATGTTTATTCCTGGATAGTTTCAATGAATCATCAAAAAGATCCTTCATAACATCTAGAAAGAAGAGTAAGTGATAAAAGTAGAGTCAGCATAGCTTTATAAAGAACTGGTCATGCAAAATTTATGCAAATCTTTTTTGGTGGTATTGTTAAGCTGTTAAATGATGGAATGTTGTCAAAAGAGTTATTCAATATTTTACATAAACTTTTCACAAAATTTCTTATGTTTTCTTATGGAGAAAATATAGAGTTATTTATTAGATATGTATAAGATAAGATTAATTCAGACCTTCCTGAATGGCCAAATTTAAAGAATAGTTTTTGCTTGTTCAGTGTCAAATATTAAAAAAAAAAAATTCTCCAATGAGTTCACTTAGGGATGAGGGGAAGGCTTTTGTTTTAAAAGGAACATAGATCTAAGCCCCATTATAATGCTCACCAACTTTGTGAACATCATAAACTAGAGGAATAGTCCATATAATATGTAACAGAATTAGTATCCAAAAGGATGTTGAGGATATGCAGGGGGAGGGGATCCTAATTCTTCAAGGCAACATATGTCTTTCAAGGTCATTGGGCATTTCCTTTTGACTGAGTCCAAGTTTCACAGAACAAACCCTTCTATCAATGGGATTTATTCTATGAAGTTTAGATTCAGTCAAAGTTCTCTAATTGAAGAGATAGAGGGCCACATATGGCTTTGAGGTAGCAGGTTTCCCACCCCTGAAGAATACTGAGTTGAATATAAAAACAAAATTAATAAGGGATAAATATGCAGCCTCTCACATTTGTATATAAAATATTATCTTCATACTTGGATACATATCAGTTGTTCCAGTAAAAAATAAAAATCAGAGGGGGGTGGAGCCAAGATGGCAGAGTAAAAGCATGAACTTGGCATAAGCTCCTATACCAAAAACTTCAAATACTGGAAAAATATGACTTTAAACAAATTTAGAGCTACACAACCCACAAAGTGACCAAGAGAAACAAATCTACCACTGAAGGCACCCTGGCAGGCACACAAAAAGTGTCTATTCTGTCACACTGGGAGCCTAGCACAGACCTTTGTGAGCCACATGGGTCCAGACCTGGGGTGGCCCCGACCAGTGGCACAAACTGGCCAGAACAGACTTCAGGAGAGTGAAACACCAGTAGTTGTGATAGTTTCAGACTTCTCAACCCATAAACACCAAAAAGAAAGTAAAAAGATAAGTGGGGAACTCTGTGACTGTGACTGAAGAGAATGGTGCAGCCCCTGCCTCTAGGACAAGAGGTGGCAGAGGGACAATAGCTAGAGCTGCTGCCACATGGCTGCCTCCTCAACTCCTGGCCTACAGATCTTAAGGGTTCCAAGCAACCATTCAGA
Organism: Pseudochirops corinnae; assembly: GCA_028646515.1. Classification (NCBI taxonomy): domain Eukaryota; kingdom Metazoa; phylum Chordata; class Mammalia; order Diprotodontia; family Pseudocheiridae; genus Pseudochirops; species Pseudochirops corinnae. The sequence continues at coordinate 359,693,577 of CM053586.1, forward strand.
GGATAATCACTCTTGCTTTGACCTATTTGGACCTGTGTCACACACTCTTAGGTGGTGGTCCTGGGGTAAGAAACACCAGTGTGCCAGAGCTTTTGGTGATTGTAGAGAGGGTGTCCTTCTCAGATCTCTGACAACAGATACCAAAAACCCAAGCAATTTGGGACAAAGCTCTCTCCTCTCTGGAAGAAGAGTTCTACCATTCAAAGAACTAAAAAATCCAGTAATTGGCTGGCAAGATGAGCAAGCAGAGGAAGCATAATCAGACCATAAAATCCTTCTTTGGGGACAAAAAGGGTCACAACATGTAACTGGAAGTCAACAAAGTCAAAACTCCTGCATCAAAAGCTTCCAAGAAAAATGGAAACTGGTTACAAACCATGGAGGAGCTCAAGAAGGAGAGAAAATCATACACACTCATTTGGGTATCTTCCCCTACTGGAAAGTGGGGGAAGGGGATAAGAGCGGGGGGATGATAGAAGGGAGGGAAGATTAGAAGAGATGGTAGTTAGGAACAAACATTTTTAAAGGGACAGGGTCAAAGTAGAAAAGAGAATAAATAAGAGGGCAGGATAGGATGGAAGGAAATACAGTTAGTCTTCCACAATATAATTTCTAAGGAAACATTTTGTTTAACTACACATGTACAACATATATTGAATTGTTCATCATCCCAGTGGGGTTGGGTGAAGAGGGATGTAATGTCAAGCAAAGGCAACTTCCAAGGTTTGAATTAGCAGCATAGTAAACCCCATTTATTCAGCAAACATTCACAGAACAGAGAAAGTCAAAATACAGTGTAACTTGTTCATTTAGAAAGTAAGTTCTCAATTCAATTGCGAAGTTTCAAGGTCCAAGTATCCCACCCCTGGCCAGTACATTAGTCAAAGTAGCCCACTCCTGGGCAGTACATTTAGTCAGTCAATAAAGTCTCTCCTCTCAAATTGAGATTAGTCTCCAATCATAAACAAATTACATTCATTTGGTTAATCAGAGAGCGCAAAAAAAACTCAAAGGCTTCCCACACCTGAATCTCAAGAAGGGCAGGAGAGCACAAAAGGACATCCACCCTTAAGTTCCAACAAGATTGAGATATCATCTCAGCACTGAATACCCAAGGAAAGGCCCTTCTTTCATCTTCATTCAAGACAAGCCCTCAGCAAACTCAGTTTTGGGGAGACAAGGCTCAACAAAGCCATAGCCAGTGTCTTCATCAAGTCACTCTGCCTGTAGAACAGTCCCAGATCCTCTGAAAACATCAGCAAGGCTCCCTTAGAGGATTTCTGTAAACATACAACAGGAAAATCCTCCTTCAGGGCTTCTGAAGCAACAGCAAGGTTTCAGTACCTCTACAACAGCAGCATTGTTCTTCACCAGCAGGTGAATCAGATAAAACAATATCAAAACAGACAGACAAAATACTGGCATCACAGCCATGCCTCCTCAGTTCTTGGCAGCTCCACGTGGCAGTTCTCAGAAGTCCTGGAAAACTTCAGTGGCTCTCAGCAGTCTTTCTCTCAGCAACTCAGGCTCTACAATAATGGATACTGCTCCTTCTGGCCTTCTCAAGGCTTGGGCCTCTCTCCCAATTCACAGCTCCTCCCAATTCAGCCCTCTCTCTTCAAGTCAACAAGTCCATCCCACAAGTGGGAATCACTAGCTCTGGGTTATTACACTCAACCCAAAAACCAAGCCAATACAGGGGCATCACCAAATTCTATTACCATTACAAAGGAAGTAGGAAAGAATCTGCAAATCAAAGTTTTAAAAATGAATGTGAAAATAAAGTAATTTACATGGAACTGAGAAATAAGATATATAGCAACTGGGGTATAGAAATTCATTTTGCTCTACTAGAAATTTGGGAATGGGAATGAGCAAGGATATATGAGAGAGAAAATTGGAGGATGGCTTATTCAGTAGGCTTGCTATCTTGAGGTGGGCTTAGGGGAAAGATGGGGAGAAAATTTGTAACTCAATCTTGTGGAAATGAATGTTGAAAACTAAAAATAAATAAATGAAAGATATTTTAAAAATAAGAGTGTTTTAAATGAACCGTATATTCAGCATCAATTAGAATGTGATGCGGCAACTCAAAAAAAAAAAAAAGGAAATGCAATCTTGCACTTCATTGAGAAGGCATAGTTTATCGAAATGGAGACTTGATAGTCCCATTCTACTTTGCTTCTCTCAGATTTCATCTACTTTGCTATACCCTGGATGCCATAGATATAAGAAACTATAAACTCAATGATTTCCTGGAACAATTCTAGAGAAGGGTAACCAAGATGGTGAAGGACTTTAATCAATGTTATATAAGGATGAGTTGAAATAACATTCATGTTTATTTTGAAAAAGCAAAAAAAAAAAGCAAGAAAATAAGAAAATAGAGCTGTCTGAACATTTAAAGAACTGCCATCTAGAGGAGAAATTAAAGTAGATTGATTAGCGAGGGAGGAGAAATGTGTAATGAACAAAATCTGAAAGATGTTTTGGCCTTGTCAAGGTAAAAACAAACAAAAAAGAAAATTTTGTGAAAATAAGAGCCATCCAGAGATGTATTAGTGTACCCAGGAAATGGCACATTTCTTCTCCATGGAAGTTTTGAAAGAGGCTGGAATGGATTTTTAACAAAAATATTATAGAAAGTATTTCTTCCACTTATTAACTTGACTTTAGGAGTTCATTTAAAAAAATGCTTAACTTTACTTTAGGATAATTACATTTCTTTGTAATTCTTTGTATTTCATTCCATGTTTTTAAAAACAATATTCTCAAAAAGCAATCAAAAGGTTTCACTAGACTTCCAGAGTGGTCCATGGTACTAAAGAGATTGGAGACTTTTGGTTAAAAGGACGTTGAGACCTTTTTTAATTCTTCACTTCTGTGATTTTGTGACTAGAACCTTGATTTCTTGCCTCAAAGTTGCCCCTGTATCCACTAAAACTCACCTCTTATCCAATATCAAATTAGGAAAAATAAACAAGAAATTCAAGTGTATCTTTCTCAATGCTTTCAGTCATTCTATTTTATCTCTTTATTCCTTTAAACCATCTCTCAACTTTCCATAACCACCCATTGTTATCTCTCCTTCATGCTCCTGTCACTAAAGAATCAACCAGTTCTACCATGGCAAAGAGCTCAAAAGTAAAAAAAAAATAGACTGGCAAGACAAGCAAACAGAGGAAGCACAATAAGAACTATAGAATTTTTTTAATGGAAAAAGAGGATCAAAACATAGAACCAGAAAACAACAACAAAGTCAAAACTGCTGCATCAAAAGCCCCAAAGAAAAAGATGGATGGGTCATAGGCCATGGAGGATTTCAGGAAGGATTTTGAAAGTCAAGTAAGAGAAGTTGAGGAAAAATTGAAATGAAAAATGAGAATGAAGCAAGAAAATCATGAAAAGTTAGTCAACAACCTGCTAAAGAAGAACCAAAAAAAAAAAAAAACCCACTGAAGAAAACAACATCTTTAAACATAGACTAACTCAAGTGGTGAAAGAGGACCAAATGCCAATGATGAAAAGAATGCCTTAATAGCCAAATTGTTCAGATGGAAAAGGAATTTCAAAAACTCACTGAAGAAAATAATGCCTCCAAAATTAGATTGGAGCAAATGGAAGCTAATGAATTTAGCAGAAATCAAGATACTATAAAACAGATCTAAACAAATGAAAAAAAAATTAAAGGTAATGTGAAATATTACATTGGGAAAACCACTGACCTTGAAAATGGATACAGTAGAGATAATTTAAAAATTATTGGACTACTTGAAAGCCATTATCAAAAAAATAGCCTAGACACCATCTTTCAGAAATTCTCAAGGAAAATTTCCCTAATATTCTAGAACCAGAGGGCAAAACAGAAAATAAAAGAATTCACCAGTTGCCTCCTAAAAAGATTTCCAAAAGAAAACTCCTAGGAATATTATAGCCAAATTGCAGAGTTCCCAGGTCATTGAAAAAATATTACAAGCAGTCAGGAAGAAACAAATTGAGCATTGTCGAAACACAATCAGGATTATGCAAGATGTATCAGCTTCTATATGTAGGGATTGCAGGACTTGGAATATGATATTCTGGAGGTCAAAGGAGCTAGGATTAAAACCAAGAATCACCTACCTAGCTAAATTGAGTATAATGCTTCAGGGGAAAATGTGGATATTCAATGAAATAGAGGATTTTCAAGCATTCTTGATGAAAAAACCAGAGCTGAATAGAAAATTTGACTTTAAAATATGAGAAGCATGAGAAGGTAAACAGGAAAAAAAATCCTAAGGAACTAATTAAAGTTGAACTATTTACATTCCTACATGGAAAAACAATAATTGTAACTCATGAGACTTTTCTGAGTATGAGGATAGTTGAAGGGAATATATGTGTGTATTTAGATAGATAGATATGGATCTATGTATATATATGTATTTATGTATATTTATGTGTATACATACATATACATTGCATGTGTGTATATATGTATATGTGTATATACATACATGTATATTTATATATTTGTTTTTTATATGTGTGTACATGTATTCATAGACAAAGGGAAGAGGATGAGTTGAATATGTAGGTATGATATGTAAAAATAAAATTAAGAGGTGAGGGAGGAACATAATGAGAGAAAGATAAAGGGAGAGATAGAATAAATTATTTCATACAAAACAGGCAAGGGAAAACTGCTGCAATGGAAAGGAAGAGCAGGAAGGTAAAAAGAAATGGGTCCATTTTACTTTCATTGAATTTTGTTTAAGGAGGGAATAAGATACACATGCAATTGGGTATCTTACCCAACAGGAAAGTAGGGGGGAAGGGAATGGGGGGGAGAGTGATAGAAGGGAGAGCAAATTCGTAGTGAGGATAGTTAGAAGCAAACACTTTTGACAAGGGATAGGATCAAAGGAGAAAATAGTGTAAATGGGGGTGGGATAGGATGGAGGGAAATATAGTAAGTCTTTCACAACATATCTACTCTGCAAATGTTTTGTGTAACTATATATGTGCAACCCATATTTAATTGCTTGTCTTCCCAGTGGGTTTGGGTGAGGAAGGAAGATGGGAAAGAATCTGGAACTCAAAGTTTTTAAAACAAATGTTAAAAGATTGTTGTTGTTTTTTTTTGTTTTTTTTGTTTTTTGTTTTTTTTTTTTTACATGCAACCAAATAATAAGATATAGAGGTAATGAGGTATAGAAATCCATTTGCCCTACACAAAATTTAGAGGGGATGGGGGAAGATATAAGAGAGAACAGACTGGGGAAAGGGGTATTCAGTAGGTTTGGTATCTTGGGGTGGGGGTAGGGGTGAGACAGGGAGAAATTGTGTAACTCATAATCTTCTTCAAATGAATGTTGAAAACTAAAAAAAATGAAATTAAAAAAACTTCTTTGATATATAAACCTATTAGCAATATTTCTGGATCAAAAGGTATTCACAGTTTTATGGCCCTCTGGACATAGTTTCAAAGTGATCTCCCAAATGAATTATTGGATAAGTTCATAAATCCACCAACAATGCATTTGTTCTGCAGTTTTTCCACCTCCAATCAATTTTTGTAATTTCCTTTTTTTCTGACGTATTAGACAATCTGATAGATTTGAGGAGGTATCTTAAAGATTTCATTTGTCTTCCTTTAATAATCAGTGCTTTAGAGGGTTTTTTTTTTTTAAAATGACTATGAGTAACTTTGATTTCTTCTGATAACTGCTTGTTCAAATCCTTTGACCATTTGCCACTTGGGGAATGACTTAGGTTCTTATAAATTTGACTCTGGTTTCTCTGTACTAAATGAAACAAATAACCCTTTAGCAAAGACACTCATTGTAAAGATTTTTTTTTCCTGAAGTATTTTGGTTTCCTTCCAATCTTGGTTGCATTTGGTTTCTTTGCACATTTTTTTTGAAAATTTAATGTAATTAAAATTATTCATTTTACATCTTATAATGTGCTCTCTCTCTGTCTCTCTGTCTCTGTCTCTCTCCCTTTCTGTTTCTCCATCTCTCTCTCTCTCTCTCTTTCTCTCTCTCTCTCTTTTCCATAATCTTACAGGTGAACTTTTCCCTAGGTCCCTATCTTTTTTATGGTATCACCCTTCATGTCTACTAATTTACTCATTTGAGCCTTATCATGGTATATTTTGTTAGATGTTAGTCCACACTTAGTTTCTCCCAAATTGCTTTCTAGTTTCCCAAGCAGTTTTAGACAAATAGTGAGTTCTTGTCCCAAAGCTTGGATCTTTATATCAGACAATAGATTACTGTATTTTCTTTTTACTACGGTGCTTTTTGCACCTAAATCAATTCCACTTAAGCATCATTATCTTACTTATTCAGTACAAGGTTGTTTTGAGGATTACCATTCCGTTATGCAGCTTGAGATGTGGTACTGCCAGGCTTCCTTTCTTCGCATAGTTTTTTAAAAAATTAATTCCTTTGATATACTTGCATTTTTGTTCTAGACGAGTTTTTTCTAGCTTTATAAAGTATTTTTAGTACTTTGATTCATATTGCACTGAATAAATAAATTAATTAGGATAAGTGTCATTTTGGTATATTGGCCTGGGCTGCAAATGAACAATTAATATTTTTCCAGTTGTTTAGATCTGGGTTTATTTGAGTGAAAAATGTTTGGTAATTATGTTCCTATATTTCCTGGGTTTGTCTTGGCAAGTTGGCTTCAAATAAGTTTATATTATCAATGGTTATTTTAAAAGGAATTTCTTTTTTTCTGTCTCTTGGTGTCTGACTTTGTTGGGAAAATATAGAAATGATCATTTCTGTGGTTTTCATTTATATCCTGCTACTTTACTAAAGCTGTTCATTATTTCTACTAGATTTTGTAGTTGGTAGTCTAGCATCTAGTTAATTTCATCTGCAGAAGTAAAAGTTTTGTTTCCTCAATGTCTCTTTTATTTCCTTCAATTTCCTTTTTCTTCTCTTATTACTTTAGCTAGCATTTCTAATACAATACTGAATAATATTGATGACAGTGGGCATTTTTGTTTAATTTCTAATCTTAGAAGGAAGTCTTCTAGCTTATCTTCATTACAGATAACATTTGCTGATGGTTTTATATACATATTATTTTTAAAAGCAATGTTTATTCCTATTTTCTCTGTTTTTAATAAAAAACTATTTTGTTAAAAGCTTTTTTTGCATCTATTGATTTGATTTTTTTTTTGTTTTGTTATTGATACATAACACTATGTAGAAATTTTCTCAATATTGAACTGACCCCACGTTCCTGGTATAAACCCCACCTGGTCATAGTTCATGATTTTTGTGATATATTGATATAAAGTATTTACTAATATTTTACTTAAAATTTTTACATCAATATTTTTTATGGGAATTTGTCTACAATTCACTTTATTTTTTCTCTTCCTGGTGGATGTATCAGTACCATATTTTTGTTATAAAAGGGATTAAATTGTGTCATAATTTAAATTTAACATATAGGTAAATTGGGGCAGGTCTCCAACAAAAATCTCCTTTATAAGCAGGAGAATGCTTTCTGTTAATAAGCAGATAAATGGTTTGTTTCCATTTATGCAAAATACGCTGAAAAAAATTAAAAGGATGGTTTCTCTTATATAGGTTTTGGGAATTAAAGAACAATGAACAGAATAGGGTAGATGACATCATAGAATTGGGGCAGTATGACTGGTTAAAGAGTTGAGGTGCAGGAAACAACATGGTTGGTTGGAAGTTTAATAATAGCTCTAGCAATAACCCCTCCCCCCCATCTTCTCTCATGTGACCATTAATTGAGTCCAGGTGCAAGATAGCATCTCAGACTTTTTAACAGCAAACCAGACATTCTTGAAGGAGAGTTTGTGGAGAAAGATATCAATCTGGACTCATTTCTTCACATAGATCCTTCAAGGTTAGCAAAATTCTTTGAGGCAGGAATAGATCAGTGATTAGCAGGAGAGTTGGATTGATAAAATTAACCAACCAACTCAACTAATTTCAGAGACAAAGAGCCAAGATTTAAAGTTACAGGACAAAAACAATGACAGCAATTACAGGATTAAATCAATTACATTTAAATTTTATCAATAAGAAAAGGGTAGAGGATAAATCTTAATCTCAGTAGGATTCCTTCTTTGCCTGCTTTTCCCAAATAGTTGGTAAAGTACTGAAATTAGTTATTCTTTAAATGTTTGGTAGGATTCACTTGTGAATTCATCTGGTCCTGGGGATCTTTTCTTAGGAAATTCATTTATGTATTGTTCAATTTATTTTTCGAACATATGGTTATTTAAGTGCTCAATTTTCTCTTCTATTAATGTGGGTAATTTATATTTTGTAAATATTCTTCCCTTTCACTTAAATTGTTAGATTTATTTGTATATAATTGGGTAAAATAGCTCCTGATAATTGCTTTAATTTCCTCTTCATTTGGCTTTCCTTTTTGATACTGGCAATTAGGTTTTCTACTTTTTAAAATTAAATTATTCAATAGTTTATCTCCTTTTTAAAAAATTAATCTAGCTCTTATTTTTTTAAAATTAATTCAATGCTTTTCTTGTTTTAAATTTTATTAATAATTTTATTAATCTCTTGTCTTTGGTGTTGTTGTTGCATAATGACATCATTGACCTGCCTTTTCTCTATTTTATTTATGCAATTAAAAAACAATATCTTTATTAATTTGTTTACTTGTAGTTTACAAGATTGAGTTCCACAATCCCTTGAGTTTCACATTTTCTCCCCCTCCCTCTACTTGACATAATTTTTTACAGATATAAATTTCCCTCTAAGTACTACTTTCGTTGCATGTCATAAATTTTGGTATGTTGTCTCATTGTCCTTCTTTTTTAATGAAATTACTGATTGTTCTATGAGTAATTCTTTCATCCACTCATTCTTTAGGATTAGATTATTTAGCTTCCAAATAATTTTTAATCTATCTTTCCATTACTCTTTGTGGAATGCAATTTTTTTTTCATCATGACCCAAAAAGAATGCATTTAATATTCCTTCCTTTCTGCATTTGATTGTGAGGTTTTATACCTTAATACAGAGACAATTTTTGTGTAAGTGACATGGAACACTGATTAAAAGGCATATTCCTTTCTATCCCTATTCAATTTTCTCCAGACTTCAATCATATCAAACTTTTTAAAAATTTCTATTCTCCTTAACTTCTTCCTTGTTTATTTTGTGGTTCGATTTATCTAGTTCTGAGAGGGGAAAGTTGAGGTTTCCCACATGAATATACTTTTGCTATCTATTTCCTCTTGAGTCATTTAACTTCTTTTAAAATCTGGATTCTATATGATTTCATACATATATGTTTAGCATTAATATTACTTCATTGTATATGGTAACTTTTAGCAAGATATGGTTTCTTTCCTTTTCTCTTAATTAGATTCATTTCTTTTTGCTTTGCTTTAGGTTATTGTTATATTGTTGTTGTTTTTATCTTCAAATGAAGTATAATAGATTCTGCTCCAGTCTTTTACCTTTATTCTCTGTGTGGCTCTGCTTCAAAAATATTTCTTGTAAACATATATTGTAGAATTCTGATACATTTCTATTCCCATTCGTATGTGTATGTTTTTCCTCCTCAAGTCAATCCCAATGAGAGTAAGGTTCAAGTAATGCTTACCTCTCCTCCCCCCACCCCTGCCCTTTTCCCTTCCACTATCTTTGAAACAATTCTGAGGAGAGCATTGACCACCACCCACACATCTTCCACTGCACTATAAAAGCTCTTTTGTGCCTCTTTTATGTAAGATAATTTACCCTATTATGCCTCTTCCTTCCCTCTTCTCCCAGTGTTATCCTCTTAGATCCTAAGAGTTTATCACTCTTAATTTTATTTTTTTTTGTAATCATCTCATCATAGTTGTTTTACCCATATGCCATATGTATACATTCTAACTGCTTTAACAATGATAAAGTTCTTTGCAGTTATATTTATCATCTGCTCATGTAAGGATGTAAACAATTTACCCTTATTGAATCTGTCATTATTTCTCTTTCATGTTTACCTTTTGATATTTCTCTTGAGTCTGATATTTGAAAGTCAAATTTTGTATTCTGCTTAGTTCTTTTCATCAGGAATGTTTCAAAGTCTTCTATTTCCTTAAATATCCAGTTGGTAAATTCTTTCAATTTCTATTTTTGCCTTCTGATTCTAGTATACCAGGGCAGTTTTCTTTGAAAATGTCTTGAAAGACTATGTCTAGGCCCTTAGTTTGATCACAGATTTCAAGTATTCTAATAATTCTTAAATTATCTCTCCTCAGTCTACTTAGAACATTAGTTGGTGCCCCTATGAAGTATTTTTACATTCTATCCTATTTTTGCCATTATTTTTATTTCTTTCAAATTTTCTTGGTGTCTCATGAAGTCATGAGCTTTTGCTCAGGCATTTTTCAAAATAAATTATGTTCTTCATCAAGCTTTTATACCACATTTTCCATTTGACAAATTCTACCATCTATGTAGTTACTTTCTTGAGTCTATTTTTCATTCTTCTTTTATCATTTGGTCGATTATGTTTTAAAGATATAATTTTTTTCAGTAATTATTTGTGCCACCTTTACCAAGTTGATAATGTCTTTTCATAATTTTCTTGCTACACTCTCATTTACCTTCACATTTTCCTCTACATCATTAATTGATCTCTTAAAATTCTTTTTCATCTATTCTAGGCATTCTTTGGAGGACTCTAACCAATTCACATTTTTCAAAGCTTTTCACAGGGCTGTTTTAACTTTCTTGTCTTCTTTGGAGTTTATGTCTTGAGTTTTCCTGTCACCATGGTATCTTCCTATGGTTAGATTTTTTTTTGTTATTTTCTCATTTCTTAAGCATGTTTCTTGTCTTTTAGCATTTTATTAATATTGGCTTCTGTTTCCAGAGTTGAAAGGGCACTGCCACAGGCTTCAGGATTTTTGTGTTAGTGTTTCCACTGTTATTTCTGGGGAATGGTAATTTTCAATTTCTCCAAAGTGATATTATCTAATGAGAGGTGTGGTCATTCTTCTCTGGCTTTTGCTCTTGTCTGTGAGTAACCACGACTATTCCCTGGAATTGTGACATGGGATCCTGCTTCACTAAACCATGAGTACCTTCACTTCTTATGTTCCTAGAATTTTGTTTTGGGCTCACCTTCTAATGCTGCTTTCTTGCTTGGACCTAAGATTAGGGCACCTGTTCCCCGATTAGTGACCATAGGTACATTTCTCCACCCTTGAACTATCACCAGTGTCCCCATAACGTGTGGCTCTAAGTGCTACTGTTCATCTTTGTTCTGGGACTGTAACCCAGAACTGTGTATGGGCAATGTAACAAGGTTTTACACTTAGTGCCAGCAAAGTGGTCCCTGTATTCTCCTTCTGAGCAGTTGTCCTACCTCCTTTCGTTCTGTGATTTGAAAGTTTTGATAGAACTGCCCTCAAGTCTCATGGTTGGGTGTTGTTGACAACATACTGCTCCAAGTCTAATGACCACCCTGGTGAAACAGACTTTTCCTTTTGACCTTCTACATTGTCTTCAGCTGGAAAATTTTACCTGACCTTTCTTTGCCTCAGCCTCTTCAGAATTTGATTTCAGTCATTATTTTAAAGTTATTTGGAGTGGCATTTGGGAGAGTTCAGGTTATCCCTTGCCTTTATTCTGTGATCTTGACTACCTCCCCCAAATTAGCAATTCAGTTAATTAATGAGAATAAGTAATTAAGTGATTACTATGTGACAGACTGTATTCTATTCACAAAAAGATAATTTCTGTCATTAAGGAAAACCTAACATCATCAGTAGAGTGGTAGTCTTCAATGGGTTATTTGATAGGAAATAAATGAGGAATTTGAATGGAATATTGAATGGAATCATTTGGGAAACTGATTGACACAATGTTTCCAAGAATAAGAGCTTCTTATTTTACTCCAAATTTCTCATTTTAAGATGAGAAAAGAGAGACCCCCAGTTTTTCAGAAACTTGCCAATGTCATAAGCTTGACTGAGATCAAAAGACTTCTAGACCTGGAAGGGAACTCTTTGACTTTCTTGAAGAAGACCACTATTCTGCATATAATGGGAGACCAAAGGGGAGATGTGACTTGCCTGAAGGACATCTATTGTAAGTTGATATTGATTTTTTTTTCATAAAATTAAAAATGAGGGGTGTGAACAAACTAGTGTCTAAGTTTCTTGCCACCTCTAAATCCTATGAGCTTATTCTCAGGAATACAATGATTTAGGATAATCCCAAAGGAGAAATGATGAAGCATATAATCTACCTCAAGAGAAAGAACTAATATTATTTGAATACAGACTTAAACATGCTATTTTCTTTTTTTTACTTTCATTTTTTTTCCTTTTATTTGAGTCTTCTTGTACAAAATTACTGTGTAAATGTTTTATATAATTATAAGTGTATAACCTATATCTAATAGTTTACCATCTCAGGAAGAGTAAGGGAGGGAAGGAGAGAGAATTTGGAACTCAAAACTTTAAATAAAAGAGTTATTTTTTTTCATTAATCCTATGAGATTATGAAGTAAAATTGTATGAAATTTTACAAAATTTAGGTGATAGAATGAAAATATTTTTCAAGGGACATTTATCTAAGTACAGAATGAATTACTTAGAGGGAACTTTGCAGTAAGAATGACAACTGTAAAGGTATTAGAAAATTCCAGGTGTGACTGACAAGGTTTAGGCTACTTTGATGGCAGAGAGAGAAAATGGAAAAGAAACAGCAAATAGACAAAGTAATCCAAAGGGGGAAATAGTAAAGATTGATGTGTAAGAAGATTTTCACTCAATAAATGTTTATGAAGTTTCAAAAAAATATACAAGGTATCAAGTATGGGGAAAGAAGAAAAGAGATGATTCAACGTCATGAGACCATTGGATTGCAATGATGGTGGTATCTCAGAATGTAATAGGGGTTTAGGATGAGGAATGGTTTTGTGGAATAAATAAAATTTAAAAAATGAATTGGGCTATTTATGTAATGTGGTTTTGTTGTTTAAAAGATTGTTCATATATATCCAAGAACAACTATCCTTTAATTAGAGTTCAGTAAGCAAATGTTCAGTCATGGAAATAGTTTCAGGAGATGCATATGTTGGTGACCTGATACAGGTAAAAATTGAACTTAAGAAAACACATGGATTCTCCAAAGAAAAGGTAATTTAGAGATGATTGTAAATCATAAACAATTCTAGGAATTTCCATATTAAAGGGAGTGTCAGAGGTCTTGTGAATTATTAATGATATTTTGTTTCTCCAGGTGGCAATATTGTATAGGGTAAACAGAGATGACCTTGGAGTCAGGGAGAATTGGGTTCCAGTCCATCATTAGCTGTTTCTTTTGACATTTTGCTAGGCTTTTTAATCTTTCATTAACCCATTTAGCTTGAAGTCTGTACATAGAAGAGTGGATATGGATCTGTATTTGCAGAGATAATTCTGAGAAATGAAGTTTCACAGCCGTTCTAACCAATGAGAGGTGTAAAGCCAAACATGAGCAGCTTTTCAGAGGACTGTTGCTGTGAACAGCTTTTCAAGGTTCTGATTACACAGTATAGTGAACTCTCTACTTATTCAATAACAAATCAGAGCAGGACATTCACAGAAAATCAAGGTATAGCATTCACAATGTTACAACTTATCAGAGAAAGCCAAAATACAGCATTCAACATGTCATAATTCAACAATTTATCACTAAAATGGCCACCTAGTTTTCACCAAAGTGGTCAAATACTTTTCACCAAAGTAGAATCATTTAGTAACTCAATCATTCAATCATCTTTGATAAGGCTTGCTTCCTCAAGGGTCAGAAAATACAAAAGTCAAAGTTCTCCACTCATGGGGTGCAATTAATTTATAATTTCAATAGTCACTACTCAGCACTCTCTTAAGGGTTAGTGGAAAGTACAAAAGTCATTCACTCCTAGATCACAAGTTAATTATACTTTTTTCAGTCTCTACTCAGCCTCCTATTTCATCAGCCACTACTCAGACAATTTCATCAGCAACTACTCACTATGACCAGAGAGGTCTTTTCTTCATCTTGACTCAAGGCAGGTAGCTCCTGCCTGAATCTACCAAACTGTCTCCTGGGTTCAAAAGCAAACAGCTACCAGTTGCTTGTCCAGCTCTTCATGCAATTCCTGCTGCACATTGAAGCTCACAGTGTCCAGTCCATCACAAATGCTTCACAGTCTGTTCCTGGGGAGACAAGGCTTAACAAAGCCACAATAACATTCATACTTATCTAAAGAAGTTCTGACTGTCCAGCTTATGCTCTCCATTATATAGGTATTAGCTCTTCCCTGTTCACCCCCTTCCTGTTACATCAGCAACAGGGGTTCATATCTTCTGTTTCTTTAACAGAGGCTTAATTTGAAAGTAGGTGCTAAGTACCTCTTAGCTTAGGAGTATGAAAGGATCTTCAATTCCATTACTACAACAAGAGAGAAGAGATGGAGAAGATTAGAGCAATATGTTAAAGAATTTCTTCTACTTCACTCTAGAGTCTAGATAGACTCTCACTCAGCCTTTCTGTCCAGGAGTAATGTGGCAGAGAGTCCATATGGAAGGGTGATGCTATAAGAGAGACATTCACCTCATCTTTTCAAAGTAGATCCATCAAAAATATTTTTTGCATCTTGTTCAATCCACATGGAAGGGAAAATCAAACTAGGTTTTGTTTTTAAGAAATAGAATATTTCTTTGCTCTTTTGTTTATTTTTGCCATTGCTATTGCTAATATCAAAATGCGTTAATAAACATTTTGTAGAGTCTTTTTGAAGGACAGCTGGGTGTCTCAGTGGGTAGATTGCTGGGCATGAAGTCAGAATAAATCCTCTTCCTGAGTTCATATCTGTCCTCAGACAAGTACTAGCTATAGCAAATCACTTAACCCTGGACATGCCATTGAAAACGGTTTGTCTCCATCTCCTCATCTGTAAAATGAACCAGAGAAGGAAGTAGTTAAACCACTCCAGTATTCTTGCCAAGAAAACTCCAAATGGGATTGGAAAGAGTCAAATATCACTGAAAATGAATAAACAAGAAGTCTATTCTGTGTTTTCTCTCATATTTTCTACCTTAATTCTCTTTATTCACTCAAGTTAAAAAAAAGAATTAAAACATATGAATTTTTTCACATTAATTCTCATTAATTGGATGAATTTAATCTCTAAGTAAAAATGCAAGTGAAATCAGAAAGTATTGTTTGGCATTTCCACAAATTTTGGTCCTAATATGTGCTGCAACATAACATATGAACATATTCCAAGAAAGATAAAATAAAAACCATTCTGTTTGTTCTGGTATTAGTCCAAATAAGGTACGGATGAGGCAGCAGACTTGCTTCAGTACCCTAAATACTGAAAAGCAAAATTTTATTAAATCAAGCACCCACATTATTCATGAGGTTTGCTTTGAAGAATGAGACATGATGAGAAGAGCTACAGTTGAGGTACAGTCTAATTGTCCCTAATTTTCTGATAACATCCAGGAATTTATTTCTATTCAGAAGGATTAAAGAAAAGCTTTAGCATTAGCTGTCACTGTTGTGTGCTTCTGGGGATTTTGTAAATGAAAAAAAAAACTAGATATTTAATATGAACATCCACTGCATTTTTATCATAACTCTTCTATTGACAATCTAGTGTCAAAATCATTTGCCTTGTCTCCACATTGAATCGCTTCTCCATTTCTATTTGTTAGTAGATATAACACATGTTCATTTTAATTTTTTTCCTTTGGATTCCAGTTGGTCCACACGGTATTTCATCAAGTCAAATCTTATTGGATGGTTTCCTTAGCATCAAAGGACTATTTTCAGTCATTGGTATTTATGACTGAATCCTTGCACTACTGCTTTCCTACTAACAAGAGAGAACTTGATCCAACGTTTTCTATTCTGCATCCTGGATTCCTCCAGCTTTACACCCACCTATGTATAAAGCTATGAATCCTTAGTAAAAGCATTTGTTCTGTAAAAATTGGTCTCAGTCAAAAGGCCACAACCAAAGACCTAGAAGGCCACATGTGGCATTGAGGCCAGAGGTTTTCTATCCCTGATCTGGATACATGACTTGAGTGGCAAGTTGGGACTGCTTTAACACATATGCTTAGCTATCACCTCAAAAGAAGAAAGTAAAACTTGGTGATTGACTCATCTACTTTAATTCTGGTTGGTGGACCTTGAAGTTGAAATTTGTCTTGGATGATTCTCTGAGACATTTGTATTAAATAACATTTGTATTAAATAACATTAACTCACACTATGCAGCAAGGAACACTTTTAATTGAACAGGTTAGGAAGTTCCGATTTCTTGACTGATAAGGATCCTGTAGGTGTGCATAAAATAAACTTTGGTCAAAAGTCAGTGGGCATTTGTCTTTGGTAGCCATATCAACTTTGCATTAACCTTAGCATCTCATGCATAGCTGTAGTGGTAGAGACACTGTGCAATTAGTGAAGAAGTTTGTGTCAATAAGTCCTCAGTTCAAATGCTCCTTAACCTGGGCAAGTGGTTTAATTGCCTTGAGTCTTTTTCAACACCTGTAAAATGAAGGCAATAAATAGCACCTGCAGCACTTGTTTCCAGAGCTGCTGTGACTTTCAAATGAGTTCACACAAGGAAAGTACATGGAACGCTTCAAATTGCTATATAACTGACAGCGATTCCTTATGTTATCATTACATGTTTCTCATATGACGATTCACTATCACGTGTTTATTATCTTTTATGGCACAGGATCTTCACACTTAATTAGGAAATTGTTATACAATACTACTACGAATTAATGATGATTGTGATAAGGATGATATTGTCAATGATGAATGTTTCTAAGGAATTTTAATGTTTGAAAAAGCATCTTCTATACATTACACAATTGGAGCTTCACAAAAACTCTGTGAGGCTGGCATTAGACATATCATTATCCCCATTTTCTAGAGAAATAAACTGAGACTTAGAGTTGTAAGTATCAAAATGTAGTATTTGAAGCCAGTTTTGCCCTCCTCCAAAATCTAGAGCTATAATTCATTAAGCCACATTGATTCTAATATATGGTGGGGATGATTTTCCTGTGAATTCTTTTTAGCTCTGGCTACTGAATTATTACTTGTCTGTAGCAGGACCTCAACAAAATCTGGTCATTGTCGATGATGAAGGTTAAGCAGCATTATTTTGATTATATTCTAAAGCCTTATCAAGCACTTTTCAATGGACTTGAAATGTCTGCTCTACAAGGAGTCACATTCCCTAAGATAAGCCATAAAAACAAACTCTTAAAGCTAAACCCAGTTCATCTAAAGTCTCTTTCATTATTACACTTTGATACCTCGCATTTAAAATTCGTGAGACTTTTTAATAACAGAAACAGATTTCAGGTGATTTTTTTTTTCATTAGGGAAATAGATATTTTCAAGATAGACTGTGCTATTTCTCTTTTCATTTGTGGTTCTTGCAAAGGAAGAATGTATCTTCTCTGATCATTAACCACAGTCAGAGAAGTGGTCTCCAGCATAGGTGTTAGTAAGGGGCACCTATCATACCTCTCAACATGCTTGGTTTTTTCCTCCGATTTCTTTTTCTGTCTCCTTTATTTCTGCCTCTTTTTCCACTCTCCTTTTATCCCTTTCTCTCTGAGTGTTCTCTGGACTAACCAGCATATGAAGAGGTTTAGAGCAGAAGATTCTGAGAGATGTGCACGAGTAGACATTGGAGAATTTTAAATCATAAAGCATCCCATATTTAGGACTGGACATAATCTTTCATGTCAACCAGTCTAGCTGCCTCATTTAACCAACTGGAACATTGAGGCCCGTCAAAGTAAACTATCTTGCCCAAAGTCACCCAAGTGGCTGAGATACAATTTGGTTTCAAAGGCCACATGGATTCATAAATCATTCTTCATACTATGCTAATTTCATTTCCTTTTTCATTTGGTTTTGGAGATCATTTGATCAGAGGAAGGCAAAGACATATTGTCCTCGGATTTTAAGTTTATTGATTTTTAATCTTATTGTCATAGCTAAAAGAGAGAAATATGAGTGAACTGCTAATACAATTAAATAGATTGAATAGTGTTTAAAGAATTACACTCCACAAGTAGCAATTGATTAACCAATAGGAAATGAGAGAGGTTTTGCACAGAGGTCTTTCTCTGGGCCTTTTTTTTTTTTCAAATGACTTGTTTATTTACTTTTAGTTTACAAGATTCAGTTCCACAATCACTTGAGTTTCAGATTTTCTCCTCTCCCTTCCCTCTCCCCATGGTGGCACACAATCATGTATAAGATCTGCAAATACTTTCACATTGTACAATAGTTTGGTTATATAGAAGAGTTGTAACCAATGAGTGATAACCAGGAAAAAAAAAAAGCAAAACCAGACATGAAAAAGAATGATAGCATGTTTTGCTTCAGTCTCCTTTTAAACTATATTCTTTCTATATCTTCTATATCTTTCTCTGAGTTTAGATATCTCCTTCCATCCTGAGGCTTGTTTTAGCTGTGCATTGTTGAGGATAGTCCAGTTTATCAAGGTTGGTCATCATATGTATGATGTGTCTGTGATTTTGCACAAGTTTTGCCTGGTTCTGTTCTTCTCACTTAGCATCAATTTGTATAAGCCTCTCCAGGTAATTATGAAGTCCAACTCCTTCCCATTTCTTACAGCACAATAGTATTCCAGTACATTCATATACTATAGCTTGTTCAGCCATTCCCCAATTGATGGGCATCTGCTATATTTTCAGTTTTTTTGCAACCACAAAGAGAGCTGCAATAAATATTTTTGTACATATGTGCCCCTTTCCCACTTCTGAGATCTCTTTGGGATATAATCCCAACAGTGGTATTGCTGGGTCAAAGGGTATGCAATTATTTATAGCCCTTTG
>CM053586.1:359712965-359804264 GCA_028646515.1 Pseudochirops corinnae
ATGATATTTTGAAAGGTGCAATTGAGAGGTGAGAGAGGAATAGAATGAGAGGAGACAGGAAGAGACAGAATGGGGTTAATTATCTCATATAGAAAACGCAAGGGATAACTGTGACAAAGGAGAGGAAGAACAGGAAGGCAAAAGGGAATGGGTCAACCTTACATTCATTGAATTTTGCTTAGGGAAGAACGACATATACTCTAAATTGCGTATCTTGTCATACAGTAGAGTAGGGGAAAGGGAATGAGAGGGGGGATGATGGAAGGGAGGGCAGTTTGGAGGGCAGGCTTGTTAGAAGCACACACTTCTGTAAAAGGACCGGAACAAATTAGAAAATAGAGTAAGGGGGGGTGGGGCAGGAAAGGAAAGAGGGAAATATAGTCAGTCTTTCACGATATGTGCATTGTGGAGATGTTCTGCATAACTTCACATGTACAGCCTATATTGAATTGCTTATCTTTCCAGTGGGGGTGGGTGATGAGGGAGGAAGGAAAAGAATCTAGAATTTAAAGTTTCATAATCAAATGTTAATATATATATATATTACATATATGTGTGTGTGTTTATATTTATATACACATATATATGTATGTGTATATATATATTATTAACTATTATTATTATTATTATTAATTACATGCAACTGGGAATTAAGATATACAGGCACTGGGGTAGGGAGATCCATCCTGCCCTACCGGAAAGTCAGAGGAGTGATGGTAGAGGACAGAGTAGAGAACAGATTGGGGGACTGGGTATATAGTGGAATCACTGTTTGGGGGTGATGGATAGGGGAAAGATGGGGAGAAAATTTGGAATTCAAAATCTCGTCAAAATGAATGATATAAACTAAAATTAAATAAAAGTTAATTTAAAAAAAGAAAAAGAAAATATGATCCTTTGTTCTTGGTCAAGACATTCTATCTCCTACCCCTGTGCCCTGAACAGGCCTTCTGCCATTTGGATGATTTCCTTATATCTCCCCTCTGCCTCTTGAAAAATCTGGTTTCCTTCAAGGATCATCTCAAGGAATACCTGCCATATGAGGATTTTCTATCATTCGATTAATGTTCTTCCCCATCTTTTCTAAATAACCAATTTACTTTGTGCACCTCCCCTTGGCACACACATGCTTTCTATGTCAGCTTGGTGTCTCCCACACATAGCCCTTCCTATGTAGAATATGAACCATGAGGATAGAGAGAAGTTAGGTTTGAGTTTTGTCTATTCACTGTTTAGTCTGTAGTAAGCACTTATTAAATAGTTATTGGGTCATATGTTTAATTGAAGGGAGATGTCACAAATCAGGATTTTTTTCAGCAGAAGAATAATCAATAGAACAGCAAAAAATGTGAGGACTTCCTGAGAGGGTATATAGGAAGCAATGGAGATGGCAAAGTTGTTGTATCTGTTGAATCAATGAATTTGTTAATGAAAATGGTGCATGTGTTTGTGTGTGTGTGTGTGTGTGTGTGTGTGTGTGTGAGAGAGGGAGAGAGAGAGAGAGAGAGAGAGAGAGAGAGAGAGAGAGAGAGAGAGAGAGAGAGAGAGAGAGAGAGAAAGAGGAGAATATTGTGGTTATTGTTAGCAGTTCCCAGACACCAAAATCATCTCTAATTGAGAGTAGGCTTCTGCTCCTTCATGGACTTAAATTAAACCTTTTGTTAATGTACAATTTCATTGATGCTCTCTAATTTTTGCTCAGAGAATAAGCAAATCAGATGTGGGAAAACTGTTTTTTTTTTTTTCAGAACTAGAGAATAGCTTTCTACTAACAAGAAAAATGATCATTTGTAATATTCATGGAATCTTAACATGAATTCCACTAAATGAAGACTTGAAACAAGATTTTTTAAAAATTCAAATGTTCTGACATCTCAGGCAAAGGTTTGGTCATTGATAGGATGATGGGAAAAATATGACTCAATCTTTTTCAACTTTGGAAATCATTAGTTATGCAGCATTTGGGAGAACAATGGTTATCCAACTGGGTTCTTAGATATAATAAAGATTTGAAAAATGGTCTGCTGAGAACCATGAAGCTTTCTTTGGCAATAAGAATTATCTTTTGAAAACCTGGCAATTTAAAGGAATGTTGCCCAGACTTGCCATTGGAAACTTTATTATTACTCTAGGTATAAGTGGAAGTAACCAAAATGATTGTTTTTGTCTTAAATATTAAAATGATTGATCAGGAAAAAAATCTAAGTGCATTTCTAGAGTCTGTCAGTTTCAGCACACTCCATAAAGGCTGGGAAGAAAAGTCAGGCCCCTCATGGTGAGTTTACTTGATTGAATTCGCAAATTCCTAGGCTAGTAAACAGCTAATTCTTCCAACACCATTGGTGGCTAGTTGAGGTTGCTGTTCTTGCCTATTCAGCATCTCTTGTAATTGTAAACAGCTCCATAAATCTTTCCTGGCTTCTAGGGACATAAAGAGTCCTGTGATAAAGGAGCTGGCTTGGTGGCTTAACAAGCTGAAGGCTAGCTTTGGGAGTTGATGCTTCCTAGGGACCTACTGTCTTAGTCCTGGCACAGTACATCAGATTCTGATTCCCAGCCAAGGTAATTAGCACACTTTAGGATCTCAATACACAAAGCGTGATGGACAGACCTTATTAAAGATGTACTATGAAGATTCTATAAATGGAAGAAAAATAGAATGAAAGGGACAGCTTTAGTACACACTGAGACTTTTAAAGTAAAGTTTGTCCTTGTATATATTCTTGCCTTAGGGAGGGACATAGTTCACTAATTCAGAAAGTGCCAAAACAATGGTTTCTTCTTTACCTGGTTCTTGAATATTTTTTTTTTTTTGCAGAATTGGTATAGAGGAAACTAGAGAGAAAACACATACACATGCCCATGTGTATATGCGCATACTCACACACACACACACACACACACACACACACACACACCACAAAAGACTACTGATTAAGCCAAAAATCCTGATTCCCTAGAGACTAGATCTCAATAAAGGCAACTTTAAAAGGCTTTACTACTGGCAACCCAGCTGGCCTGCAATATAAAGGTGCCTCCAAATGCTGAACTGTTGAGCTATTCTAAAATAAGTTTCATGGCAGGTGGATGCTCTTAATTTACTCTTCCTGGCTTTTCTGTAAGTAGATGTTGGTGATGCCATAGAGGAGGAGAAAGTTCCTAGAATCCTTTAGGGAGTCAGAACTGTGATCAACATCCCATTTCATGTGAGAGAGGGAAAGCTCAGGAGAGTGCAATCCAATACTTTGCTAGTTGGATCCTGCCCTAACAGAATTGTGGACAGATAAATCAAAGAAGGATGTGTCACACATCCTGAAAGTGATTACCATTTAGTGGCTGGGGCCAGAAGACAAGCTCCAAATTAATTCTAACAAGTGCTGGGACAAAATTTCCCACCCTCTCACCCTTAAGTGATGTTTCTCTTGCTTGCAGACATTTTCATTAGACCTTGACTATTACTTCAAAAAAAAAAAAAAGAATCGACAGATGCCCTTAAGGCACATCTTATTGATGATAGATGTACAGTGAGCATGTCCATGTGCAAGTGTCTGGGATGGCATGGCACACATATGCGGAATGAAAGATGCCATCTAGTAGCATTTTCCAGTTTGGAAAGTGCTTCACATACAGAGGTACATCTGCTTCTCACAACAAGCCAGGGAGTGAGGAATCAGAGATATACTTGCTGCCATTATTTTTCAGCTCAGGATAACAAGACCTGTAGGTTCCTGGAAATGCTCGCTATCATAAAGGTAATAAGTTGTAAGGTAGGGTTTGAACCCCATTCCAAATTGAAACCTGTGTTATATGACCCTGCTTTGCATTGTGTAACCCATCTCCAGGATCAGGAAACAGCTAACAGTGTATTTATACTCTGGGCATGGAACCTCCTTGAGAACAGGGAATGTACTGTCTTCTTTCTGTCCTTACTGCTGATCACAGGGCCCTCCTTCCTTATGGTTAATTGAATTCAATGGGTTTCAATGTGTGGTGTTTAAACAGGACTTTTCTTTCGCTGCCCCTCCCCTTACCTCATCATCACAGTCCTTGTCATCAAACAAGGAAACACAGGCTACATGGCCCATATTATTGGTTTGCTAGAATAAGATCATGTTATGATAGATTTAGAGAGGGCTTGGGCTTAAAAGGCACTGACTCCAGGCCCCTGATTTGACCAAATAGAATAGGCAAGGGTGGCTTGGTGGACTTTTGGTGTTCTCTCGGCAATGTTATTGGGAAAGGCAGTGGCTCATTGCTAGGGAAGGGGGTACAGACTAGGCATTAACTTAGGCCCCTCCATGTGCCAGGACTGTGCTAAGAGTTGTCACAAATATCTCGTTTGATCCTCACAAGAGCCATGACATGGAGTTGCTGATAGTCCCCATTTTATAGTGGAAAGAAACTGAAGATAAGCCATTTTCTCACGGTCACACAGCTAGTGAGTGTCAGAGGGCAGATTGCAACTGGCTTCTGACTCCAAGCCTAGTCCTGTACAACCTAGATGACTCTATGCATGCAGGAAATGAGGAAGAAACATTTTTAGTTGTTCAGTCAAATTATTTCTCTATGTGTATATAGGTGTGTATCTATATATAATACACATGCATACATATACATATATACATATACATATATATATATATATACATACATATATACATATATACATCTGTAGCCATCATATTTCCAAGGAAAATCCAAGTAAGTCCCATTAAAAAAAAAAGAAGTAATAACCTTTAGAACGTGTGTGTATACATATACATTTTTCTCATTTGACATTTAATGAAAAAGCAGAGACCTACATCATTCCAGGAACAGATATGTTGAATTGTTTTGTCATCAAATTCCTTAATCTGTTTTTTTAAAAGATCATAGGATCAGAGTTAATAGGAGTCTGAGGCATTGTCTAATTCACGTTCCTCTTTTTACAGGCGAAAATAATGACTGAAGGTGAGCAGCCAACTAAGTCATCAATGGTCATAGATTTCTAGAGCACCAGTAATGGGCTTTGAACCAACATGATCTATGTCTAATCTGGTGGGCTTCTCACTATTCCCCAAAGGGAACTAAAATCACATTCCTATATTCATAGGAAGATATTAAAGGAAGAACATTCTTAATCTGGATAGGACTCAGACATTAGTAGCTAGAATGGTGAGATAATTAAAGAAAACAAAGAAACAACTTTTGAAGTAATAGACGCAGTTTAGCCTGGAGAAGAAATGATTTGGGAAGTAAAAATGATAGTTGTCTTCAAGTGTTTGAAAGGATCTTATATGGTAGAGAGCTATTAGGCTTGTCTTCATTGGTCTCAGAGAGTGGAACTGAGATCAATCAATGAAAAGGGGGAATTTACAAAGACACAAATTTAGGCTTCATGTAAAGGAGAAAAAAAGCTTCTTGACAATTCGAGCTATCCCAAAATGGTGCCTCAGGAGGAAGTGTGCTCCCCTTTATCAACCATCCATCCACCCAACCAATCAGTAAGCCTTTAGTAAATACTCACTATTTGCTAGGACCTGTGTTATGAGTGAAGGATAGGAAGGAAAACATTGGTAGATTTCAAGAAGGCCCTTTTGTTCAATATGGTTCAGAGTGGATGATGTGTACGTATGCATAAGGTCAGAGGATTGCTAAGGCCCCTTCAAATTCAGAAAGATATATTGACAAAAAACAAAAAAAAGATACTCATAGAAAAGCGAAAGCAAAGTTGTGTTATATTGAACCATAATGCATACTTTATATAAACTAGATGAAAGAAGTTGTACATATGTGCATACTTCAGTAGACTTGCACTTTGAGGGAAGGATAACCTGTTGCTAACAATGTATAAATCTATGTGCAGAAATATCCAAAAGTTTAAATATAATTACTATGAATTCAGAATATTTCCCACTACAACTGAACTAGGTTTACCAAAAATTAAGAAGGATAAGGGTGTGGCAGATTTAAGGTGAGTTTTCATGGTGATAGAAGATAAATCCTGAAAGACATAGTTAGAATAGACCACAGATAGATGTTCTAAGCTCTTGAAATGTGCCTTTGAAGAAGTTGATACAATAGTCAGCCTTCCTGTTTAACTTTTTTTTTTAATTTATCATTTTTTTTTGTTTTTATTAATTGGCTTGTTTAGTATACAAGATTCAGTTCCACAATATCTTGAGTTTCACATTTTCTCCCTTTCCCTTCTCCTCCCTCCCTCACCCCCCAAATTCCTCCCCCCACGGG
Organism: Pseudochirops corinnae; assembly: GCA_028646515.1. Taxonomy (NCBI): domain Eukaryota; kingdom Metazoa; phylum Chordata; class Mammalia; order Diprotodontia; family Pseudocheiridae; genus Pseudochirops; species Pseudochirops corinnae. The sequence goes on from CM053586.1 coordinate 359,719,194, forward strand.
GGCATGCAATCAAGTATAGGATCTGCAAATACTTTCACATTATAAATTAGTCAGGTCATAAAGGACTGTAATAGAAGGAAAGAACAATGGGAAAAAGGAAACAAAACTAAACAAGAAAAAGAATGAGAGAAGGTAGTTTGCTTCAATCTGCATTCAAACTCTGTACTTCTTTCTCTGGATGTGGATATCTCTTTCCATCACAAGTCTTTTGGAGTTGTCTTATAACCCTGCATTGCTGAGAAGAGTCCAGTCTATTGAAGTTGGTCATCACACATACATTGTGTCTATAATTGTGTACGGATTTCTCCTGGTTCTGCCCTTCTCACTCAGCATCAGTCTGTATAAGCCTCTCCAGGTAAATATGAAGTCCATCTGCTCCTCATTTCTTATACCACAGTAGTATTCCATTATATTCACACAACACAACTTGTTTAGCCATGCCCAATTGATGGGCATCATCTTAATTTCCAATTCTTTACAGCCACAAAAAAGAGCTGCTATGAATATTTTTGTACATCTGCGTCTTCCTCCCACTTCTGTGATCTCCTTGGGATACAATCCTAGAAGTGGTATTGCTGGATCAAAGGATATGCAATTATTTATAGCCCTTTGGGCATAATTACAGATTGCTCTCCAGAATGGTTGAATCAGTTTACAACTCCACCAACAATGCATTAGTGTTCCAATTTTTCACCTTCTCTCCAACATTTGTCATTTTCCTGTTTTGTAATCTTAGCCAATCTGACTGGTGAGATGTTGTACTTCAGAATTGTTTTGATTTGCATTTCCCTAATAAATAGTGATTTAGAGCATTTTTTCATCTGGTTATAGATAAATCTTTAAATTCTTCCTTTGAAAACTGGCTGTTCATATCCTTTGACCATTCATCAATCAGGGAATGATTTGTAATCTTATAGATTTGACTCAATTCTCTGTCTATTTTAGAAATAAGGCCTTTATCAGAGGCACTGGGTGTAAAATCTTTTTTCCCAATTTCCCACTTCTTTCTTAATCTTAGTTATATTGGATTTGTTTTTACAGAAACTTTTAAATTTAATGTAATCAAAATTATCCATTTTGCATTTTATAATGCTCTCTAATTCTTGTTTCATCATAAAGTCTTCCCTACTCCATAAATCTAACAGGTAAACTAGTTCTTGCTCCTCCAGATAGCTTACAATAACAGCCTTTATACCTAGATCATATACCTATTTAGAATTGATTTTGGTATATGGTGTTAGATATGAGTCTATGCCCAGTTTCTCCTTACTGTATTGCAGTTTTCCAGCAATTTTTGGTAAAAAGTGAATTCTTATCCCCAAAACTGGTGTCTTTGGGATTATGAAACAGTAGATTACTACAGTCATTGAATGCTGAGTCTCATGTACCCAATATAGTCCATTGATCCACTACTCTATTCCTCAGCCAGTAACCAAGGAGTTTTGATGACAGCTGCTTTATAATACAGATTAAAATCTGCTATGTCTAGATCACCATCCCTAGCATTTCTTTTTATTAATTCCCTTGATATTCTGGACCTTTTGTTCTTCCAAAGGATTTTTGTTACTATTTTTTCTAGCCCTATAAAGTAATTTTTTGGTATATTGATTTGTATGGCACTAAATATGCAATTTAATTTAGGTAAAACTGTCATTTTTATTATATTAGCTCAACTCAGCCATGAGCAATTGATGTTTTTCCAATTAGTTAGATTTGACTTTATTTGCATGAAAAGGGTTTTGTAGTTGTGTTCATATTGATCCTGGGATTATTTTGCCTGGAAGATTCCCAAATATTTTATAATGTCTACAATAACTTTAAATGGGATTTCTCTTTCTATCCCATGCTGTTGGATTTCATTAGAAATATATAGGAAAGTTGAGGATTTATGTGGGTTTATTTTTTATCCTTCAACTTTGCCCAATTTATTTATTTTCTCAAGAAGTTTTTTACTTGATTCTTTTGGATTCTTCAAGTATATCATCATAACAACTGCAAAGAGTGATAGTTTAGTCTCTTCTTTGCCTAATTTGATTCCTTTGATTTCTTTTCCTCCTCTAATTGCTACCTCTAACATTTCTAGTACCAGATTGAAAAAGACAGGTGATAGTGGACATCCTTTTTTTCACCCTTGATCTGATTGGAAATGCTTCTAGCTTATCCCCATTCCATATAATACTTGCAAATGGCTTTGAATTGATACTACCTATTATTTCAAGGAAGCCTCCATTTATTCCTAAACTTTCTAGTGTTTTTAATAGGAATGGATGTTGTATTTTGTCAAAAGCTTTTTCTGTATCTATTTAGATAATCGTATGGTTTCTGCTACTTTTATTGTTTATATAATTAATTGTACTGATGGTTTTCCTATATTGAACAATCACTGCATTCCTGGAATAAATCTTACCTGTTGAAAACATATTATTCTTTTGATAAGTCGCTGTAGTCTTTTTGCTAATATTTTATTTAAAATGTTTGAATCTGTATTCATGAGGGAAATTGGTCCATAATTTTCTTTCTCTATTTTGTTTCTTCCAGATTTAGGTATCAGTACTATATTTGTGTTATAAAACATAATTTGATCAGACTCCTTCTTCACTAATTTTCCCAAAGAGTTTGTGGAGTATTGGAATCAATTTTTCTTTAAATGTTTGATAGAATTTGCTAGTAAATCTATCTGGCCCTGGAGATTTTTTCCTAAGGAGTTTGCTGACGGCTTGTTTGATTTCTTTTTCTGAAATGAGGTTATTTAAGTAATTTACTTCCTCTTCAGTTAATCTGGGAAACTTATTTTTTTGTAAATATCCATCCAATTCACTATGATTGTCAAATTTATATGCATACAATTGAGCAAAATAATTCCTAAATATTGTTTTAATTTCTTCTTCATTGTAGGTAGATTCACTCTTTTCATTTGTGATACTTGAAATTTGGTTTTCCTTCTTTTTTTTTATCATATTTACTAAAGGTCTATCAGTTTTATTTTTTCTTTCATAAAACCAGCTCTTGGTTTTATTTATTAGTTCAATTTTTTTCATTTCAATTTTATTAATCTCTTCTTTGGTTTTCATTATTTCTAATGTATTAAATCGGGGGTTTTCAATTCATTCTTTTTCTGGCTTTTTCAGTTGCATGGCCAATATATTGACCTCCATTTTCTCTAATTTATTCATATATACATGCAGGGATATAAAACATCCCCTAAGAACTGCCTTTGCTTCATCCCACAAGTTTTGATATGTTGTCTCCTTATTGTCATTCTCTTGAATCAAGTTGCTTATTATTTCTATAATTTCTTGTTTGACTCATTCATTCTTTAGGATTAAATTATTTACTTTCCAATTAGTTTTTTGTGTATCTTTCCATGGCCCTTTATTGCATATGATTTTTATTGCATCATGCTGTGAGAATGATGCATTTAATATTTCTACTTAGTATTTTTTCTCCTTTTTTGGAGGGGAGAGGGCAGGGCAATTGGGGTTAAGTTACTTGCCCAAGGTCCCACAGTTAGTCAATGTTAAGTGTCTTAGGCCTGTATTTGAACTCAGGCATTCCTGACTCCTGGGCTGGTACACTCTTCACTGTGTCACGTAATTACCCTTTCATTTAAAATTTCTGCCTTCCTGCACTGAACTGTGATAATTTTATGCCATTGTACATGGTTGATTTTTGTGAATGTGCTTCATAGCACTGAGAAGAAGGTATATTCCTTTTTATGCCCATTCAATTTTCTCCAGAGAGCTATCATATCTAACCTCTCTAAAATTCTATTCATGTCCTTAACTTCTTTCTTGTTTATTTTGAGATTAGACTTTTCAAGTTCAGAGAGGGTGAGATTGAGGACCCCCACTAGTAAAGTTTTGCTACCTATTTCTTCCTTTAATTTTCTTAACTTCTCCTCTAGGAATTTGGATGCTATATCACTTTATGCATAAGTGTTAAATAATGATATTGCCTCATTCTTGGTGGTGCCTTTTAGCAGGATATAGTTTTCTTCCTTATCTTTTTTAATTGGATTTATTTTTGCTTTTGCTTTATCTGAAATAAGGATTGCTACCCCCCCTTTTTTTTACATTAGCTGATGCAAATATTCTGCTCCAGCCTTTTACCTTTACTCTGTGTGTATCCCTTTGTTTCAATTGTGTTTCTTGCAGACAATATATCGTATGATTATGGTTTTTAATCCATTCTGCTATCTACCTCCATTTTATGGGAGAGTTCATCCCATTCACATTCACAGTTATGATTACAATCTGTATCTTTCCCTCCATCCTATTCCCTCCCCTGTTTATACTTTTGTTTCTTCCTTTCCCTTTTCCCTCCTTAAAAGTTTTCTTTTTGACCACTGCCTCCCTCTGTATTCCCTCTCTGTGACCCTTTACTTACCCTTTCCCCTTTATACTCCCTTCTAACCACCTCCCCTTTTTATTTCGCCATTTCCCCTCCTTCTGTTTGTAGGGCACAATTGATTGTTATACTTATAGGAGTATGTTATTCCCTCTTTTCTCCCAAACCAATGAGAGTAAATTTCTTTCCTCTCCCTCCCTCCTTTCCCTCTATTATGATGAGTTTCTGCATGTTTTTTACATTAGAATTTCAAACATAACTGGTTATGTTGATCCCTCATTGAAACAGCAGCAATGAGAATAAAGTTCATATGATGTTCATCTCCCTCCCTCCTTCTCCTCAACTATAATATTTTTTTATGCCACTTGTTGTGGAATAATTTACCTTTTTTCTGCCTCATCCTTTCCTTTTCTCCCATTACAATCCCTTTGAACCCCTTGATAAGGTTTTTTTTTAAATCATCAGATTAGTTCATTTATGCGCACACCCTCTATTTATGTATATTCCTTTTAAATATTGTGATAATTATATAAATTTCTAGATGGACAGGTATCAGTTTTCCTTACAGGGATGTAAACAGTTTTCTCTTATTGTATCCCACGTTATGTGCATGTGTGCATGTGTGTGTGTGTGTGTGTGTTTGTGAGAGAGAGAGAGAGAGAGAGAGAGAGAGAGAGAGAGAGAGAGAGAGAGTTTTCCTTTTCATGTCTTTCTTGAGTCTTGTAATTGGACATCAAATTTTCCATTGAGCTCTGGCTTTTTCATTGGGAAAATCTGAAAGTCCCTTATTTCATTAAATGACTATATCCTTCCCTGAAAGATTATGCTCAGTTTTGCTGTTTAGTTGATATTTGGTTTTAGTCCTAGCTCTTTTGCCTTATGAAATATCAAATACCAGTCCCTCTGATCTTTTAATGCAGAAGCTGCTAGGTCCTGTGTGATCCTGATTGCCCTTCTAAGATATTCAAATGGCTTCTTTTTGGGTGCTTGCAGTATTTTCTCCTTGACCTTGTTATTTTGGAATTTAGCTACTATATTTCTTGGATTTTTCTATTTGCACTCTCTTTCTGGAGGAGTCTGGTGAATTCTTTTGACAGCTATTTTACCCTCTGATTTTAGGACTTCAGGACAGTTTTCTTTGACAATCTCTTGGAGGATATTTTCCAGGATGCTGTTTTCATCATGGCTTTCAGGTAGCTCAATAATTCTTAGGCTATCTCTCCTGGATCTGTTCTCCAGGTCAGTTGTTTTTCCAGTGACATATTTTACACTTTCTTCAAATTTTTCAATCTTCATATTATGTTTCACTGACTCTTGATGCATCAGAGAGTTCTTTAGCTTCAATTTGACTGATTTTAATTTTTAGTGAATTATTTTCCTCAGTTAATTTTTGAAGCTCCCTTTCTTACAGAGGCATTTTCTTCAATTAGATTTTGAATCCCCTTTCTCAGTTCACAAATTTTACTTTTTAGTGATCAGTTTTCTTCAGTGAGATTTTTTTTCCAATTTAATCACTGCATATTTAAATTTATCTTCTCCCCTCTAATTTGGCTTTTAAAATCTTTCTTGCATTCCTTTAAGAATGCCTTTTGGGCTTGAGATCAATTCATATTTCCCTTTGTGGTCTCGAGTCTGCAAATAGAGTCCATGTTCTCATCTATATTTTTTTTTCTTGCTCACAATAATAAGCTCAGATCAATTTTCTTGCTTTTCACTTCTCAGCTTCCTTCTTTCCCATTGTCATTTCCTATTTCCTAATTTCTCTGGCTGGGAGCTAAAGGCCTGGTTGTTGACTTTGTGTGCTATAGCGTCTGGGTGTCTAGACTGAGGCCAAGTCCAGGTCTCTCAGTGTTTCCCTTAAGTTACCCTGAGGCTGACAGTATAACCTGTGGGGGAGGGGTGGTCTGGCAGCTTCAGATTTCCCCTTCTATGCCCCTGGGCTACAAGTCAGGTGGACTCAGCAGCTGGCAGCCTGCAGAGATGGTGTCTGCAGATTCCCCTAGTGCTAAGATCCACCTGGGCTTGTGTTGTTAGTTCTTGTTGGCTCCACCACCCTGGGCTTTGGGAGATTCTATTGGTCAGCTGAGGCAGGACTTGTTGGGACCCCTCCTTCCCTGGACTTCAGACTCCTCACTGCTGCAGTCATATCCTTTCTCAGTGATTCCTAAGCCTGAGGCTGTTTTCACTATTTCAGGATTTTTCTCTGGGTGGGACTTTTATCTTTGGGTTTTCTGAGTTAAGGAGGGGGAATTTGAGCAAGGGTTTGCTTTGCCTTCTTGGCTTCTGAAAATTCAGGTTGGTGATTTTTAAACTTCCAGGCTATGGGCTAATATCCCCAGAAGAAGCTGCTGTCCCAGCTGCAGGCCCTGTGCTTTCTCTTATCCAGCTCTGACTGATTCTCCATCTTGTGGTGAGATGACTGTGAATCACCCTTGACGTGAATGAGTCTGCTGGCTGGGGCTGCTTCTCACTCTGCTGTAGACTGCTCTCTGGTCCAAGCTGGTGCAGCCCTCACATGCTCTGTACTCCTTCTGCCCAGACCTATGTGGGCACTTTCCTGGCCTGGGAATCCGCCTCTCTCGTCTCCCAAAGGATTCTGTCCCTCTAAAATTTAATCAGGTTCACTTTTTAAATTTTAGTGATGAAATTCATGGAGTAGTATAGAAAAGTTCCTTCTTCTGTTCCACCATCTTTGCTCCACCCACTCCTGTTTACCTCTTGAAAGATAGTAGATAATACCTGTGGTAATTATAACTTAATGTCATATTTTCTTAGATGTTCTCTCTCTCTCTCTGTCTCTCTCCTCTACACACAGTATGTATCTATCTACATACACACATATACACACATATCCTCCACGTGTGTATACACACATGCACACACACACATTATCTTTACTGATAGCTATTTCCTTGGGAGGTTGTGATCTCTTCCTCATTGGCTAACTTGAATCAGACTGAGAAATGTACCACTTACTGGAAATGATGAGGAAGGTGTTCATTCAGAGTAGCTTAAAACCAGTAGGGCAGCTGATTAAAGCTTTCAGACTGGAAGGGACATCTGAGTCCTTTTCCTTTCATTTTTCAGATCACGGCAGTGAAATCCACAGAGGTAAAGACTGGCCCAACACCACATAGGTGGCTATTATATGAGCCAGGCTTCAATATATGAATTCCCATGACTCCAAATCCAGAGCAGTTTTCACTATAATCTGATGGACCTCTGAAGGCTCTTCTAGCTCTTTCATTCTGTGACTTGATTCATTATGAAAAAAAAAAAAAAACAAAACTGTGTTTGTCCATCCTCACAATGATGTATGATATACTTGTTCCCTTTTTTTCATTTTAACATGGTTGATATGATGAAACCTTATGTAGACTATCTAACCAAAGAAACCACTTGAATAATAAATAGAAATTTTAAAGTAAGATATATTTGAGTTTTCATAATCTGCTTAGTATATAAAACTCCAAGGACCTTGGGGCTCATAAACTCTAACCTACTCATGACATAAAAGGGAAGACCCAGTTCAAAAGAATTCAAGTGACTTGTGCCAGATCATTCAGGTAGAAACAAAACCTGACATTTATACAGTGCCTAGGATTTTTAGCAAGTATAGTAGCATTGGTGAGGTTTTAATACAGGGGGTCTGGCTTACATTTTTTTTTGTTCTTTCCACTATATATCATTTTCCCAGTCCCTTAATGATGATTAATTCATTTATAAATATTATATTAGTTCATAAATTTAGAAGTAGAAGCAAATTTACTGCAGTACTAGTCCAGACCACTCATTTGACAAAGAAACTGAGGCTCAGATTGGGGGGGGGGGGGGTGAACATGTGATTTGCTGGAGATGACATTGATAGGAAGCGGAAGAACCAGAATTCCCACCCAGAGCCTTTACAAATTCAGCATTTCTCAACTTCAGCAGCCTCTTTCCACAATAGCCATGTGTAGAAAAGTAACATAGCATAGTTTTTAGAGGACTGGCATCAGTCAGAAAGACCTTCTTTGAGTCCACTTTTTGACCCTTATATCTACGTGACTGCACAAGTCTTTCATTGCTCAGTACTCTAGGCACCTCTCAACTACTCCCAGTTACAGATGAGTTTCCCAGCTGCATTCGTATATGGATTTTCCATATTGGGAGCTCTGCATACCAATAAAATCATGCTAATTTATCAGTTGTATGAAACTGTCTCATAGAAAAAATCACCTTATAATGAAATCTTTTGATATATTCATTACTATATCAGATTTTATATTAGCCAAAACAAAGGTCCTTCTACAATCAATCCAGACCAAAATAGTGTTATAAAGAATTGTCTCACTGCGTAGAGCTAATAACCAATAGGTGGAAATATTCTATATATAAGTAAAGCAACTCTGGAAATTGATAATTTCTTGGTCCCTAGGGCATGCTCAACAAATTCTAATCTCACAACATTGCATCTTCCAGTGTATTGAAATGCCCAAATGTTGCATGTAACACAACATACCTAGTCTTCTCCTTTTTTGCCTTTATAACAATGGGGAAAGATGAAGTTAAAAAACTCACAAGAGATCATCTTTGTGCTATCATTCATGGCTTGCAGACAGAAAAAAAAATGATGATTAAGACAAGTTTAGCTGATAGAAAATCTTTAGGATTCTCTTTGCTAAAATGTTTAGCATTTTTATAGCAGCATAGAAGAGGTAACCACAAAACCACAGCACCTCTGAAGTGGAAGGGACCTCAGTGGCTATTTCATGTAAAATGGAAATGACTAAGAATAGTGTGGACCACACCAATAAATGCTCAATTGGAATAATCTAAAAACAACACAAGAACAACAACAAAATAACAAATAAATAAAAAACATGAAGCGAACCAAACCAAAACAACAACAAAAACCAAAACCTGTCACTGACAAAGGGATATGAAGCAGGATAAAGGCAAGATTTGTCACAGGCTGAGCCAAACAAAGTTTTCTAAGCCATATTGAATAAAAGATATGCTTGGCAGAATCCCAGACTCCACTCTTGCACCAAACATCTGAAGATATTTTGCACCATGCTGTCCAACAGCAAGGAAAGACCCAAATGCATGTCGTGTTTGTCTACTAAAATGAATCTCGGCCCAGTGCCCAGCAGCCATATAATGGCATTCCTAAAGGGCTTTCTGCCGCTGCTGTAGCCCTTACAAGAGAATCTTTGGTTTTGTGGTTATTTGTTTATCATCTTAGTTTTCCAACGAGATAACATACAATGAAAAACAAGCTCGATTAGAAGTCAAATGACCTCACTTCAATCCTAACTTTGTATTACCTGCAAAATGTTGGACAAATTCGTTAGATTGGAAGTTGTTTGAGGGCAGATGTCATTTGCATCTTTTTTGTAGTGCAGTACCTGGCACATATCAGGGACTTAATTAATGTTTATTGATCAATTAAAGTCACATGACTTCTCTAGGTCTGTTTCCTCATTTGTAACATGAGAAACTTGGACCAAAACTCCCTAAATTCCTTTCCTGTCCTAGATCTATGATACTCGGAGTCAGAGATTCTGTCTTATATATATTTTATTCTTCCACAATGCCTTGCACACAGTGATTCAACATAATTAAACAAAGGGTCAACCTGTGGCCTTTGGCTCGAATTTGGTTTCCTATTCTCTGTTTAATCAGACTTTGATTTTAATGTGCACACAAATAAGAAAATGCAATGTCCTTTGAGTAAAGTCAGAGTACTAATAATTGGCATGATCTGGAAAAACTTTCTCTTGTAAAGTTGTTCATGGTTTGAGTGAACAGTGAAGAAAGCTAATGGTTCAAACAGGTGAGCATGAGAATGGAATACAAGCTGTGAAAGTAAGGATTCATGAGAAAAACATAACCAGCAGAAGACCCAGGGTAGAGAAAAGCCACCAATGCAGCTGAACTGGATCAGAATTTGCCTGATTACAAATGAGTTCAAATAAGTCTCATGATGAAAGTGAGAGCTAGATTAGGAAGGGATTTAAATCAAGTATTGTATCACTCACTATATGATGAATGATTAATTGAATGAAATAATAGGAGAATAAGGAAATGAATGAGTGAGTGCTCAAGAAGACTTGATGGGATAAAGAAAACAATTAGAATTATTTTCCTGGTCACTATTTCTCTTCTACTCACAATGACTCTTCTTTTATCCATTCTTACACATCATTTGAAATCTGGGTTTTGAAAAGATGAACAGAAGTCATAAAAATAAAGGAAGGGCATAGAGTACAATGTAAATAAGAGGAAAGGAAGGTGGTAGGGACTCCTTCAGAAATTATGAAGTCCAGTACAAAGCCATTAGGACATGCAGCTGCCTAGACTTGTTGCTTTTGTCATTGAGTTCAGAGCTGAATATGAAGCCAGACAAGATTGTAAACTGTGCTAAGAATTTGGTGGAGAACTGCAATCATCACCACCATCATGATCAACACCATCACCATCATCATCATCACCACCACCAGCATCACCATCATCATCATCATCATCATCATCATCACCATCATCATCATCATCATCACCATCATCATCATCATCATCATCATCAACATCATCATCATCATCATCGTCATCACCATCATCATCATCATCATCATTGTCGTCATCATCATCACCATCATCATCATCATCATCATCATCATCGTCATCACCATCATCATCGTCATCACCATCATCATCGTCGTCGTCATCACCATCATCATCATCATTGTCATCATCATCATCATCATCATCACCATCATCATCATCATCATCATCATCATCATCATCATCATCATCATCATCACCACTAGAATTTCTGTGAGACTATAAAGCTTCCAAATCACTTTCCAAGTCTTATTTCACTCTTCTCACAAAATCTCTAGGGAGCAGATGCCATCATGATGTTGATTTCACAGATGAAGAAATTGAAACCAAGACACATTAAGTGACTTGCCTAGGATCACACAACTAGTAAGCATCTGGGGCTAGGGGAAGGGTACTTATTTTCCTTTCAAAGAATATTTCACAGAAGCTGAAAAGGAGCACAAAGCCCTCCCTTGATGTTTTACTCTCCCCTCTTTTGTCGTTCTTTTAGTATGATATTTTATATAGATAGTAGAGAAACTGAAATCTCTCAGCCCATTTCCACACTTCCCCTGGCTCTGAATGTTTAGCATCCTATGCTATTTACCTTGCTTTGTTTCCTGTGGCTTTATTATTATTTCAATACCTTGCACACTGGTGCTTCTCTCCAAATGTTAAAATGCTCATTATTATTGGCTAAATACATTATGTCATGCTGCTTACCTTGGTTTGAAACAGAGAAGCAGGACTCTCACAGACATATGCTCTCATCTCCCTCCGAGTCCATTTGGTTCTTTGCCTGAATTTTCCTGAGAAGGCTATATTTGCTAACATTCTCTCAAATACGTAATGGAATCTCAGTAGGTCTGGCAAGAGTTTTGTGGGCCAAGTGCCTTCCAATATGTCACATTACCGTTGTGGCCCTCAGAACAAGCAAGATTCACCAAGTTTGCATTGATCTAGTCATGGTCAAGGTGCATTGCCTTGTAACTGAAAGGAAAAAGGTCAGGTCAAAGTACAAGTTGTGAAACTTATTGGAAGAAACAATAGATATATATGGGGAGAGAATATGCAATCCTGTTTCATTGTATTGACAGGTAGAGCAGGCCTTAATCCTCATGTGCCAGATTATGAACTGCAGATAGAAACAACACTCTCATTTGCAGCCAGAACTAGATTAAAGTGTAATTGAGAAATGTTTAATAAAATAAATAAGAAATAAAATAAAATACAATGTGCTTTTTTGAGTCAATGTGGGGCCTGCAGAGATTCATTTCTAGTTGATTTTAAGCACAGTGATGTAGAATATTTCTCTCAAAGCCTTAACAGGGAGAAGGCCCAGAGAGACTATTGCGATAGTCCAGGTAAAAGGTGATACGTCCCTGAACCAGAATTATGATTGTGTGAATAAACAGAAGAGAATGATGGGAGAGATAAGGTGAAGGTAGAATGCCAAGATTGGGCCACTTATTGGATGTGTGGAGTGATATAATGTCATGAGTTGAGGATTATATTGGGGTCATGAATGTGAATTATTTGAAAAATGGTTGTTCCCTTCATAGTAATTAGGAAGTTCAGAAAATAGGTGGTTTGGTTTTGGGGAGTTCTCTTTAGTACATGTTGAGTTTGGGACACCTATGGCATGTGCAGCTAAAAATGATCAAAAAGCAGCAACTGGAGCTCAGAAGGAAGACTATAGATGCATACAGAACTATCAAGTCATAAGTGTAAAGAAGCCAAGTGAAGCCATGTGAGCTGAGGATGTCCTCAAATAAGAGATAATGCAAAGAAAAAAAAAAAGGTGATAAGTGCAAGACAGAACAGCGACAAACTCTGTTCACTACTAGAAATGTCACTTGACATTTCTCAAGGACAGAGTTTACAAGTTTCATTTTCCTGATTTTATACCAAATACTTAGCCCAGGTGTTTGGTATATGAGTCAAGAAGTAAATATACATTTATCAAGATTCTGCTATGTGCCAAGAACTGTGTTGTGCACTAGAGATACAAAGAGATCATTTTAATTAAAAAAGTTCAAAATGTTAAGTTAAAGCTATGACAATCTTGTCTATACATCCCTAGGATGATGAGGAAAATACAACTGGAGACACAGTCAAGTGGTCAAGCTACTGAGACAACACATTGACAGATAAATTTGGGGTTGTTATGGCAGACTGGAAAGTAACTGGCTCCAATACTGACTAGAAGGGAAAGTACTGGCCAGATTGCTTTGGGGAAATTAACTAATGCTTTTAAAGATCCCAAACTGGCTCAAAGACCCATTCTCCCAACCTTTATGTTCTCCCGGAATTATGGCATGGCTCTTAATTCTAGAACAGCATATCCTATAAAGAACTGAAGGTAAAGGAGCCCCGAAGGGGGGTGGAGAGATACAACGTTGATACAAGTAGAAAGCAGAATATTTCTCATTATAACTTGAACTTACAAAGTAACATAAGGGATATAATTGAGGAAATTTATTTGAAAAAAGAGGTAGCATTGTAATAAAAAGAAGAGAGAGGAATTAGAGGTGAGTAGTCCAAGACCCAGCTGTTGTCCACAAAATATAAGATCTAGAGGAAGGTCATCTACACATTGGGAGAATTATCTGTAGAGAAAACATGGAAGAAAATGGACAAGAATCCCACAGGAGAAGCCATTTGTGATTCCTGATTTACACTGCTATGGGAAATAACATAATGGTGAAATCACAGGTCCACTGGCTTATTAAAGAAGGAAGGAATACTATCACTCTTTTACTCATCGGATTATAAAGCATTTTTGGTCATGTTTTAACTGAGAAAACTCAAAATTTTCAGATTCCAAAAAAACTGGTACACTGAGAGGTTCACAGAGTGTGGTAATGAGCTGTATTTCTAAAATATCATGATTCAACGTAAGGGAATCATTAAAAAAAAAACTAAAAAAAAACTAAACCCCAAATCAAATCAAATCAAAAAAACACACAACAAATCTTCATCAGACACATCCTGGGGGTCTCCAAGATTGAAATGTGTTCTAATTATTCTACTTCCCATATTCATATATAATTTTTTAAATGTTAAAATAAGTAACATTGTTAAACCATGGACTGGAAAATTTTCTTTCCTTACCAGACTTCTTCCATGTTTTAACATTTTTCAGACTTTCTTACAAGGTAATCCAGAAATGTAACATCCTTCCTTGAATAGAGAGATTTCTGTACTAGGTGCTGATAATGGAAAAAAAAAAAGTTCTCATTTTTTTGACTCATTTCAAAATTATGCATTTAAATTTTTCCCTCTCAGGATACTTTATATCTCTGTAATAATTTAGATTAATTCTTTAAAAAATTGCTTGTCCATAATAGTTATTTTGGTTAATTTGTTTTAAGTTTGGTTACTCGGGCATAAGAATATAGATTATCATGATTTGTGAGTTAAATGATTTCAGTTGGCTTTTTATCTTTGAAGAGAATAGACTTGCCCTAGCTTTTGGGTGACTACATTTCCACTGCTTTCTCCCTTGTCTTTTGGGCATATAATTCACACTTATTTTTTTCTAACTGTTTCTTCACAATGGTATTTTTTTAAAATTCTATTGTCCCTACTGCTCCCCAGCTATTCAAATACTCTTGGTATTGGATTTCTGATATTTAAATTTGTGACATGTGCATGCTAGACATAGATAGGCTGCAACTTAATGTGAATCTTGAATTACAAACAAAAAGGAATGTACTGAATGTTATCAAAAAGGTAGTCAAGTCAAGTCTATTAGCATTCACTGAGCACCTACTGCCAGTCAATAGGCCAGCACTGGACTAAACTCTAGGGATAAGAAGAAAGGTAAAAAAAAAAAAAGTGACAAAAATAGTAGCTGCTTTCAATAGTTTACAGTTTATGGGGGAGACAATATGCAAAAAGAAAAATGTACAAATAAGATATATATGGGATAATCTGGGGATAATTGAGAGAGATAACACACTGGAATTGAGGGAGATGGGCACAAGCTTCCTGTACTTGGAGGGAATTTTTCTGGGTCTAGGAGGAAGACAAGAGGTGGAAAAGTCCCAACTGTGAGAGATAGCTAGACTCTCTCTTGGGAAGTCTGGTGCAAGGAATAGTGACAAGGCCAGAACCACTGGACCAGAGTATGGAGGGCTGGAAATAAGGTAGAACAGACTGGAATGGTGAAAAGCAACCACCAGCCATATGAAGGATGAATGTCAAGTTAGGTGAATGTATATATGATCCTGGAGCGCATAGGTAGCTAATGGAATTTATTATATGAAAGCATGGGATTGCACAGTTACTGTCAACTAGTTTTGAAAAAGTTTTCATAACAGTAGGTCCAATAACATGGGACCACAGGACCCATGACTCTAGAGGGGGAAGTGGCCTCACTGACTCTCTCACCCAAATTTCTCATATGACATTTGAATAAACATTGGCTTCTGGATCATTAGTGTTTGCTTCTATGACATAACTAAAAACACCACCACAGGAGAAGATTTTGGTTCTTGTCTACATCTTCCCCCCCAAAGAAGAGAAATGAATGTTCCAACCGAATGTGATTTAGATTTCTGGAAAAATTCCAGGCTATGTTAATAAACTATGTGTGTGGACATGTCCATACACACATATATAAATATACATGCATATAAACACACACACAAATATATATATATATATATATATATATATATATATATATATATGTATATATACACATACACACTGAGAGAGACAGAGAAAGAGAAAGAGAGAGAGAGAAAGAGAGAGAGAGGGAGGAGAGAAAGAGAAAAGCTTTGAACACAAAAGATTGAACAAAAGTTCATTAAGAACAGGTTGTACCAGATAAAGAATATGTTTGACATCATTTGTAATCTAATGGGTGTAAGTGAATAAATAGCTAGAGACATTGAATTTGATTATATTATACATATGTACATACATACATACAATAGATGTTACATTTAGACATATTTACCTTCATTTTATATAACAAATATATCATATCTATATTTTAAGTATATAAATATAGAGAAATGCATAGATAAGAGAGAGAGGAATCACACACACACACATACACACACACACACACACACACACACACACACACACATACCCCAGAGGGATTTAGATATAAATGATAGGTGATGATAGAGATGCAGATCCAGAGAGATTAAGAGAAGAATTGATATAGATATAGCAAGTATATATGTAGACCTCATGTTATTTTTTCCTACCTCATAGATTTTCTATCCTGTCTACACATATGTTTGATTGCGATGTGTCATAGTATCATTATGGGTACTACAATCGCTATTATTGAAAGACTTTCATGTTATTCTTGCTGAAAAGATAGAGAGACATGGTAAGATGGTCTTGGACTTCGATGGATTCTAACGTCCTTGAAGGGCTGAGGTGAAAGTATTCTCATTAATGTTTTAATATTAAGGCAAAAAAAATGTCCCCAAGACAGCACAAAAAGGCCATATATTGTTTAATTTTTGTTCAGTGTTTTACAAAAAGCTATAGGCCCATCAAATTTGCAGATGATACAATGCTGAAAGATTATAATAATTTATGCAGCACTTAAAGGTTCATAAAATACTTTTGTGATATCTAATTTGTTTCCACAACAACCCTGAGGTTATAGACCATTATTATTCCCATTCTACAAATAAGGAGACTGAGTTATACTGTGGTTAAGTGCTTCTTAAATAATATTTATGGATT
This sequence comes from Pseudochirops corinnae, assembly GCA_028646515.1. NCBI lineage: Eukaryota > Metazoa > Chordata > Mammalia > Diprotodontia > Pseudocheiridae > Pseudochirops > Pseudochirops corinnae. The sequence goes on from CM053586.1 coordinate 359,735,847, forward strand.
TTCTGCTTCCCATACTTAACAAGAGCCTTACAAGTTAAGAGAGGAATTTCATCTAGGAAAAAATAAAAGATAATCCCCGTCTTCTTCCATAATCAGACCATATCATCAATGTTGTATTCACTTCCAGGCTTCACATTTTAAGGGGCATATTGATAAATGAGGGGATCCAAAGGAGAACAAACAGAAGGGACCTCGAATGAATGTCACATGACTTTTACTTAAAATACCTGTGGGAAATTGCCTTGTGGAAATGAAACCTAAGGACCTGTTTGTGTTCAAGTAATTGGAAGACTGTCATATACAAGAGAAATTAGGACCAATGACTAAATGGTACACGGAGGCAAATTTAAACACAGGGTAAAGTTTAGTGGGCATGTGGTTGGGAGGAGTGGATTGTAATTCACCATAACTAAAGCCATATAAATGTGGACTAGAGATCCTCGGGAGTTAGGAAGTCCTCACCAAATTGGGATGAGCACTCATCAAGGATTGTACACAGAGGAACCCTTTGCAGTTATGGTTGTGTGGGAGTGATCTCAAATTCATTTACAATTCAAAAATTCGGTGACTCGATATGACAATAAATGGAGCCAGGCAAAGAACAAGGACTTAGGGAATTAACTACAGATTGCATAAAAAATTACAAGTCTTGAGAGTAATGTATATTGAACTGTATGACATCAGAGGGTTCTTTTGAATTGACTCTTTTTTTCTTATGTTGAAACTGAGGCCCCAACGAGGTAAAGAAGTACCTCCAGGAGGGAAGGAATCATAGATTTGTAGCTTGAAAAGACGTTAAAATTCATCAAGTTCAACTTCCTTTTACAAGTAAGGAAACTAAGGCCAAGAGACAGGAAGAGGTTTGTTAAAGACAAACCAGTGGCAAAGGGCAAAGCAAAGATTCCCATTTGGTGGTCAGTACCACAGTGTTCCATTGTCTCACACTGCCTCCCACTATGCAGATGGGCAGTCTTTAAATAGCAGAGTATCCTAAACTTTCAGGCTTCTGACAGATGTGGTGGCAGGGGAGCTGGCAAGCTTCCCTCCTTCCTGCTTTCTAGTCCCTTTTCCCTTCATGCTACTGAAGTCCATGGCTCATCCTGATCTACTTGTGAGAGATTACAGTAGAGAATGGTGCCAGCTGCAGCCACATTGTCCTCAATTTCCATGAATCGCTGAAAAAGCTAAAATCCTAGAAAATTGAGTGCTTGCAAAGTTTACATAATTTTGTTCACACTAAGAACTTTCGGTTATTTAAATGTAATCTGTTCCTTTCTGGTATAATATCAAGTGTTTTGGGTGCAAGAAAGATAATGACTAGGCCCTAATTCATTTAAATTCTATTATACAGCCCCTGTGTTAGGGGATATGCATCTCTCTCTCTCTCTCTCTCTCTCTCTCTCTCTCTCTCTCTCTCTCTCTCTCTCTCTCTCTCAAAGAGCCTATGGGGTTCAGGCACTCTAAGTGCATAAAGCCTTCACCTTTTGTCCACAATAAGACATGTCCCAGGGTTTCCCCCCACCCCAGCCTCCAGTTCTAAATATATTTCTCCTTATTCTACATTGAGCAGCATTTTACTTTCAGCTTCAGTGCTTTCCTCCACCCAGTAGGAAAAAGAAAGCATCTCATATATCATCAGTTTGAGCTTCCAAAGTTTTATGAAACACCTGAATTCTGTACTTGGGAAATTGAGGTCAGAGGCTGACTTGCACAAAGAGTTCTCTGCTGCTTCACATTATTAAGCCTGTAACAAGGGCAGCTGCCACCTCCTCAACAATGGTCTCCACTTCATACCAGTTCTACCACACAGCAAGTTGGTTCTCATCAAACCTAGATAATAAAGCAAAGGTGGGATTCTGGTGGACCCAGTTATATTGGGGGACCCAGGTTTGCTGGGGGACCTGAGGATGCCAGCAACTTTGGCACAGTACCATTCTTTGATTTCCACCAGCAAGCTCAATGACAGAGCTCCTGGGCATTCTCCTACTGCATTTTAATTGAAAACAATTGTATGTCTATAGACTCCATCCACTAATGTGTGGGGGGGAACCTCTGAAAAATAGGAATCAGCAATTTCATTTTTTTCTTTTTCAATATCCCCTCCAAGCCCACACCTAAATGGTGTGTGATGCCCACTTTTCCTCCAGAGACTTACTGCCTGTGACTCTGGGACAGCAGTTCCCAATCTGTGGGTCATGTCCCCTTTAGGGGTTGAACAACCCTTTCACAGGGGTCGCCTAAGACCATTGGAAAACATATATTTCCAATGGTCTTAGGAACCAGACACGGCTCCTCTATGGCTCTCCAGGCAGGTCCACCCATATACAGATACACCCACATAAAAGTATTAAAGGGTCACAGCATTAGGTAGGTTGCGAACCACTGCTCTGGGATTAGTTATTTCTTGCTCATTCTCAGTTTCCTGATCAAGAAAATGGTGATAATTGCCATCACTGACAAATGAGTTAAGATATTTAAAAGTCTTTACAAACTTTATTGGTTAGTCATTTTTCAGTTGTGTCTTGTTCTTCTTGATCCCATTTGGAGTTTTCTTCGCAGAAATAATGGGTAGTTTGCTTTTTTCTTCAACTCATTTTACAAAGGACGAAACAGGCAATCAAGGTTAAGTGACTTGCCCAGAGTAACACTTAACTAACTTTAAAACACCATGTAAATGTTAGCTATTATTCTCTTCTGTTCTGGCCCCTTTTTCCTTGTTCTTCCCTTCCTTTCATTCCATTTTATTCTATCCCATTCCATTCCTCTCTTCTCTTCTATATTCTATTTTTTTCTATGCCAGCCCATATCATCTTTTCCTATCCAGCCTATCCCAGTCCATGCCATCCCTTCCCATATTAAGTTTGCTACAACAGGAAAGAAAGACACATCCAATGCCAGTTTTGTAATGGGCTATCCAGCTTCAGCTACATAAGTCTCCAAGATGATAAATGACAAATTCTAAGATGAAAAATTACAGATAATTTGCATGCCTATATTTTAAGTGGAGCTTTCACATAGGGAGTTCAAGACACCAAAAAAGAAATCATTGGTTCAAATGGCAAAAAATCAGAATCAAAGCAAAACTATTCTATCCCTCTCAATATAGTGGAAAATTGTCTGGTATGTTGTTTTTAAAATAAATGTTTACAAGCTACAAGTGTCAAAAGAAGAAAGTCTTTTCCTGCCTGCCATTGTGAAATAATTAAATAAACTTGCCATTACTTCAATGGATTTTCTTCATAATCATTCTTCTCTTCCATGTCCTGTCCCTGATCCTACTTCAATTCCCTTTGTATCAGTCATTCAATCATCCCTCATTTCTTATTTGTGTTCTATAGACTGGGCAATGGGATTACCAAGACAAGGACACAGTCCCTGATCTCAAGAAGCTACTGTTCTAATGGAAGTTTTATGTGATTGATTTGATCAGACAACACCAGTGTCAGCCTTCAATGGCCAGCTTCTCTCACACTTTTGATCCAGAGCTTAGGGATGGAATTAGATCATTCTCACTCTTTGCTGTGAGGCAGGATGGCGAGCCTTTCGACCCTTTTTCTAAATGTATAATATTGAATGCATAGGATTATGCCCCTTTGCCCCAAAAAACATATTAGAATACTTCTCAATTACAGAACAACTTAGTGACTTTTTGTTTAGCCGTTCCCCCACCATTTGCCGGCCCCTTCAATTAGACTCCTGATTGTTTGTTTGTTTTTTTATTCATGAGTTTCTGGACTTGTCTCCTTCACTCTAGGATACCTTGCCTTGAACTCCTTACCTTGGATTCTTTACCTTGGACTGCAGCAATTCCACCATTGGTCCTCCTTACTCAATCGTGATTTTGTTTTCATTGTTCATGGATCGCAGATGGTTTTGCCTCTCACTTGCTTTCAGAACAGTTCCCTGATCAGTCCCCTGGAAAATTTCTTTCTGTGTTGTCTTCCTGCTGGCCTGTTTCTCCTTTGCCAGAATGTAGTGCTGTCAAAGTGTTCCTAGTTCATTTCCTCTATTGCATTGCTTCAGAAAGGATCCAAAGAGAATAGGCCGCAATCACCAACCCTGACCTGCCTTTAGGAGAGGCTAGTGCTCAGCCGCTCGACAATCCCTCCACTATTTGAAGACACTTGGCAGGCCGCACTCCACCTCCCCAACCAGCCAACTCATTTTAAATGAAGATAATAATGACGATAACAATCATGACGATAAAACATTTTTATGATGATTTTTTAATTTTATTTTTAAGGCATTTTACATATGTTGTAGGGCAGCTAGGAGGCACAGTAAATAGAGTTTTGGACCTGGAGTCAGGAACACTCATCTTCCTGAGTTCAAATACAGTCACAGATACTTACTAGCTATGTTACCCTGGGCAAGTCATTTAACCCTTTTGCCTCAGTTTTCTCATCTGTAAAAATGACAAGGAAAAGGCAAATGACTCTAATATCTTTGCCAAGAAAACTCCAAATGATGCTACAAAGAGGTGGTCCTGAGGGCAACAACCATAGAACAATCCCACATCCAAGTTCAGAACTCTGTGCACTCTGCCCTTGCTGCTGGTTTATCTGATGCTCCTCATGTGCCTACAATGCCTTTGCCTTCCTGCCTTCCCTCCTCTGGACACTGACCCACTCAACAAGGGACTTGGAAAAATGATACTGCAGATCGGGGCTGACTACAGCAGTGTACAATGAGATTTTCACTTCCTCTACTAGACTATATTCATGACTTTATCCAAAAAACTACCATTAGAGGAACTGAGTTCAAATTCTACCTTTGACAATTGTTCCCTGCATGATTTTAGAGACCTCACTTATTGTCCCAGATCTGAGTTTCCTCATCTATTAAACTGATCAGTTAGACTATTGTACTGCAGAGTTTTCATGCCTCTCTCGACCTATGACACTATTATTAAGGGAACTGTATTTCTTGACCAGCAAAGGAAGATTTTCAACATTTAATTCTCTTTGTTAATGAAGCAATACAACCATCCAGAAGGGTAAAACACAAATTCTTTATTTTTACCTAAGATTAAATGGTGTAATTTTAGAGTTTTGAATCTCTGTTTCTCTGAATTTTTTCTGCCTTTATGCAAACCTATGTGATTACTGATTGAAACAGAGAAGAGCAAGCCAGAGAGATACATCAATAAACAAATTGATTAAGATACTTACAAAAACAAAGTAGGCCATCATTTCTGCGACTTCATGAAGTATCTTTTCAGTTAATAAGCATTTATTTTCTCCTCATCCTCCAATTAAAATAAAGGAAAAAATAAACTAGTAACAAATATGTAGTTACATAAAACAAATGAGATTTCTACGCTGCCCGTGTCTCATACGGTCCCCTGCAGTAATCGCTTCTCTATTAGGAGGTAGGTGGTATGATCCATTGTGATTTCATTAGTGCTGTACCTGGTCATTTTTTTAGTCAGAGTTCATCTTTCACAACTTTTTACTTTTACTCTGGATTTTTGTGAAGTTTTTTTTTTTTTCAAGTGTAAAGTGTTTTTCCCTTTATTAATTTGCACAATGGAATAGGAAATGCTTTGGATATAATTATTATGATGGTGATAGCCAAATTACCATGTTCATAGTGGGTTTATAACTAAGATTCTAGAGACAATAAAAGCAACTTCAGGAAGACAGGAGAATTCCCTTCTCAAAACAAGAGTGTTTTTGTAGATGGCAAAGAATTCCGTCTTCCATAGAGAATATCAGTCCTTGACTAGGTAAGGAGGATTTTAGTTTTACGATAACTGATTCAATCTAAAATTACCCTGTGTTTCTCTTCCCCAGCCTGACTCATCACAAATGGCTTCTACTCCCACTGCTACTTTCCAGTGCTAACGTGAATAACATCACACATGGGGGGAAAATGATCCTTAAGCTCTGGTATGTACATTTTGGAATCAGAATCACAGCCTCAATTCTCCAAAGATATTTTATCTTGATCATATAGCATCATCCTCAAGGTGATGAGAAAGGATTCCATAAGGAATTTATCATTGTGTTGAAATTCATGTTTTGAGCATAAAGTCATTCATACAGTGTCATTTTCTCCCTTGGTGCTGCTATAGTACAAGAGGAAGCTGTTACAGAACACAATTGTCCATGCAGTGACATACTTCAATATGTCCAAGGGTGATTGTCTTGATCACCATTCTATTTGACAGTAGAGGGCCTCATTAAAACTTAACTTTTCTTCCTTTAAAAAAATAAATACATAAATGTATTTATTTTAAATTTTCAAAATTTACTTCCATAAGTTTTAAATTTTCTCCACCTCCCTCCCCTCCTTTCTGCCCAAGATGGTGAACAATCCAATGTAGGCCCTACATATACAATCTTATTAAACATATTTTCCTATTAGTCATGTTGAATAGAAGAATTTGACCAAATGGGAGGGACCAGGAGGAAAAAAAAAATAAAGCAAAAAAAAAACAAAAAAAAGATAGAGAGCAAGAGCAAATAGCATGCTTTGATCTGCATTCAGACTCCATATTTCTTTCTCTAGATATAGATAGCATTTTCTATCATGAGTCTTTTGGAATTGTTTTAGGTCCTTGAATTGCTGCTGAGAAGAGCTAAGTCTGTCAAAGTCAATCATTGTACATTGTAGCTGTTACTGTGTACAATGTTCTACTGGTTCTGTTCCCTTCACTCAACATCAGTTCCTGTAAGTCTCTCCAGGATTTTCTGAAGTCTGACTGTTCATCATTATACATATATATGCATATATGTGTATATGTGTGTATGTATATATGCACAGATATATATGTATATATATACACATATATACACATAATGTATATGTATAGTTATATAGTTATATATTACATAATATATACATTATATACATACATATATATGCATATATATGTATATATACATTAATATATGCATATATATGCATTACACACATATATATACATATGTACACTCACATATATACATATATAGAGATATATTTATTTATTCATTCATTCATTCATTTATTTACTTATTTGTTTATGTATTTATTTACTTATTTTTAGTTTACAATGTTCAATTCGACAATCGTTTGCGTTCAAAAATTTTCCTCCTCCCTCTCCTCCCCCCCATGGCTGCGTGCAATCTGGTACAGGTTGTATAAATACCTTTGCATTAAACACTAGTCAAGTTGTAAAGAAGAGTTATAACCAATGAAGTGAACAACAAGAAAGAAGGAACAAAACAAAGCAAAAGAGATAGAGAAAGTAGTTTGCTTCAATTGGTATTTAGACTCTGTAGTTTTCTCTGGATGTGGATATCTCTTTCCTTCATGAGTCTTTTGGAGTTGCCTTATAACCTTGCATTGCCGACAGGAGCCTAGTCTCTCAAAGTCAGTTATTATAGAAACAATGTGTCTGTAATTGTGTTCATTATTTTGTATAGAGCAACAGTACTCCATTTCATTGATATACCACAATTTGTTTAGCCATTCCCCAATTGATGGGCATCTGTTCATTTACATTTCTTGGCCACCACAAAAAGACGTATTATAAATATTTTTGTATATTTGGGTCCTTTTCCCATTTGTATGGTCTCTTTGGACTATAGACCTAGAAAACTTATTGCTGAATCAAAGGCTATGCACACTTTTATATATATGCCCACACTTTGGGCATAGATCCAAACTGCTTTCCAGAATGGTTGGAACAGTTCAAAACTCCAACTATGAATTAGAGTTCCAATTCTCCCATATCTCCTCCAAAATTTATCATTTTCCTGTGTAATCACATTAGCCAATCTGATAGGTGTGATGTGGTACCTCAGAGTTTTTTTTTTTAGTTTACATTTCTCTACCAATAGTGATTTAGAGATTTTTTTCTTTTAATATGACTATACATAGCTTTAATTTCTTCCTCTGGAAACTTCCTGTTCATATCCTTTGACCATTTATCAGTTGGAGAATGATTGATATTCCTATAAATTTAACTTAGTTATCTACATATTTTAAAAATGATGTGTTTATCAGAGATACTGGTTGTAAAAAGTCTTTCTCAGTTTTCAACTTCCCTTCTAATCTTGGTTGCATTGACTTTGTGCAAAATCTTTTCAATTTAATGCAATTAAAATGATATGTTTTGCATTTCACAATGTTTTCTATGTCTTGTTTGATCATAAATCCCTCCATTCTCCATAAATCTCACAGACAAACTATTCCTTGCTCTCTCGGTTTGCTTATAGTGTCAGTCTTTATATCTAAATCACGTATCCATTTGGACTTTATTATACAATGTAAGATGTTGCTTGATGCCCAGTTTCTGCCATACTTTATTTCAGTTTTCCCAGCAGGTTTTGTTAAATAGTGAGTTCTTATCCCAGAAGGTGGAGTCTTTGAGTTAATCAGACATTACTCTAGTCATTGGCAATTTTATCTTGCATACCTGACCTTTTCCTCTGATCCACCACACTACTCATTAGCCAGTCCCAAGTAGTTTTGATGATTGTTGCTTCAGAATACATTTCTAGCATTTCTTTTCATTAATTCCCTTGATATTCTGAATCTTTTGTTCTTCCAGATGAATTTTGTTATTATTTTTTCTAGCTATATTACAGTTTTTAGTAGTTTGATTGGTATGTCACTGAACACATAAATGAATTTTGGTAGAATTATCATTTTCATGTATTAGCTCAGCCTACCTATGAACAACTGATGTGTTCCCAGTTATTTAGATCTGACTTTGTTTGTGTGAAATGTGGTTTATAATTGAGTTATAGTGTTCCTGGATTTGTTTTGGCAGAAAAACTCCCAAATATTTTATAATGTCTACAGTAACTTTAGCTATAATTTCTCTTTCTATCTCTTGCTTTGGGCTTTGTTAAGAAAATATAGAAATGCCAAGAATTTATGTGGGTTTATTTTATATCCTGTAATTTTGCTAAAGTTGTTTATTATTTCAAGTACTTTTTTTTTTATTTGACTCTCTAGGATTCCCTATGCATATCATCATATCATCTGTAAAGAGTGATAACTTAGTTTCTCCTTTTGCCTACTTTAATTCATTGAAATTCTTTTTCTTTTCTTCTTGCTAAAGCTAAAATTTCTAGGAGCCTATTGAATAATAGCAGTGATAATGGATATCCTTTTCTCACTTCCAATCTTATTGGAAATGCTTCTAGATCTTCCCCATTACATATAATGCTTGCTGCAAATTTTAGGTAGAAAAACTGAACTTTTCTACTCATTGGCTCCCATTACCTCATATCGGTTACCATTCCGTTACCCTATCACAGACATATCTAATCTGTTGTTACTAAACTGTTCCTGTTTGTACTAACTTAATGTCAATCTGTTTGGTTTATAAAAAGTCTGACTCAGGTTGTTCTTAATCCATTCCCTTTTCTATTTCTTATATCATAATAGTATTCTTATATTCACATCCCATAATTTGTTCTGCAATTCTACATTTTATGGAGAACCTCAGAATTCACAGGTCTTTACGATGTCAAGAAGAGAAGTTATCTATATGTTTGTACATATAGATTCTTTCCACTTTTTTTTGCCTTTGGAGAGGGGAGAGGGCAGGGCAATTGGTCTTAAGTGACTTGTACAAGGTCACATGGCTAGTAAGTGTTAAGTGCCTAAGGTCTGATTTGAACTCCGGTCCTCATGACTCTAGGACCAGGGCTCTATTCACAGCACCACCTAGCCATCCCTCTTTCCAACTTTCTGTGATCTTTTTGGATTATAGGAATTTTATCAACATATTTGTATTTTCCTCCATTGTTTTAGTTGTGTCTGACTCTTCTTGGCTTCATTTGGGTTTTTCTTGGCAAAGACACAGGAGTGGTTTTCCATATTCCTCTCCAGCCCATTTTTCTGATGAGGAAATTGAGGCAAAGAGGATTTTGACTTGTACAGGGATCACACAGCTAGTGTATTTCTGAGATCAGATTTGAACTCAGAAAGATATCTTCCTGACTCCAGGCCCAACATTCTATGCACTGCACTGCCTCGCTGCCCATATTGGCATCCCTGCCATTTAGTTAGTTTCTCCATACTGTATAGAAAGCATATTTTGTATTAAAAATATTCTTGCTTTATTATCTTGAAGGACTTTTTATAATTTAGAAAAATGCTATTAGTACTCATAAACTTAGGGGTTTTTTTCAGATGAATTGGAGGATTTACTTATAAATTATATGTATTTTTTTTCCTTGCAGTTAAGTCAAGTATGCCTAATTTTAAAGTTCTAAACTTCAGAGGCCCCAATTTTAGAATATTAATAGAATGAATTCCTCCACAGAATAACAGAATAAATGCTGCTGTAAAATCCTGCTTTCATGATTCAATATGTTGTGGAGTTGATCATGGGCTCTCTAGGTTTTGTCCACAGAGCCCAAACTCTGAGACTGGCTAAAACCAGGAAAAGCGTTACACTCAATACATCCTAGCACCATACAATTTTCAAAGCCTAGAGTGTGGTTAGGTAAGAGTGGAATCATTCTAATGAAAGTAAGCTCCTTGAAGGCAGGAAATCTCTGCGTTGTTTTCTTTCCCTGAAGAATGTGTCAATCAGTACCTGCCTTGTAATAAATCCTATTGAACACAATTGAGTGGAATTTACCAAATGAATCACAAATCTCAGGCTGTAAATAAAACTATTCTCTCTGCTTTCCATTGCTGGAATGTGTCTTCCTATTAAGGCAGGTTTATTAGAGCAGAAAGCGTAAATGATACTAAGGAAAAGGAAAATGCAATGATCAGCTGAACTAATTTAAATATTCCCAGACAAGTCCTGTGATGGAAATGTTACCAATTGGAAGGCAATGTGGGATCATATAAAAAAAAAAATATATCGGCAAAAGCAGAAATTATCGAATGTTGAACTACAGTGGAGAAATCATCAGTAACTACTAACCCACACTTTTATTTTCTAGTTGTTATAAAATATTCATGGGAATCATTGTCTTACACTTATAGGGGATATTTGACTTAACTTTTTTTCATAAAACAGAGAAAATAAGACCATTATTAATGCGGCTGATGGAACAAGGGGACCTTTAAAAAAATTCCCTGACCTTTCTCACACATTTCAGTGTTTGCCTTCTCTGAGGCATCTGACTCACACTAGTGATGGAATCCTAATAAAGCTGCCCCCGGTCACACCCCCAGTCACACCCCCAGCCACAATATTCTAATTTCATTACAGGCCCAATATACTTACCTAACCCTCTGCCAATATCCTAACTTCTTCATATATGCTTCACTGCCCACTGGAACAACAGATACGTCCTTGAACTCTTAGTTCCCGCAAAACAGCAGGTGTGTCCATGTGATGGGAACCCAGCTACTGTCTCTACCTGGTCACTGTCCCCAGACCCATTCCCATTGAAACAGGTGTATTCTTGTTCAACCATAATCACATCATCCACCTATCCCAAGACAGGACCTCAATACGGAACTATCTTGACGAAACAGGCCCACAATAGCTACCAATTGGAGGGCAGAATGTCCACAGTGTTTAACTACCAAACCATAGATGCAACCCCTCCTCCTTTACCTAATCCCTTAACAAACTTCTCCTGCCTTTTTAATTATAATGATTTTCCTCTATTTAATGTAAATTTTGATTATGAATTGCTTCTCTCCCTGATAAAAATCCATCTTGCTTCTTTTGAAGTTATTGGTTCCTCTTGGAACTCAGCCTGTGCCATGAGAGGTGTCCATCTCAATAAATGCCTATACTTGGATTAGAGGTGGTCTGACTGAATTCTTTGAGACTATTCCACTACAATACATCATGAAACCTCAACAGTTTTTGGGTGCTCAGAGACCCCATGTCAACAGGTTTGGGTTTAAACTAGAACACTAGCATAATCCTTTCCTTTGTCCTTTCTTGTGGCCCTCATACCCAGCCAGGTCTTTCATTCTCTATTACCTCCATATCACCCCCCCCCCCAGGCTACTTGCCACTCCTTAATTCCATCAAGATCTTTTCACTGACCCTTTTCCCCCTCTTCTGTATAAAAGTATCCTTACCCCCATTAAACACAAATTCTTAGAATCTTGCCCACTCAACCTGTATTATAAAAAACCTCACTAATCTTACTGAAAGAAGATTTGAGTGGTCAAATTCTTTTGAAGCAGACCTGCCTGCACCCTTGGATTTCAGGATTCCTAGCACCCCTAGACCACATCATTACTACCTATCCCAAGTGGAGGGGAAAAAGTATAATGCTTTTCATATGTTAAAGTACAATATTACTTCCTCCTCCTCCTCCTCGTTATCATAAATAGTAGTAATAGCAGCAGAAGTAAGTAGTAGAATTAGTAAGTAGTGTAAGCAGTAGGAGAAGTAATATTAGTGTAGTAGTAATGTTATTAAGAGTGCTAACAGTAGAAGCAGGAACAGGAGCAGTAGTAGCCACTGTAGTAGGGTTATCAGTATTACTATATTAAAAAGAAAAGAGAAAAGCAGATTTTTGCAAATGTTATTATAGAACAAGCCAGATCCCTCCATCCATGAAACTGATGGAAAGGACTAAAAAATTCCATTTCCTAAGATGTTTATTGTTTAATTCCAAAACAAAAAAAAAAATTAAACAAATGTTTTATTTAATGAAGCAAATTCCCCCTTAAAGTCTCTCTAACCAAAGTGTCTCCAAATACACAGGATCTCTACTTTTTAAAGGAGAATCTACGTAAATGTTATCAGAAATCAAAGTTTTAAAAAAAGAGAATAAATGATTAATTTTATCATTGCTCAGTCATTTTTCACTCCTGTACAACTTTTTGTGACTTTCTTTTTGTGGTTTTGTTGACAAAGATACTGGAATGGTTTGGCAGTTCCTTCTGCAGCTTATTTTACAGATGAGGAGACTGAGACAAACAGGGTTAAATGACTTGCTCAGAGTCACACAGCTAGTAAGTGTCTGAAGGCAGATTTTCCACTTGAGAAGAACAGCCTTCCTGTCCAGGCCCGGCACTCTTTAAACTGCACATCCTAGCTGTTTATCACCTCCAAACCGTTTATGCACAAGGACCATCTTCTGTATGAAGCCATTCATGAGTCCTGTTAAATTTTGTGTCCTCTGTAAAACTTCTTCATTTTTAATAAATGTGTTTTATTTTGATTTATTCACTTTATCTTCATGATAGATCACATACATTGTATTTAGAATGTAAGAAACTAGAAGTAAGGATCATTTCATTCTTTTCACTTCTGTCTCTGACTTCCAGCTTAGTGTCTGAGGTGGAAATTAGCAAGAAAAGAAATAAGAATGTGTTGAATGTTTGCTAGATGCCAGGGATTAAGTTAATTATTTTAGTAAGATTATTTTATCCTTACAATAACCATATGATCCCCAAATTCAATGACTTGTCCAAGGTCACACAGCTTGTATATGTCTGTTACTAGATTTCTATTCTTGTCTTCCTGATGCCAGGGTCAGTGCTCTGTCTTCAATGCTAATTTTACACGCATAGTAGGGGATTAAGAAATGATTCTTGACTAGTATGTTAATTGTAGTTTTATTTGAGATTTTGTGGGGTTTTTCTCCCTCCAGTTAATAATGTCCCCCCTTAATTGGAAGTTATAGAATGTTCTGTACTTGGTAAGGTGGGGGGCAGGGTGATCATCTTTATATGACATACATGGTCCAACACTGGATTGCTGGGTGACGCCTGGCATAACTTTGACTTAGCTGGCATAGACTTTGATAAAACCATATTATCTCTGAACTGTGTTGAGGCATCAGAGAAGAACTTTCAGGTATTAATATTAATGCCATACATTATCAACAAATTTTAATTGAACCCTTGCTCTATGCCTGGCACCGTTTTTATTAATGTTACTACCATCACCACCACCACTACTACTGCTGCTGCTGCTCCTGCTGCTGCTGCTACCAACAATAATAATTGCCAAGACAAGGAAAAAGATTTTCAACTGGCCTAAAGCTTGCAAAAACAAATCTTTCAAAGTTTCCTTCCGGACAAATGCACCAAAATCATCTCTGGCATTTCAGAGTCTTATGAAATCAACCCAGACAGATTGATTTCTCCCTGTATTGCAGTGACCTACTGGGAATTCTATTTGGTTTGCCACAGATGTGGCCACTTGGAGCTCTTTGTGAGATTGTTTCACCTTCACCATTGGCCTGCTATTGTTTTTTTCACAGCAGGAAGGGTTTTCATTACAGGGTTTTGGTCCATTGGTTAATTCAGTTGCTCATTATAATACCGCAAGATTTTCCTGAATATGTTGAACACTACTTATGTTTTAATGAGCATTAATGAGCTTTGTGATTTTCCTGTGGAGCTAAATGCATATCTCATTAGGTGCATTCCCAGAATACCTAAAGGTGAGCAGACACAGCTTTAGAGATATATAAGGTAATTTCATACTTAATTAGGTCCTTACTTACCATGCCACTGATAAACATCCAGGATGGTGCCTGAAAATGGCAAATCTGTTTTTGGCTATGACAAATCAATGAAATGTGAGAAATTTCAGGTTTCCTGTGGGAGTGGTCAAAGGCCATTGCACAGATATTAAGAATCCTGGAATATTAAGAAAAAAAAATCACAGGAAACAGAGCATAAAATGTGAGAGCTAAAGGAATTTTTATTTAAATGATGTCACCAAAAGAATGTTAAATAATTCAGGTTTGTACCGAATCTCACTTTAAAAAATACACCTGATTTTCAGTTTCATTGGAGGAGGGAATGCTTGATAAAAACACTCTCTCAATCCAAATGGGAACCTACTTTACAATTTAAGGCCATAGAGTATCACTTGGGAACTAAGATATCAGCAGTAGCTTGCCCAGAATCCTCAAATATACGACAGAGGAAAGCACTATGTTCAGTTCTGTGTGGTTTGGAGACCATCTCTCTAACCATAACACATGAATATGTATTTATTATTAGATTATTCAATAGGGGACCTTTGAGCTAACAAAAATAGTATTTGGGTTCTGGGCCAGAACCAGCTTCTAGGTGCCCTTTGGTAAGCTGTTTAAACTTGCTTCCCTTATCTGTGCTTCACTTTCTAAAGTATAAGTGAGGACATTGGTTTTGAGGACTTTTAAGGACCCTTTTGGCACTAGAGTTCTATGAGCTGGTGGGATTAAATGCAAACCCGATTGACAATAATGAGTATTTTTGAACATTTAAAGGTCAAGACATTTCTAAAGTCAAATACCAGTTCATCCGTTTCATCTCCTTGAAGCAAATAGAGTAGCTTCATCTTCAGTTTTCCCATTAGCAGTTAAATTG
Source organism: Pseudochirops corinnae (assembly GCA_028646515.1). Lineage (NCBI taxonomy): Eukaryota > Metazoa > Chordata > Mammalia > Diprotodontia > Pseudocheiridae > Pseudochirops > Pseudochirops corinnae. The sequence goes on from CM053586.1 coordinate 359,751,093, forward strand.
TTGATCATTTTCAAATGAGTCTCCTAATTTTCATATTGAAAATTTTTTTAAAGAGAGAGATTCAAGGAAAACCTGATAAATCTCAGCTATAAATTATAAATGAATATGAATGATTAATGTTCAAATTGAAGATCTTTGTTTCAAGGTGATTTATGTAACCACATTTCCAAGGCCCACATCTGCATATCTCTTACAGTCTGGCATATGCAAGTATCATCCTCCCAATGATGTTCATTCTTGTTTTGTCTTACAAAATGGAAGCATTATTGACCACACAGAAATCTGATTCTATTTTGACTCCATTTCCTTTGAGGTTATGTGATAGCAGAGAAAAGCCTAGGCAAGTAGGGGCATGATAAAATGGGAGAACAACAACAACATTGTGTGACTGCATTCATGTGACACACCCTGACCCCACAGAACACAAGGAATGATTTGGGCAACCAAAAGTGTCTGCACTTGGCCATATAGTCTTAATATAGATGTGTGTGTGCATACATATGGACACATACACAGGAGACAATTTGATGATGCAATGGATAGAGCACTGGGCTTGGCATGAGAAAGACCTGAATTCTAATCTGGTTTCTGATACTTAACCTGATCAAGTCTCTTACACTCTTTTTACTTTCATTCCTTCCAGAAGAAAATGGTAACTGACTCTAGTATCTTAGACAACAGAAGCCCATGAACAATATATTGGAGTGATCTTGCCCACGTGGTCACTAAAAATTTTACACAACTCAATGACTGAAGAAGAGCACCTATACACATATATGTTTACATTGTGTGTGTATATATATATATATATATATATATACACATATATATGTATGTATATATGTATATATACATATATATGCAAATATATGTGTGTATATATACAGAAAATTATGCAAGCATGTCTGTATATGTTTATATGTTTTATGTTTGCATACATGAATACACATATCCATGTATACAAGTTCATTCAGACATCATATTATCCAACAACATCCCCTCATTTTCAAATAAAGAAATTGGTTCCCAGAGATGAAATATCTTTCCCAAAGTCACCTAATTCATAAGAGATGGGCTAGAAGTTCAACCACAATCTGGTGTCTCTAAGGCCAGTATCCTTAGCATAAAATCACGTTGCCTATTTAATTAAGGTAAATCAGTGTTTTAAAGGAATGAATCTAAGTCAATGTGGTTTCCTGATAATGTTTTTCCACCTTTAAAAGGGAAATTTTTAAAAGGGTGTTTTTTGATCACTTTTCTGGAAGGCAAGATGTGTACTTCCCCCAAACACACACACATACACAACTCTGGGGCAATCCAATAATTTCTTTGAGGCAGTTGAGGAAGATCAGGGGGATAAGTGGTTCAAATGTGAAATCAGTATTTTGATGACAATAATTGTTTTGTTTTGATAAGAAATGATTATTTTTTGATAATTTTGACAACAATAATTATTTCTTGGCCTTCTTGCTCATCTTGTTTTACATGGAGTTGTATTAATACCAGAAGGAATAATTTATCTGTGGAAAGAGAGGATTTTTATGAATGACTTTAGTTTGAATTAAACTGTTCTACTTTGGATTGAGAGAGGACTAAAGAGGTATTGTGTATCTCGTCTGCTGATAGAATTTGAGTGTGATTATATGTGTGTATATCTATCTACCTGTCTATCATCTACCTATTTATCATCTATCTATCTATCTATCTATCTATCTATCTATCTATCTGTCTATCCATGTATATATGTATACACACACACACACACACACACATACACACACACACACGATAATATTTGGGAGAAGAGGAGGGAGAAAACCATCAAGAAAGGTGTTGTATAGAATATGGTATTGGACCTGACATTGATGGAAGCCAAGAAACAGGCAATGGGCAGCTGGGAACAGCAACAAGAATGACCTGGCTGGAACTTTGTGTGCCTGGGGAATGAGGAGGTCCCAGTGTAAAATTCAATAAGCAAGGAAAGATAAGCTGGGATGGGTTACGAAGGGATTTACATGCCAGGGCAATTTGTATTCAGTACTGAAAGTTATAGGATCAAGGGATTTATGAGGATGGTCACATTTATATTTAGAGAAATTCAGTCAGAAAAGTATGTGAAGTAAATAGAGGAAAAGAAGGATTTAAGGCAAGAAAACCAAGCAGTAGGCTATTGTAATCACCAAAGGAAGAGGGAGGACAGCCTGAGCTAGGTTTTGGTTATGTGAATGGAGACAAGAAAGAGATTTAGAGGCAATTTGTGGAGATAGCATCAGTGCTTATCACATTCCATCATCATCATCATACTCATCAACTCATCATAATAGTGCTAACAATAATAGCAATAAGAACACCCAAACTAAAGAGGCCATTGAGCATGGGGCACAGAGAGGACTGGCTTGGGGGGTGGGGGAGCCTCAGGCCAGGTCAGTTCTTGGGCACATACTTCATCTTATGCCCCAGACCTGTGACTTCTCATCCTGGAGCACCTGAAAACTTTCTAATGCAATAAATTATGGGGGGAATGGTTGTTCTCCTCTTCTCCAGGGATTTTTCTTATTGGCTGCTACTAGATACTGAGAAAATCATAGGTCCAGATTAAACTTTTTAAAAAATGTCTTTCTATAAACATAAGTGTTGTGAATATACCATCCAAAATACAATAAAGTGATTATATGTTGCAATGGCAATGGAAAGTGAACCCCACAATGGTATGGACTTTTTGATGTGATGAGAGGGGGATGAACTGGGAGGAGCTGGTGCCATGGATAGAGAGAGGCCCAAGCAGAGAGAGGCAAGGAGAACTTTTGGGAACCAGCATCTGGTGGCTGCTGCTGCTGCTGGAGAGAGAGAAATGAGAATTGAGGACTGAACTGGTAGGAAACATGACTGTGGTGCTGGTACTTGGTCTGTCTGTTTTGACGTTACTTTGTCAAAGTTATTTGCTGATGGAGGAAGTTGCTGCTGTTGCAAAAGTCCTGGGATCTTGCTGTTAGTTCAGAAGTTCTGAAAGAGGATTTTCTTGTTGTATGTTTACAGAAATACGGGAGGAGAGTCTTGTTGATGTTTTCAGGGGTCCTGGGATTATACTGATGATTTGTGCTAATACCTCAGATCTTGTTTTTGGGTCTAGGTGGATTTCCCAGGCAGAGAGTGAATTGATTGAGGATACTGGCAATGTGTATCTGTTTTGTGTTTTTGTTAAGCCTTGTCTTCCCTGGAACAGAAACTGCTGAGAATTAGTCTTGGGTCAAGATGAAGAAAAAACCTCTGCTTGGGTATTGAATAGTGTGATGATATTGTAACCCAATTGTGAGCTAGCAATGGATGGCCTTTGTGTTTTGTGACTGAACAAATGAATGTACTTTGTTTATGATTGGAAACTAATCTCCCATTGAGTGTAGCCAGGGGTAGAGTACTTTGACTTTTGTACTCTGTGATTGAACTGAGAACTTACTAAATGATTGAGTTACTCTGTATTTTGATTTTCTCTGTTTTTGTGAATGTTTTGCCTTAATTTGTCCTGAATAATGGAGAGTTACTATGCTCTTAATCAGAACCTGGAAGTTGCTTGTACTTGGCATTAAATATATGTGTATGTATGTTTATCTATCTATCTATCTATCTATCGATCTATATATCCATGTGTCTATCTATCTATCTATCTATCTATCTATCTATCTATCTATTCTATCTCTCTATCTTTCTATCTCTCTATCTCTCTATCTATCTATCTGTGTGCATATGTGTGTATGTGTACACATATACACACAGAGGGAGAGAGGGAGAGAGTTTCAACAGGTAGGTAGGTGGGTGGGTAGTTTAGAAATTATTCTCTTTTAAATATTAAGGAAATAAGATGTGAGTAGCGTAGAGGCTTGCTGATTAACACACAAATGAAGGACAGAGGTAAGATATAACTCAGTCTTTGTGCCTTTGACCACTACTGTGCCCTGATATATCTTGATATAGGTGACACACAGGTAGATATTTTCATTGTTGAGATATTTTCCTATATATTAACAAAGCTGGAATTATTCATTATAAATAAATTACATATATATATGTATACACACATATGTATACACACATACATATATATGTATACACATACCCATATATATGTATACACACATATGTGTGTATGTGTGTGTATGTTTCTGTGGGTCTATGTAGACCTACACACATGTATGTATGTGTGTATGTATGTATGTATCTGTGTGTATATATGTACAGACATTTGTTGTTGTTGGGGCAGCAAGGTGGCCCAGTGGATGGAGCCCCAAGTCTGGAGTCAAGAAGACTCATCTTTCTGAAGTCAAATCTAGTCTTCAATAATAGTGAGCTTTGTGATCATGGGCAGTCCCTGAGTGTGTTTGCCTTAGTTCCTCAATTGTAAGGTAAGCTGGAGAAGGAAATGGGAAAGCACTTGAGGTTCTTGGCCAAGGAAACCCCTAATTTACTCATGAAGAATGAGACATGACTGAGGTGATGCTCCAAGTGTGTGTGTATGTATGTGCACATATGTACATGTGTGTACAGACATATAAAGGAACGAGTATATATGTACACATGTATGCATAGATATACACAAACTCACATATATTTTTTTAAACAACAACAAAAAAGAACTTTTCTTGCTCTGTTCCATGAAGGTTATACAATCATAGGGCTATTAACTAATTATTTAGTTCTTAAATAGTAAGATAATTACTAAAGTGATATTCTCTTCAGAAAAAAAACTTCCCCACCCCTGGCATACTGAAATCACAAGCTTTTCTGCATGCATTCCCCCTTATCTGCAACATGCTCTCCTTTTGTCCCATTCAAATATTCTTTCTGGTATATGAAATGATACATGTCCACTCTTCATTGTGCTAACCCAGCAGACATAGCAGAAGGCTTCCTTCCATTTCAGGATAAACATACCTGCCATGTCCAAAATGGGAAATTGGTGTAGCGCTGACTCAGAAGAGATGCTGCAAGCAAAGCAAACCTCTTCGGCCAAAGCCTCCTAGAAGAGATGGAACCCACATTTATATTCAGATGATAAACACTGCCTCTGTTCCAGGCACCATGTTAAGCCATGGACATTCAAAGGAAGGCAAAGCAAAACAAGACATAAGCATATGAATCCTTAGCCTTAAGAATGCTGCACATTCCAATGCAGGAAACAACTTGTCCGTAATTCTGTTATCCCCCTGGCCTGTGGGTTTCCTGAAAGTTCGACTGATGAAGGCTGTAGTAACAGAGCATACTGGGCCACAGCTCCCACAGAAGTTGCCATTGAGCTGAGTTTGAAAGAAGCCAATGGTGCAAAGAGGCAGAAGTGAGGTGGGCAGGCATTTCAGGCTTGTGAGGAAATCCTGGGCAAAGGTCTGGAGGCTAGGCAACAAGGAATAGAAGGTTGAATGTGAGGATCATATGTGATTTAATATACCTGGGAGTGAGAATGTGGACAGGAAGAAGGTAGAAGATGCCTGGAAATGTGAGAAGGAGATTAGGACAAGAAGCACTTGACGTAGCAAAGAGGATTTGATGTTTTCTCCTGGATCTCACTGTAACCTCAAATCTTTATTTTAGTCTTTATTTTAGTCTTCAAAGCACTATTGTAAGGCCTAATGGACTTAACCTCAAAGTCTTATATATTAATGTGAGCTATTAGGGCTTTATTTTGAGCAAACTGTTACTTCTAATTATCTCAATTTGAAGGGCATAACTTTGATTTTCCTGGGTCAATTTTCCTCCTCTTCAGATATGAAATATACAACTTGCTTTTCTGCATTTATTTTTCTATAAAAGTAGTAGCATTTAGTGAATACGAAACAAGCTAAGAGATTCAAACACTCGTTCAAGTCCCACATAAGACACACATGGGTTAAGTGACCCTGGTCAGGTCACTTAATTTCCCAAAGCTCCAGAAAGTTCTTTGAACCTGCAAACTTTACAGAAATCACTTCCTCATTGGGAACTCCCTATATGGATGAAATGATTCTGGCTTGACACCCAGCCCCCAAAATAACCAAAGCTCTTTAGTGTGGCTCTAAAATAATGCAATGATTTTCCTCCTACACAATGTTTATTTTGTGTTGAAAGATCTTGTCAGTTGATCATATTGAAAGTGAAAGATAAGAAGCATAGTCTTCTTAGGCATTTACCATAATCCTTTCTTACATATTTTTTTTGTTTCTTAAAACATCATCCAAAAGGGGGTTGAGAGTTTACTCAGTTATTTCTCCAACATAAACTGACTTCAGTCTTGCCTTTCAAAGTCTGGTGGTTTGTTTTTTAAAACAACAGTCACACAGCGACAACTAGGAGATACATGTCTGTTTGTAAAACACACATAGAATAGAGAAATCATTTAATCTTTTGAAAGCTAAAGCACCAAGGAAGCCATGTCTGTAAGCTGTCAAAACTGTGGTTTTCAAATAGGTGATCCTGTGATCACCATTGATCTGGCAAAGAAATCAGAGCACAATCAAGTGCTCAAATAGAATGCATTATATCAGCACCACCACTAGTGTTATCATGTTAATCTTCCTCATCAGTAAAAAGGAATTAGAAAGTACTTCAGATAACATTTATTCTGTTATAAACTTTTCATCCATAAAATCCAAGCTCTCCAAAGGCTCTGAATCCATGTTCACAGATGGAGCTCTTCACCTTGCTTTCCCCATCTCAAAGTTGTGAATTTGATTTGTTAAAGCCAAGAACAGAATTTTACACAAGAATGAAAATAAATTCATGAAACATTTTAAATGCCTACTATGTGTAAGAAACCTTACTGTGCAATGAATTTACAACAAACAATGAAATAGTTGCTAGAAAGAAGAAGGAAGGAAGGAAGGAAGGAAGGAAAGAAGGAACAAGGAAGCAAGTGATGCTTCTGGTAGTTCACAGGTAAACAAACCATCCATCTAGCAGACTATTGATGTTAAAAAGATAGGTCTTTGTTTCAAGGAAAAGGTTGAGTTCATTGAAGGTGCTTTGTAATTTCACTAAAATATTCCACCTTACTCTCCTTCTCCTGCTTAATTCTGGGCCTTATCCATTGCCATTGTCTTCTTGTTGCACAATGTCTTTTCTAAGATAATTATCCAGATAAAGATACATATTGATATCTATAAATAGGCTAAGAGATAGGTACTTAGCTAGCTAGCTAGAAATAAATTCACCATGGTCCAGCATTTGACCCAGAGGCCAGTTTTTAAACCAAGAAGTCCTTGTTCACATCCCATATCAGATACATAAAACAGTTTAACTTTTCTGCTTTAGGTAACTTTTGGAGACTAAGGTGTCAAGAAGGCCCCAGTCTGTCCTTCTGTACAGATAGAGATAATATTGTTACCTGAGATATCACTATACTCATTACAACAGTGCAATCATATCTTTGTATTTGCGTGTGTGTGTGTGTGTGTGTGTGCGCAGTTGTGCAGATGGATTTGCTTTATAAATTATGCAGATTGCTATTTGTTTAAAATCTACACAACAGATTTTTTTTTAAGTTTTAATCATGGTCTTTTCATCTCATTCATTTTTGCATATACCTTTCTCAGTCTTTGATTTTAAAAAGATTTGTAAACATCAGCAGAACCACCTGAACATTTCCTATGCGTCAGAGCATAGGCAGCAGTGCCCAGTCAGAGGGCCCTCGTTCTTGTTGCATAGGAGTCGGGTTCACCTTACTGTTCTTTGTCTTTGCATTACTGTAATCAATGTATATACCATCTCCCCATTCTCTCTGTTTTATTCTGCCTCAGCTTATATGTCCAACCATCATTCTCTGAATTCCTTCTAATCAATGAAGCAAGGATAACAAGGAGAAACTGTCAATTGGGAGGGGGAAAAAAAGTTTATATGAATTATTTCTGATAATTAAGGGCCAATTTTCCAAAACATAGATGCAATTAGCATAAATGTTTAAGTCCAGGAGCTATTTTGTAATGCATAAAAAGTCAAGGAATGAAATTATGTATATATGATTATGCATATGCATATAATAAATCAATATGTGTGTTTCCATACATATACATACATTATTCCAAATAATTGAAAATTGTTAATAACCCTGTGAAAAGAGGCTCAAAATTAACCTAAAACTAAAGGAAATTTAAGTCAAATCAATATTAAATTTCACTTTTAGTCAGCAAATTAGCAAAGAGTCAAAGGATGGGAACCATAAATGTTGGAAAAGCTGCAGGAAGTCAGACACAACAACACTTTCTTAGTAAAACTGTGAATTCATTCAACTATTCTGAAAAAAAAAAACATAATTATGCAAAATGTAACTAAAATGTTCTCATAGTTTAATCCACGTATACTACTGATTTCTAGATACCCCAAGTAGGCTGAAGAAACAATGTTCCCAAATATACAAAAATACCCAATGACAGGTTTTTAGTAGCAAAGAACTCAGAAGAGAGCATTGTTAGTGCTGATGAATTAAAAACAGGATGAATAATTTGTGGCTTATTCATATATTGGGATGCTATTAGGTGAGAAAATTAAAACGTAGTATATCATTCTGCATCCACTTAGCTGTTCTTGTGTGAATAGTTCGGACAAGGCTTGTTGCACAATTACAAGTCTTTTTTGAGTCTTAATATAATAGGGCTTTTTGAAGCCAGTATATTGCCATCTGCCAATAGTAGCATATGCCTTATTTTACTGTCTGAAGTGAATGCTTCTTCAGGTTGAGCCCTCAACTGTATCTACACCAAGACAGTGATGCATAGCAGAGTGGTAGAGGAAAAAAAAATAAACTGAAAACCCAAAATGGCAGCAAGTAGAATATAAAGAGCTACAAACTGGTGAGAACACCTTCTCATTAACCGAAACGTTTTGTGGGAACACTCTGGACCTTCATCCAAGTGCAATTTGGGCTAATGGTAAAAGGGGGAAAAAACGTCTTCTCTTGAGTCAGAAGACATGGTTTCTTGCCTACCACTTTTATCTGTAACCTTTTGTGTGTTTGAGCAGGTAGCTTAAGGCTAGGCCTCAGTTTGCTCATTGAGATAATAAGACAGGATGGACAAGTTGTCATCTGATGTCAGTTTGCCTCAAATATATGGTATATGTTAATATCAAGAAGGGCCTAAAACAGGGAGACACACATGAAGTGGATAAATTATCAATGATTTCATGTAGCATGAATTTATTGTTAAACCCATAGTTGAAGCTTTAATCCCCTCCCTGAAATACCTCCTTTAAAAAATGTATGATGAGGAGGAGGAGCGGGGAGAGGTTGAGTATGAGGATGATGATGGCGTTGATAGCTGGCATTGTACAAGGTTTAAGATTTGCCGTACACATTACAAATAGTATTTCATCCTTACAACAACCTCAGGAGATAAGTATGATTGTTATCTCATTTTTCAGATACCCAGAAAGGTTTAGGACCTTGCCCAAAGTCCCATCTTCAAAATATGGCTCAACCTGTATTTGGGCTGAAATCTGCCTGACTCCAGGTCCAGTTCTCTATCTGCTGGGCCACATAGATGCCTAGGAGTACGTGGTAGGAGCTTAATCAGTACTGGTGGAATTCAAAGGAATTTTTCTTATATGACCATGAGAAAATTACTCTCAATCCCTTAGCTTGAGTTTTCTTATCTATAAAAGTGAGATTGACCTTCTTCTAGTACCTTCTTTAGAGGATTGTTTATGGGGATCAAATGAGATGTCACTTGTTGAAGAGTATCGTGAACTTTCAAAAATTCTTTAAATGTCAGTTGTGATAATTATTCACCCCAGGGAGTTGAAATTTAGTTCTTAAAGAAGACACTTCCGCAGATCATTGCTTTACTTTCTACATTTAGAACTAAAAGCCTTGGGATTGCCAGTAGAACCAAGTACTGAGAAATGCCAGGGTTGCAAGAGGCTGATGGCACATGAAATTTGTCAACAACTCTCCACATTTTTCCTTTCTTAAACAACCCTTGGTTTCCAGACTTTTCATTTTCTCTGGGGCAATTTCTCACTTCTAGACCCAGGCATCTGAAATTCCTGGTCAAGTTGGCAACATGGCTAAATATGTAATAAAAAACCATTCCTCGGTGAACCTAATGGAGACACATGGTTGACAGGCAATTACATTTAGGCAGGATTTCTCTCCTCTAGATGAATGTTCATAAATCCCATTAACTTGAATGGGAAATACATACATGCATTGGAGGAAGAATATACCTATTTTTCAGGTAGAATTTTTTTCCCGATAAAAGAAATTGTAATTTTCTGTTGTGACACACATCACTATTACTGCTGTGATATATATACAGCCATGACTGTGTGTATACAGAACAATCATCTGGCTGGTGACAGAGGATAGATGTGTGTGTGTGTGTGTGTGTGTGTGTGTGTCTGTTTGTCTGTGTGTGCGTGTGATCAAAATGAGAAAGAAGAAAAAATGATAGCATTTGTGTTGTGGTAGAGTGGTGGGGCCAAACAGAAGCCTCTAGTGATACTGATCTAGAGCTATTGGCCCTGTTTGGTTTTTGCTACGCAGAGAAAAACCTCTCCTGAGTTTGCTAGCCAAAGACAATTTTCAGTGGGAGTGTTTGGACCCTTTCATTTGGGTGTGGTCAATTCTGGGTGGCAGAATATGGTTGGAGGAATTCTCTTGGGTGCCACTTCCTGAATGTTTCTTACAGGCAAACTAAAATCTCATGAGAAATAGAGCATAGTGAAGCTTGTCAAGTGGCTGCCAGCCAGGGGATAATTATTATTTGGGAGACATTGGTGAGTAGTGAAAAGAGCCCTGCATTTGGAATCAGAAGACTTTGTCCTGCCTCTGTACTTGAGTAATATTGAGGGAAAGAACTGGAAAACACTGAACAAGATCTTGCTGAGTTCCAAGAGCTGTGCTAAGCAACTGAAATGGAAAGAAAAAAATTAAAATATTCCTTAATATTAAAGAGTTTGCATGAATAAGATGCCATTAAATGCAATTTTCTCATCAACAAAATAAGCTATTTGGTCCAGATGATCATTGAAGTTCCTACCAGTTTTCATTCTTATAAAGACTTGCACCTAATAAGATAAGCCTATGTGTTTCACTGTTCTTGGTGATGCCATGATTGTCAATTAGCACCAAGCTGCCATCTATGTGATTAGAATGGGTAGGGAGGAGAGCTGAAACATAATAGTCTCCACTTTCATCATCACCTAGAGAAATAGGCTTACAAAACAATGTCCCCCATTAGGCTAGTGACTAGACTGAAGCTGAGGATTTGATTTCATTTTTTAGAAAATGTGTCCTTTTAATATTCAAGTGACAATATCCTGTACATTCAAAGCACTTAGCTATATACATGACTAATTCAACACTCCAAAAGTTATTATATAGTCAATGAGAATTCGTTCATCTATTTTGATTTTTCTATGCTCAACATTGGCTGGATTATTTTTTCTAGCATTAAAGAGCAGAGGGAAGAGTCTGAGGGCACTGAGGATGGGGTCTGGCCAGAAGAACTTGTGCATCAGCAATTGGTAAGACAGAAAGAAGCTGGGTAGTAGAATGGATAGTGTTGGGCCTGGAGTCAGGAGACCCCAGTCTGGCCTCAGACGCTTATTAGCTATGTGATCCTGAGCAAGTCATTTAACTCTTTTCCCCACAGTTTGCTCATCTCTAATGAGCTGGAGAAGGAAATGGCAAATTACTCCAGTGTCTTTGCCAAGGAATCCTCAGACCCAGACACGAAGAGTTGGGCAGGACGGAAACAACTGTGTAGCATTCCAATATGCAGCAGTTGATAAAAGGTCAGGCTAGGGCACCAGTGTAGGAAGCATCAGGCACAGAGAATCAAGGGCCCAAATTAGGAAGAACAGGGAAGGAGTAAGACCCAGGGAATACCACACCTATATCTGGGTGTCTGGACAGATGCTTTCTGGCCATTCTCTAACAGGCTACCAAGGTAAAGGGTTCAGATCTGGAAGAATTTCAAGCAGAGGCCCTAGATGTTTACTAAGCAAGTAACCAGTTTGGGAAACAAATGGTAGCTGTGGGGCTCTGATATCAGGAGCTGAACAATGACTCAGTTCTAGCCATTAGCCCAGCATGGCAGCTTCAAATCCTCTCAGCAGGCTAAGAGTGAATTAATCCAGCAGCCACATAATGAAACTCTAAACAATGCATATGCCAAGAGATACAAACCCGAGTCAGGAATGTACAGAGCTTAGACCAGGGGGCCAGTGAACAGACCTCACCCCAGATTCCATCACTTTGGAGGCAATCAAAGCTTACAGGTCCCCTACCTGAAGTGTGAAAGTAGCAGAAGGACATAAGAGGAAAGACACTCAGGTCAGACATCCCCATCCCTCAAAGAGCGGAGCCCAGCACTAAAACAAAGACAAAGTCAAGGTTGTGACTACAAAAATGAACACACATAAAAGAATCCCAGTGTAAAGAACTATTGTGGTGATAGGGAAGCTTAAGGGAAAAAATAAACCAAGAAAATAAAATGACTCAAGGACAACCATAAGCAAAATATATCTTCCCTCTGGATCTCCCCCAAGCATGTTGTTTTATCTTAATTTTTAAATAATATTGCATATTTCCCATTTCCATGTTTAAAAAAGTTTGTTTAATGTTTTTATAAGAAAAATTTCAATGATAAATGAAGCTTGGATAAAATTCCAAAAAGAATTCCTCAAGGAGTTAATTCTATTATCGTTCAGTCATAGTCATAAATGATTCTTTGTGACTCCATGGACCAACTGTCTATGGGCTTTTCTTGGCAAAGATACTGGGGCGTTTTGCCATTTGTTTTGCCAGGGTGCTGTTGTTTTATTTTGATTTTGAGGAAGGTTACTTAAGTGACTTTCCCAAGGTCACACAGCTAGTAAATGTCTGAGGTCAGATTTGAACTTTGATCTTTCTGACTCCAGACCCAGTGTTTTATCTATTGTACTACCTAGCTTCCCTGGAAAAGTTGAAGAAAGAATTTTTGTTGGTTTGTTTTTAAAGAGCTATTTTTTTAAAAAACTAAATGAGAGCAGTAGAGGACAGAATGGAAAAGAAGTGAGAGCTAGGAATTAAAGATATGGAAAGAGAACTATGATAATAGAAAAACAGGCACAAAAATCTTACTGAAGAAAACAATTATTTGAAAATGAGAACTGGCTAAATTGAATCTAATAACTCTATGAGATATCAAGTAAAAATAAACCAAAGTCACAACACAGGAAAATTGAAGAAGATATGAAATATCTTGTAGGAAAAATGACTGGCTTTTTAAACAGTTCAGGGAGAGATAACTTAAGAATCATCAAGCTGCCCAGAAGATAGGTATAACAACCACTCCCCCCCCCAAAAAAAAAAAAGACTAAGCATTATATTTCAAGTCATAATAAAAGAAACTGCCCAGGATCATGGAACTAGATCGTAAGGTGGAATTTGCAGTGATCTGCAAGTTGCCTCCAGAAAGTTAAACCAAATACTGTGTTATTTATAATATAATAGTCAAAATTCAGAGCTCATATGTCAAAGAAAAAAAAATACTGCAATGGAACCTGAAAGAAAGCATTTAAGTGCCATTAAACCATAGCCTGGTTCACAGAAGAATTAGCAACTACACCTGTAAAGGAGCCAAGAGCTTTCACTGTGGTATTCTGGAAAGCAAAATATTTAGGCTTACAATTAATAATAAACAATACAACAAAACAACATAAACTTATTTTTAGGAGCATCTTTCACTAAGTAGAGGACTTCCTAGAATCAAGAAAAAAAGAGGTCATACAACAATGGGCCACAGTACATATGTTTATACAAAAATGTATACATGTATACATATGCATATATACACACATGCTTACACATACACACATAAGTGTTTGTATTTAAAAAAAATAAGTATAACAGTATAAGCAAATTGGATTTCCAATCAAATAGAAAATTTCCCAGTATTCCTAATAAAATGATCAAAGCTGACTAGAAACTTTGAAAGAAAATGTAGGAGTCAAGAGAAGAACAAACCAATTTTTTGTAATTGTCTTTCATTCTCAAGAGCACAAAAATGATATCACTCTGTGAGTCCAACTACGGTGTGGCTGACTGTGTCTGATCAAACCAATATGAGCTCAGAATGCTGTATCACACATCAGGCACTATTAGTCCATGTGAACAATTAGGGCAGGTTATCTAAATTTGCACGTCTTTCCTTTCTTTTGAGTTAGTTAAATTTTGCTTTGCTTATCTGATGAGGGTATGTGATTCTGGATAGTCCTGTGCCATTGTCTCTCATGTCACATAATCAATTCTGAAGTTCTGAAGAGAGATCTTGAAAGCATCCTTGCATCACTTTTTTCTGATCACCATGTGAGTGCTTGCCCTGTGTGACTTCTCCATAAAAAAGTTTCTTGAGCAAGTGCATTTGGGCATTCTGCAATAAAATCAGAACGATTGCTAGTTTAGTTTGACAAGGACCTCAGTGTCTTGTTATCTTATCCTGCCAGTGAACTTCAGAATCTTCCAAAGACAATTTGAATGGAAGGTTATTCCATTTCATGGTTTGGCGCTGGTAAACTGTCCAGCTTTATATTTCATCATTATACACTGTACATTATACATTCATCAATGAGGACAGCACAATGACTCTGTAGTCCTTCAGTTTGGTAGTCAGTTTAATACCACTTTCCTCCCACACTTTCCTTCAGAGCTTCTCAAACACTGAGCTAGCCTGGCAATGTGTTGTCAACCCCATTATCAGTGTGCACATCCCTAGAAAGTACGTTGTGAAGAGAAGCAAACTTATCCACAGTAGTGAAAATTCCTCCATTGGATGTAACAGATGGTGCTATGTCTATCTGATGTGGTGCTGGATGATGGAGCACCTGTGATTTTTTTTTTTTTGGTGTTAATTGATAGGCTAAAATTAGGGCATACGGAAATAAACTAATCCCTACTTTATTGCATCTCTGCTTCAGAGCCTAAATTGAATGCAGAATCATCTCCAAACAGAAAATCATGTACCAATACTCCCCCTTGAATGTAGTCTTTTCAAGTTGAAGAATTTACCATCAGTGTTTAGCTGATCTTAATGCTGTGTTTGTTCTCACTGAAGGTGTTTTGTAACATGGATGAAAAAAAATCATGCTAAAAAACATGGGAGCAAGCACAAAGCCTTGTTTCACTCCATTGGTGTGAGCATGAGAGCGCTGTCCACTATCCCGGGCAAGCATCCAATCTGAAACTCATACAAAATGCTGATAAACTTTTCTGGGCAACCAAATTTTAACCTAATATTTTGCATAAGCCCTTGAGACTGAAGTATCAAAGGCCTTAGTCAGATCTACAAACATTGTGTAGAGACCTCTATTCTGCTCCTGGCATTTTTCCTGGAGTGGTCAGGCAGCAAACACATATTAACTGCTCATCAACCCTTCCTAAAGCCATGCTGACTCTCAATTATATGCCCATTTTCCTGGTGAATGGTGAGTCTATTAAAAAGCACTCTAGCAAGTATCTTGCCAGAAATGACTAAACCATATATATCCCACCCCCACCCCCACACCATGATTGTAACAGGACAATTCATTTCCTTCAGCTTTATAGGGTTCATTTGTTTTTCCATAGTTTGCTCATTTTCCAAACCTATCACTTGACTTTTAACTCTGTTAAGGTAGGCTCTGCTTCTGTGGTGAAGGGAACACTGTCTCAACCTTCAGGGGCTTTGTGTAGTTGTTTTCAGAGATACTTTTAGGGATCTATTAATTTTCAGTTCTTTAAAGGTGGCGTGATGTAAGGAGAGGTGTTTGGTATTCTTGTGACCTGTGCTCTTGTCTGTGAGTAACCACAAGCACTCTTTTCTGCCCTGGAACTTTGAGGAGGATCTCCCCCTCCACTAAGGCTGAAAATTCTGCTATGCTAATGTTCTTCTTTGCCCTGGGACTGCCACCTAAGATTGTGATCTGGATTTGAGTATGAGCAAAGCAACCAACTCCTGCCTCAGTGCTAGGGAAAAAAAAAAAAAAAAGACCTCTATACTGTACTGGCACAGCCTGGGCTTGACTATATTCCTCTCTTATCATGATGCAAAAGACCTTTACAGCTGACCTTCCAAGCTGTTGCATTGGAAATTTGTTTCATTTCAACTTTTTTGTGTTCTACTGCTCAAGATTTTATTTAGAGTCATCTTTAAAAGTTATTTGCAGGGGTTTGGGAAAGGGATCAGGCAAGTCTTTGCCTTTACCCCACCATCTTGGCTCTACCTTCTCCTTTACATTTATAGAGAAAGACAATGGAGGCATCCTTGAGCTCCTGGGGGATAATCTCCTCCTGCCATATAACCCAGAAAATTTCAAACAGCTTTAATATGAGTAATGGACCCTCCTTCCCCCATATACACATACACCCCTTATCAATTTCAACTGGAATAGGATCAGCAGCAGATTCATTGACACACAAATGAAGCCTAGCAGCATTCAAAACTTCTTCTTCAGTTGGAACTTCAGCTAGGGAGGGATTATTTCAACCTGAGGTAAATGATCAGTGGTTTCAGCATTGATTGATGACAGTCTTTTAAGAACACTATGAAAGTCTACAGCCCATCATACCAGAGGTACTAGTCTTCCCTGAGCATACTCAACCACCAATAAATATAAATGGAATGGTGTACATTCCAATGGTACATGATCAAATAAAGATCCCTTCAGAATTCTAACGTCATTAAGAAGTGATAGATGGAATAAAATGCAATAGAGGACCATGGAGTAGGTCTAGAAAAATGCTAAGGGAGGAAAAACAAAAATGGGATATGCCAGAGGGAAATGGGAGTGGAGAGTTGAAAAGATGATTGTGTAGCATAACAAGGGGGTCCACAAGCAGAAAGTTATAAACTTTGCTTCCATATGAACTAGACAGAAGAGGATACACAAACAAATCCACAAACAAAAGATGGGGATAGAATTGAATACAACTTAATAGATAAACAGGAAGTAACAGGGAGAGGAAAAAAGGACACACACACACACACACACACACACACACACATATATATATATAATATATAATTATATTATATTTATTATATAATGATATATTATAATAAATATGTAATATATATAATATATAATATAATGTATATAAAATATTTTTATATTATACATATATAATATAAGTATAAACTCAATGGATTCTCAATATCTATATGTGTTGAATATCTTTCTACTCTTGCTAAGCAAATCTCCATTTGTTGACTTTTAGATTTACTAAAAGTATCTTGTATTGTTCCAACATCATATTTAAACTACATTCAGACTAGGACATTTCAAAGATATTGAAGAACAATAGACAAATTTGAGACAATTTATTAAGTTTTGGAATCCAAAAGAAAGAATTTTGACTTCCTTAAGCCATCAGGAGCCAGGAAGACCATCTGATCTCCATGACATAATCACAGCTCTAAAACAATCCAGTGAAAGTCATGGTTATTTCATTTCTGATTTTATTAAGTAGAAATAATTCAATGACATGCTGTCCAACTGGAAGGAGGCTAGACATGCATAAAAAAAATTTCTATCTCACACAGAACTCCTAGGGATTGAAATAGGTACACATATTAATGATTTTCCTTTTTAATATTTTCCCTAAAAATACTCCAGCAGAAATATCAGAATTACTGTATTTGTCATCCTAACCTCAGCAGTGAAGCAGTGCACTGCTGTGTGTAATGAACTCACACATCAAAGCAGGGGGTAGGAACATCTTTTAAAAGCTTTTTTTGGGGAAAATTAAAAAAAACCCATTGGAAGGGAAATAATTCCCCAAGGCTTTTAAGACATTGTACAACATAGCAGTTCAAACACAGCTCCTTGTGTTTTCCTGGACTTCTTAGAGGCTAGTATGAGCCATCCCATGATTTCCCTTTGTGCTTTAGAAGATAAATCAAAAAATTGAAAATGCTACTTAATGTGACAATTGGTGAATTAAATATCTATTTTCCACAATCAGCAAAACTGATCAATAATCATTTTCTTTCCCTATCACTCCTTCTTTAATTCAGCTACTTTGAAAGTTTTCCCTATATGCTAAGGAGAATAAGGGATTAAAAAGAAAGCTAAAAGTGATAGTATAGAACAGCAGTTCTCAACCTGTGCGTTGCTACCCCTTAGGGGGTCAAACAACCCTTTCACAGGGGTCACAGGGGTCGCCTAAGACCATCAGAAAACACATATTTCCAATGGGCTTAGGAACCAAGACACCACTCATCTATCCATGTCCAGGGGAGTCTGCCCACATGTAGTTATGCCCACATACTAGTATTAAAGGGTCACAGCGTTAGGAAGGTTGAGAACCATTGGTATAGAACCATTTAACTAGTCAGAATCAAGTGGAGAGTTTCCTAGGCAAATATATATTTAGTATACATCAGAGCTCTTTTTTGATCTGGACACCTTGGACTCTATGACTTTTGTAACTAAGAACTTACACTTTTGGAAAACATTTGTTTGAGTGAACCCTAAGAGAATCCTTTAGAGAGACCCTTTTATATCATTTAGAAAGGTGGAATTCTTAAATAAGAGCCTACTTGTGGGCAAGCAATTCTGCCTTTGAGCCATTAAATCTAATGCAATGAAAATATTGTAAGCACCTACAATGAGCCAGACATTGGACTCAGTAGTGGGAATGTAACGATGATGATAAAATTGTCACTGCCTTGAAAGAGCTTATGTTAACGAGAAGATGGAGGCAGAGTGTAAACTATGCACATACAACTAAAATAAGAATATATTAAAATAGATAAAGATTTGTTGTGGGGAAGGTACACTAATACCCCAGGGAAGATCAGGAAAAATCGCCTTGACGGAAGTAGTGCTTGGACTGAGCCCATGAGGTAGAGATTCCAAGAGGTGAATGAGAGTCAGAAGAAAACAGTCAGAGACAAAGTGGCAGTACTGAGTCCCTTGCCTGTGTTAGAAAAAAAAATATTGACAATATACTTAGTCATCTGTAAATGATCTTATTAAAACTTGTGCCAGCTGATCATCTAAGACACTTCATTGGTCTTTGGAGAAGACAAATGTCTTGCATTTTTTAACCTAATTTAGTCAAACCCAGGAATCAGGGACTGGAGTAGAGTGGGATTGGAAGGGGCTGGGGGGACTTACACATCTTGGCTTCAGACCAGTTGTGTAATTACCTTCTGCCTACATAAAATTCTCCCTGCCGTTCTTTACTCAAGAAGTGATTTCCACTTCTCCCTTTAAATGTTGTTTTACTATTCCAGGTTGCCAGGAGGCTGTCATATTCTACCCCACAGGTGCCTGTGGCTCAACAGTGGGTGAGTGATCTCAATAGACACAGTTCCTAAGGTGTTTAGAGATCCATGGATGAAAAAAAGGTGTAATATAAACATAAAGCATTATGCCTCCCATGTAGGGGCTGAGTTAACATGACATGCTCAGCATTTACTGGTAACAAGGCCTGGTAAACTCTTTTTGTTGTCAGTACTAGGCTAAGTCTGAAAGTGTGCCTCTAAGTGCACAAATTGAGTCTAATGCCAATGCTTAAAACCACAATTTTGGCTTCTACTGAAAAATACAAGATGCTAAAGAGATGTGGAGCTCTCCATGGTAATTCTAAGTGGTGGAAGGAAATGGAAGTGGTATAAGGGAGGCACTGTCAGTGGCTGACACTGATTAAGTTAAAAGCATTTTCTGCAGTTGGGGGTCCTCTAGAGAAAAAAAAAAGACAAAAAGAAAAGAACAGTTGAACATGCTCTGTGCTTTGTCTAAAGATAACACAATATGATGAGGAGATCTTGGAATTAAGACATCCTGGGTTCAAATCTCAACTTTGTGACTAATTAACTGCATAATTCCACAGTACCTAAGTGTTGTTATCTGTAAAACATGTTAAGTGCTATCATGATAAAGGAATTTGCAAACATTAGAGCAGGAATGGGAACCTGTGGCCTCAAGTCCACATGTGATCCTCGAGGTCCTCAAGTGTGGCCCTTCCACTGAATCCAAACTTCACAGAATAAATGCCCTTAATAAAATAATTAATACTGTAAAAATATAAAAGTTTAGAGATCAATAAAATTTATGGTTATAAGTGAAAGTGCTTCTATTTAAAAAAAATCTGGCATTAAATTATACTATCCATGATATTTTGCTAGTTTGCCAGTTGGTCAGGAAGTTTAATAATTTTTTTTTCTAATGTGAGAATAATTAGATTTGTTTATTTTGGAGGGGGAAAGTGGGGCAATTGGGGTTAAGTGACATGACCAAGTTCACATGGCTAGTAGGTATTAAATGCCTGAGGCCAGATTTGAGCTCAGGGCCCTCTGAGTCCAGGGCCAGCTCTATTCACTGGGCCACCTAGCCACCCCAAATACTTATATGTGAAGTATTTTTTTATCTGATTTCTTCATTACATAAATGATGAGGTAGATTTTTGGAGAACAATATTTTTTTTTTCTTTTCTTAGTACAAAGTCACCTCTCGGGAAAATTGGACTATGGTTTTATCACATCCAATCAAAGATGGACTTGTACTTGTAATTACTGCTCCCTGTGCTGCAGAACAATATTTCTTAAAAGGAATAAAACAAATAAGAAGACATTAGTTCCCCAACATGGTTGAATTTCCCAGATTTGATGTCTCTATTTTGAGGGATATTTTTAAAGAAATTATTTTTGTCAAGGACCTCTTTTACACTCTGGATATTCCTTATTACTTGAGAATTTGTTGTCTGATGAAGTAAATTTAATTTTTCTCTTTTCCTATCCTTTCCTTTCTCTTTAAATATCTCTCTGTATCTGTTTTTCTGTGCCTCTTTGTGTTTTTCTCTATCCTGGCACAGCATTGCATTTCCCTTCCTCCCGCCCCTTTCCTCAAAGAGTAAAGAAACAGAGAAAGAGACAACATTCTTCCACTTCCTTCATTTAACTTTTAACACTAGTGTTTCCCTCAGTGCAGTAGAGGGAGTCAGGTAGAAAGAGGTTGTATGGTAAAATGGATGAAATACTTGCTGTGGAGTAAGAAGCCTGGACTGGAATTGCAACCTCCAAGACTTATGGACTGGATGAATCATGCCAACTCTATGGTCCTCAAAATCTCATCTGAAAAATGAGGCCAGTGGAATAGTTGATTTTGCCACGTTATATTATTTATGATATAAATTCTTATAGAAGAAAATGTTTAATACTTTGCCCTCCTATCTTATGTCCTTAATAGAGATTATCAGATTGTAAGTCAATGGGTCAATAAGTCTTTATCAAGTGTCTATTATGTTGCAGACATTGTGTTAAGTGTTGAGGATACAGAAGAAGGCAAAAGACAGTCCCTAACCTTGAGGAGTTCACAACTGAAAGCGAGAGATGATGGGGAAATGATTGTAAATCCAAGAGGAATAATCAACAGAGAGAAGACACTAAGGACTTTTAGCTTGGACTTGAAATTCAAAGAAGCTAGGAGACAGAAACGAGGAAGGAGAGGATACCATCCATGGAGTACACATAGTAAAGATGCCCAGAGTTGGGAGATAGAATACCTGTTAAAGGAGATCATTTGTTCTATTTACATGTAGCAAAATCATGGGAAAAAACTTGAATTTAGAATCAAAATCTCTTTGTTGGAATCCTATTCTATGTGAGATCTTTTCTTTCTTTCTTTCTTTTTTTTTTACTTGAATAAGGCCCTTTGGGCCTTTGGTTCTCAACTGTCAAATGAGTGGCTTGGACAAGAAGGGAAATGAAATCTCTTCCACAAGTAAATCTATGATGCTATAAACTACAAATGTGCTGGAATTCTTACAGATTTCCTTTCTTCCTTTCTTTCTTACTAAGTAAAAGGTAATCTCTTCTGAAGACCCCTGAAAATTATTGACTGAAATAATTTTAATTTATGGAAAACTTAAGGCTTGGCAGCAGGAATGTCAAAGATAGAAGTATACAAATTCTAAAAGAAAAAAAAATCAAATATCTAAAATGAGAAGAAAATGTGTTTACTTAACCATATTGAGATCAATGGAAAAGAAAGAAAATACAAAGAATAATAATCCTAGCAGATGATGAAATGAAATCAGGGCACTTGCCAAATACTATGGTCTTACCATGGTACTCGGCTTTAGGGATATAAATATCAGGAAATAAGGCAGCCCTTTGAGTCTAAAGGAACTTACATTATCATGGGAGAGTAATGCGTATCATGATGTCATAGAAATAAGATAACGTAAGATACTTACAATGGGACGATGAAGAGATGATAGGGAGGTGCTTTGGAGGACTGGTTCTGGGCAATTTAAGAGGAAAAACACCTATCTGAGTCGGGGCCCAGAGGGTAGAATTCATGATCTCAGATACTAATGACAAATGGTAGCATGCTGAGTTATAAAGGGGATTTTTTCTATGGACAAAGTAAAACTCATTCAATCATTCATCATCAGCTGTGACTCAAGGAGTCTGATTATCCAACTTTGGATTCAAAATTGCATTGTTTTCAGAATTAGACCCATAAAATATTCCCTTCACTCAATCCCATGAATGACATTTTTGTTTAAATTGATCTTAAGGCCATATTTAATGAAGGAACACTCCCCTCCTTGGATCCAGGGCAAACACAAGGCTTTCTTTGTTTGTTGGTTTTTGTTTTTTTACATTATTGATAAAATAGGAAAGTGTTTTAGCCACCATCGTATTCCTTTTGAACAAGAAAATCGTGAATCCCTCACTCTATTTTCACTCTTTTCTTATATGTCACACTAAAAATTATCCTATTACTGAGGCCTTCTCCTGTATATAGATAATTTGGTTCACTTTTATTAAGTATGTTTTGTTGCTTAAAGTTATTTTCATACCTTTACTCAATGGAGAACAAAAATGTTGATTAGCTTTCTAATATTATATTGATTTATTTTCTGCAAAGAATAGTTAGATGTTTTAAAAGAAGCAAATTTGAAAAGTTTAGCATGTTCTTTCTGAGTAACTATAATTCCAGGAATTTGTTTCACCAAATGCTTGAAGGTAGAGAGAAACTTGGATAATCAGTGTTTTTTTCTTGATTGCCTTTTCCAGGGGATTGTGTAGAAACACAGCATGGGAACGTCACCAAGGAAATCAGTGCATGGTGTGTTATAAAGATGAAGCTCAAAAATAAAAGGGCAACCATATATGGAGCGCAATGTCCACTTAGGCAATAGTGCAGAGGGGAAATACTTTGACCAAAGGAGTTGCTTGACTCTCATATGCCCCAGCAACAGCTTGACCTTTGGACAAAGATGAATAGAGATACAAAAAAAGAATCTCCTCTCTAGCCCCCCCCCCAAAAAAAAATTCCAAAGAAGGAAAGTAGGAAGCATATAGTACCAATATGTTGTAAAAATATAAGGAACACTTCACTTCTGGAGGTATGGGGATCACCTCACTTTGGATATGGATATAGGGATAGGTATGGTTGGAGCAGCTAGGTGACAGAAGTCAAGAAGACCTGAGTGCAAATATGGGCTCAGACACTTACTGGTGGTGTGACCCTGGGCAAGTCATTGGATACATTTTGTCTCAGTTTCTTCATCTGTAAAATGGGATCATGAAGAGTCAAGCAAAACTGAAAATAGGCAAGAGATAGTGATTTTTGATTTAGGAACCTGCTTTTAGCAATTCAGAGAATCACCTTCTCTGGAACTTTTCTATGTCAGTCCAGAGAATATTTTACTGCTTGCCTTATTTACATTATTTTATGTCTTAATGAAATGCTTTTCCTATTGGAATTAAATGTATCTATTATAGAATGGACTAGTCATGAAGCAATGCATACTACTCAGACACAGTAGCTTCCAAGCTCCATAAACTGTTATCTAGAATCAGCTATGCTGAATATGAAATAGGCAAATGCTTTGAAGAAGATGGGTAGAGCACAAGCTCTCCATGGATCCAACATGTTTTCCAGGATACCCAAGACTAGACGAGTATGCGATTGTTCCAGTTCATATACAACCCTTGTTCTTTATTTGTTATTTCAATGTACTTGCATCTATTCTCTCTCCCATCCAAACACTTCTCCCCAACCTCATCAGTAAATGAACTCAAATGTAGTAAATGTTCACTATTGAGTAGAGTAAAACAAATGACCTCCTTGGCAACATGCACAACCGTATGCCTTGTTCTTCGTGATGGGACCATCTCTGTCAGAAGATACATAACATACTCTTCACTTGACACCTTGAATGTTGGTTGATTACTATGCTGATCAAATACGTAAGTATTTCAGTGTTCAACTACCATTCATATGTCAATGATTCCTCTAGGGACAGAGAAGAGAAAGACAACATTAAAACTAACTCTGCTCTTAAAAAGCTTTCATTTTATTGATGTGACATGAGAGGTAAACATGAATACAATTCAAAAAACAAAGTACATGTAGTGGAAAAAAGCTCTAAGTACCAAAGCTACCCATAAGGTCTTCAGAGCTGAGCTGAGGTTAAGGCTCAGGACAAGTGTGGAAAAGAAAATCATTCTAGGTATGAGATATTGACCATATCATAGCAAAAAAATCAAATACAGTCCCTAGAGCATAAGGACCTCTTAACCATCATTTCAGGCAACTCTTATGGGTAGGAAACTAGACAGGCACCCAAGTGCTAAGCTACTGACACTCCCACACCAGCCAAACTCACCTAACTTAAACATCAAAGCCTCCTAAATTAGAGGTACTAGGCAGCATGTAAGAGTCCAAACACCACCAGCACCCAGACAACCAGCTTTTCTCAGACTCATGGAATCAGTCCAGTATATGGAAACCAAGTCTCCAGTGCCCAGAATCATCAGTGTGGGAAGCAGCCCCTGTGGAGGTGCAGACTGACAATTTTTCCTTCAGATGTAAGAGATACACCTACAGGACACCTAGCAAAGAAGGTTCTGGATTACAGAGACCTTGGTACCATCAAATAGCTTAATATCTTAAATTTCTATGATTTTATCAGTGGAAATGTCATTAAAGAAAATGTTATACTATCTGCTTTGCTACTGCATGCCAGTATATATTGATATTTCTATTATATGTATATGTGTGTATATATGTATATATGTATGTGTATGTATATACTTACACACATATATGTAGATATATGCTCTCATTTATTCATTCACTTATTCAGATGCAGAACTGAATTTGGGGAATAAGAAGTTTATCTGAACATTAGGTTTATATAGACTGTAGACTGCATATAGGAGAATAATAGACAATGACTGAAAAGGTAGGAGAAAGTTCTATTACAAAAGCTTTAAATGCCGGGCTGAAAAGGTTTGTCTTTTATCCTGAAGACAGGAAGGAAGCACTGACTATATTTCAGCCAAGAAGTAACATTTTCAGAATTATGTCTTAGGAATAAATAATAAGGAATCAGACAATAAAAGCATTTCAGAGTATGGAAGGAGAACAAGGGTCACCTCGTCTATTCAATGTACTTGGTAATTGGGCATACAACCTCTGCTTAAAGACTTATTATAGTTATGGGAAAATCATTATTTTCAAACCCATATCATTCAACTTCAAGGCATCTCTAAATGATAGAAAGACTGCACTGTGAAGTAGCTGCCAAGTGGACTTTCAAGATTCTAGAATTCTAGATAAGGCTGGAAGTATCCTCATAGGTAGTTTTAGTCAATGTGCTAAGTGTAGGCAATGTGGTATAGTGGTTAGGATGCTGGCTTTCAATTGAGGAAGACAGTAGATATCAACGCAACTCTGACACTTATTAGCTGTTCCATCTCAGATTATCATTTAATCTACTTAAACATCAATTCCCCCCCCATATATATATACACACACACACATATATGCATAAATAGTATACATATATGTATGTATGTATATGTATGCGTGCATGTATATGTATGCGTGTATGTATATATATGTATAGAAACAATTCTATTTCTAGTACTTATTTCAAGGGGATTATTATGAAGATCAAATGAGATGATTAAAAAATGATTCTATTTATTATTCCATAGTTATACATAAAATTTTTGTCACTTTATTGAATTTAGAATTCTAAAGTATGTCTTTCCCTCCCACTCTACCGTTCACCTTGAGAAGACAAACAATTTAGCATCAATTGGATATGTGAAATAAATCAAAACACATTTCCTTATTAGCCATGTTGCAAAAGAAAACACAAAATAATATAATAAAATAAAACAAGTACAAAAGTATATTTCTATCTACATTTGCTATTCATGAGCTCTCTCTTTGGTGGTGGACACTATTTTAAATCAAGGATTCTTCGCTATTGTCTTGGATTATATTCTTGATCAGAGTAGCTAAGTCTTTCACAGTCAATCATCTTTACAATATTGCTGTTACTGCATACAAAGTTCTCCTGGTTATGCTCAATTCACTTTATATTATTCGTATAAGTCTTTTCACATTGTTTGTGAAACATTCTTGCTGATCATTTCTTAGGGAAATCTAATATCCCATCACAATAATATGTCATAAATTGTCCAGCCATTTCCAAATATATAGGTGTCCCTTTGATTTCACACACTCACACACACACACACACACACACACACATTTGCCACATGAAAAAGAAATACAATAAATATTTTTGTACAAATAGGTCCCTTTCCCTTATCTTCAGTCTCTTTGGGATACAGATCTAGTAGTGGTATTTCTGGGTTAAATAGTAGGCACAGTTTTATATCCCTTTGTGTGAAGTTCCAAATTGTTTCCCAGAATGATTGGAATAGTTTACAACTCAACCAACAGTGCAATTGTGTTCATATTTTTCCACGCCCACTCCAACAATGTCCTTTTTCTTTCCTGTTATTTTGGCCAATCTGATAGATATTAGGTGATATCTCAGAATTGTTTTAATTTGCGTTTCACTAATTAGTAGTGATTTAGATAATTTTTCATATGATTATTGATAGCTTTGATTTTTTCTTCTAAAACCTGACTGTTCATATCCCTCTAACCTTTTATCAAATAGGGAGTGGTTAATTTCCTTATTTATGTATGTGATAAATGAGTCCTCTATCAAGGAAACCTGATGTAAAACATATTCCCAGTTTCCTGTTTTCCTTTTAATTTTTACTACATTAGAGGTTTTTTTTTTGTTTATTTGTTTTGCTGTGTGTATGCATATGTGTGTGCTACAAGCTTTTTTAATGTCATGTATTAAAAATTAACTATCTGATGTCCCATCATCCTCACATCTCTTGTTTTTACATAAACTCTACCTTTATACATAGATGTTACAAGTAAAATATCATATGTTTCCCTAATTGATCTTGGTATACAGTGTGAAATGCAGATCTAAATCTAGTTTCCACCTAACTGCTTTCTAGTTTTCAAAGCAATTTTTTTTTTTCATTTTGTATGGGGAAAGCAAAACATTTAGAGTTAAGGGACTTGTCCAAGGTCACACAGCTAGTAAGTGTTAAGTGTCTTAGTGCAGATTTGAACTCAGGTACTCCTGACTCCCAGGTCCGTGCTCTATTCCTTGCACCACCTAGCCTCCTTTGAAGCAATTTTTGGTTAAATAGTGAATTCTTGTCCCAAACACTTGGATCTTTGGATCTATCAAATGCTAGATAATCATGGCCATTTACTACTCTGTATTGCATCCTTAATCTGATCAGCCACTCTATTTCTTGGTTCCTAGCAGATTGTTTTGAAGGTTACAGCAATGTAATATAGTTTGAAGTCTTGTATTGCTAGGCTGCCTTTTTAATTTTTTTTTTCAGTGATTTTTGTGTTGTCCTTCACATTTTGTTTTTACAGATTAATTTTGTAAACTTTTTTTTTCATTCCTAGGTTAATTGGCATGACGCTTTATAAGTTCATTAAGTCGTAGGGTTGTCATTTTTATTACATTGGCTTGGTCTGACCATGAACAATTATTTGCTACAATTGTTTTGATTTGTCTTTATTTGTGAAAAAGGTATTTTGTAATTGCTTCCATATAGTTTCTGGGTTTGTCTTGGCAGCTAGACTTCCACATATTTCATATTGCCTGAAGTCATTTTAAATGTAATTTCTCTTCCTATCTCTTCCTGCTTGGTTCTGTTGGTAGTATATAGAAATGTTGATGATTTATATGGATTTATTTTATATTCTGAAATTCTCTGATATTGTATAAACTATTTTTTTAGTTGACTCCCTTGGGTTTTCTAAGTATGCCATCGTGTCATCTTTAAAGAGTAATAGTTTTCTTTCCTCATTGCTTACTTTGATTCTGCCAGTCTTTCATATCTTATATCTATAACTAGGATGTGTAGTATACTATTGAATAATATTGGTGATAATGTACAACCTTGATTGATGACTGGTCTTATTTGCAAGGCTTCCAGATTATCTCAGTAATAGATTATGTTTTACCTTGGTGGTAGAGAGATTCTCCTCACTCCTTTAAGAAAGGCTCAATTTATTCCAACAATGTCTAGTGTTTTTTTTTTTTTTTAAGTATGAATAGGCATTATATTTTGTCAAAGGAATTTTCTACATCTATTATCATAGTGATGTAATTTTATTTGTTGATTTGGTTAATTCTGCCAATCGTTTTCCTCATATTGAACCATCCTTTGATTCTTGGTATAAATGACACATGGTCATAGTGTAATCTATTTGCTCTTAGTTTATTTAATAGTTTTACATGGATATTCACTAAGATAATTAGCCTGTTATTTATTTCTCTGCTTTGGCTCTTCCTGGGTTTCGTACCAAACCATATTTGTCATAAAAGGAATTTGGTTGGCCTTTTTCTTTACCTATTTTATTCAAATATTTTTTTTTAATGATATTGAGATGCATTGTTTCTTCCCAAGTAGCTGTGTAGGCAAGTCAACAGATGGGAAATCCATGATCTCTCTACCTTTTGTCTCCTCTCAGAGGAGGACACTCCAAGATATTTTCATGGCCATTTTTTAGCTGGGTGATTATTGTTGATGGATTACTTGGGTATGCCACAAACACCGGGATCTTAGTTCTTCTATAGTGAGAAGCTGCAGTGAAATGGCATTTCCTTCTTAAATGAAAGGAGCTGCTCCCTGCCATTCTAATTGTTAAAGGGTTTTAATCAGGCATGAAATCTATTTACCAACATTTTTTATGGGAATCAGCTATGGGGCAGAAAACCTGAGTGGGCTGATATTTGTTTAGTTAATAGTCATCTTTTGATTATTGCTCAAAAAAAAAAAATAAGCCCAGTAACCTAAGGGTGATTTGACCCACCAAGCCTCCCAGGATGGGAAGAGACACCTTTTAAAAGAAATGTGCTTAAGAATGCAATTTCATAAACCAGGGGTTACTTTAGGATAAGTTTAAATGAGTTCATTCTTAAGACTTTAACTCTTGAAATCCTTCAGTGTTAATATTTTTATTTTATGAATTAAAAATAATAAGGTTGAAAATAGCAGATTTAGGTAAACTGAAAGCACATAGGCCACAGGACATGACCTGTGTTTTCCCAGGACTCATTTAATTATTGATAATGCTTCTAAAGTCTTTGTTTTCAAATTGAAGACAGATCTAGCAAAGAGACATTTGACAGATTATCTGAATTCAGAGCTGGCAACAAATTGATTGAATCCTTGTCTAATTATCTCTCAAAAGCCAGGGCTATAAGCTTTTCAAATTTTGCCAAAAACTCCCCCAAATTAGCATGATTTGTGTCAGAATACCACACAAAGAGTAAATTTGGGATCGTTTTCATTCTGTGAACAGAACGCTACCCATGAAATGAGAAAAACTTGGCAAACCTCCCCATCCTCCAATCCACATCCCCAGCATGACCCCCACTATTCTATTAAATCACTTAGCGGTCTGTTTTGAAAATTGGTTAATCTCCATGATGAGACACTCTGCCCAATGGATGTTGAATGATGATCACATTTTATTCAATTCATTTGAGGGAGCTATGTGGTAGTCACAGTGCATAAAATGCTGAACCTGCAGTCAGGAAGACCTGAGTTCAACTCTAGCTTCAAACATTTACCAGCTGTGTTACCATGGGCAAGTCTGCCTTTCCCTCTTTGTGGCTCAGTTTGCTCAACTAGAAAATGGGGATAAAACATAGCACTCATAACTCACAGAGTTGTTCTGAGAATCAAGAGAGATAAAATCTGTAAAATGCTCAGCCACTTCCTGGAACATAGAAGGTGCTTAATAAATGCTTGGTTCCTTACTCCCTCCCCCCTGGCCACACACACACACACACACACACACACACACACACACACACACACCCCATAAGGAGATCATTTATACAGAGAATTAATGTAACCTCAGAAACAGAAGTAGCCTCAACACTGAGCTCTTCTAACTGGTGCCTGGTAACAATAATCACCTCTCAAATTCTTCCATTAAGTGTCATCCAACCTTTGCTTGAAACCCTTTGGTCAGAAGGAGCCTACTGCTTCCAAGAACAGCCCATGCTAATTTTGAAAAATTCTACTAAGAAAATATGTCCTTCCATCAGACCTAAATTCACCTTTCTGAAATGTCTGCCTTGGTCCTAATCCTGCTACTGAGGACCAAGCAGGGCAGATATAATGCCTTGCCCTAGTGATGTCTGTATCAGCAATATAGTATTCACAATGTTTACAGTAACTATAAGTATGCTGATATGGTTATTAATCACAAAATATAACAGGCTCTCTACATGGGAAATATAGCTAGAGCATTTGCTCAAATACCAGAAAACTGAGTTCCCAAACTAGAAAGTCCATGCCAACACAGTAGTTATGAAGTTGGCACATGTAGTTAATGTAGTAAACACCCACATTCTCAAGCCTTCAAAATACGACAGGCTATCTCAGGCAAAGATCCTCCTCCCCTCACTCACAACAACTATTCAGTGTCCAGGCAGCTTGCTCCCAGCAGCTCTGGCCCTCCCACCGATCTCATCCCTGGCAGTCATCAGCAGGAATCCTTAGCAGAGATTCTGGCAGGCTCAAAGAAAAAGGAGTTTACACTGTAACCACAGCCGCTACTGATGCTGCTTTTTCCATTCACCACAGCATGGAAGCTAGTTTGGTTCTGTCTTTCTCTTGCTACTCTCCTTCCTGCTCCACTAGCAAGTTCAAGGGGCATGGAAGATCTTCAAATCTCAGGATGATTACAATGTCTCTTCAAATACTCTTAGATAGTAATCGTATCCTGCTTCTCGCCTCCCCCAACTCAAGTACTCTCTTCTTCAGGCTAAAAATCCACAGCTGTTGAACCAGTGCTCGTGTTCTATAATCTCCAAAACCTTCACTCTCCCATCCATCCTCTCCCTGATTGTAATGATAATGCAATTTAAAGATCCCATTTTATTGGCATAGTTTTGGAGTTAAGTGTTAAAAGCCAGAGCTTGTGAATCCCACTTGTGGGACAGATTTGTTGACTTGATGTGAAGAGAGATGGCTGAACTGGGAGGAGCTGGTAAGGTGGATTTAGACACAGGCCAAGCAGAAGACACCAGAATAACTTATGGGGAGTGGTATCATGGAGGCAGAGAGAGAGAAGAATTGTTGGGGGCCAGAGTTGCTCAGAGAGACTGTTTGGGGCCAGTTGGAACTGCCCAGGACTTTTGAGAGCTGCCACCCAGAGCTGGTGAGGACTGAGGAGGCATGATTATGGTGCTGATATTTTTTCTGTCTGTTTTGATGTTGTTTTGCCAGATTTGTCTGCTTGTGAAAGACAGTGCTGTTCTTACTGGGGTCCTGGAACCTTGCTGTTGGTTCGGAAGCCCCAAATAAGCATGTTCTTGTTGTATGTTTACAGAAGTCATGGAACACGGTCTTGCTGATGTTTTCAGGGCTTCAGAAACTGCTCTGCAGGCAGAGAGTGAAATGATGAGGACACTGGCAATGTATCTTGTGGCTTTGTTAAGCTTTGTCTCCCCAGGAACAGAGATTGCTCAAAACTTGCCTCAGGAGGAGATGAAGAAAAGACCGCTTTTTGGGTATTAAATGCAGTGATGATATCTTACCTTGGTTGTGGCTTAGCAGCAGATGGTCTTTGTGCTCCCCACTGCCCCTTTTGAGAAGGTGCTTGGTGTTCACTGATGATAATTGTAATTCAGTTGTGCTCCCTCCTTGGGAAACATTTGACTTTTTGTGCTCTGTGACTGACCAAATGAATGTACTTTCTGTACGATTGGACACTAATCTCCATTTGAGGCGAGAGGCTTTGTGACTGACTAAATGATTGTACTAGCCAGGGGTAGAGTACTTTGACTCTATACTGTGTGATTGAATTGAGAACTTGCTAAATGACTGAGTTACAATGTATTTTGATTTTCTCTGTTCTGTGAATGTTTTGTCTTAATTTGTCACTGAATAAATGGAGAGTTACTATGCTAGTATTCTGAACCTTGGAAGTTGTCTTTGCTTGGTATTACACTGATGTGCTTTAGCTTGTTCATGGTCTTCTTAAAAAGTAAGCTGAACACAGCTACAAATGCATACCAAATCACCAGCATTCGAAAATGTGTTTAGTTTTATATATCTTGTGTGCAATTATCTATTTTGTATAATATAAACAAAATGTAAGCTTAATGAGGACAGGAAAGTATTATTTGTATTTATATCAAAAGTTTAGAATATATTGAATCATGGTACAAAATGGCCATTGATATATCCTTATTGAATTATGAAATTATAATATTATGGGGAAAAAAACAATTATGATATCTAATAAGCTTAAATACAAATTGGTGGTTCTCTTTTCCTTAACTTCAACTACATTTTCAAGTTTTATATATATATATGTATACATACATATATATATATAACTTTTTTTTTCCTGAAATGATGAAATCGTATCATTTCCATGATTCTCAAAATAATGAAATGCTATTCTTAATTAGTTAATTTGGGATGCATCATGATTTAATTATAACATTGCAAGACCATCTTAGTCTCTCCCTTTCTCTCAACCCACCTCCTTTCACTTGGTGTCATTGGTTTGTAACACTGACTGTAGATATTATCCCACCTGTGATTTGGACTACGGAGTCAGACTCCAGGAATCAGGTGATTGCTTTTCTTATCATAGTTCTAGGAGGACTTAAAGGGATTGGGACCATTTCTCTAATACTACAGTTTATGAGCTCCCATTGATTTATTTAGCTATTGATTAAAAATTGATATCAACCAGACATTGTGAATTTATCTAGTTATTAAGATACTTTGTTTAAAAAATGTATAAATCTCCACCAAAAACAACAACAACAACAAAAAAAATGGAAACACTTCAATATTTACACAAAGATTCCAAATAAAATAAACTCATTATGTGGTAATTCACAGCTCCTAGAATCTGTGTGTATATGTGTGTGTGAGTGTGTGGGTGTGGGTGTGGGTGTGTGTGAGGGTGTGGGTGTGGGTGTGGGTGTGGGTTGGTGTGTGGGGGGGGTGGTGTGTGTAGGTGTGTGTGTGTGTGTGTGTGTGGGTGTGTGTGTGGGCGTGGGTGTGTGTGTAGGGGGGGGGGTAGGTAAGCCCTTTTCCCTTGAAACCTCACAAAACTCCAAGCATTATAACATATCTTTCTGCTAAGGCCTTGGTAAAGTCCTGAAACTGCCTTTCCTTATTATGTTTCTTTTGCCCCTGGCTCCCAATGCCAATTTTTCCATCATCTATGTCAAGGAGGTTATCAAGATGCTCACTGGAAAAGAAAGAAAAAAAAAAACAAAAACAATTCCTACACTGTGAAGCTTTCAAGTACATCTTCTGGTAAAAATAGGGTTTGAAAGTGGCTCTGATCCCCTCCCCCAAATCAGGGATTTTGCAGATCATTGCCTAGAATGCCATCTGTCACTGAGCTGGCCAAGCATTTGAGTGGTGAGGTTACTATGAGGTTATTTATACAAGCTGAACAAAATGGAACTTTATCTCCTCAGCAAGTGCCAAGAAACTTCCTATCCACTATCACTTCATTTCATAAAGTTGACATTCCTTTCAAATGAAGATTTTTCTTTTTTGCCAAAAAAAAAAAAAAGTTGAATATGTTTGATTGAGGATTGCTTCAGTAGACTTGTTCCCACGTGATAAAGGAGGCCAGGTGTAGATGGTTGTAACTTACTTTAAATGGAGTGAGATCATTGTTTGATCAATTCCATCAACCTTCCACTACTATTTTACTCATCTTATCTACTCTTTTGTCTAAATACTCTGACCTACCAACTATGGCTCACACATGCCACTCCAGCTTTAGACTGAATTTGTTCTTGCTATTATTCTTCCATAACTGAAATGTTCTTTCCTGAGCTCTGACTCCTGGTTTCCTCAGATTCCCTCCAGACAAAGCTCAACTACTGCTTTCTGCAAGAGGCCATATTCTCCCTCCTGCTAGTCTCTTCTCTCCTAGATTACCCAAGATTTATACTGGATAAAAAGTATTTCAAAATTCTTAAGTTCTAATTATTTGAAAATGTACTAAGGGGGTGCTCTGAGCGCTCTTTTATGTCTGAAATTTACGGTCATTGTCATGTTGTCTCTTCCATTAAATGGCAGCTCCTTGAAGGAAAGATTTGAGTTGCTGAGTTTTTTATTGTTCTTAATGAATGCTTATTAACTGACTTTGGTTCAACCGTTTCTCCAGAGTTGATCAAAGCAATTACATATAATATACATGCCACTTGCTTTATTTTCCCCAGAATTTGAAAGAATAGACTAATACTTTCTTAAATCATTTAATGTAAAAAAAAAAAAAGAAAAAAAAAGCTGGCTGTAATGATGCAGTTGAGGTTTATACTGAAGTTCTTCTCTTAGCATGTGCCAATTGGTTTTATTTATCTTTTTTTCAGCAATTAATAATGATCTGTTTTGTCTTCCTCCCTTCCTCACTTGAGAACAAGAAAACTCAAGCCCGTATCCATACCAAATACTTCTGCCCTGATGTCCTCGGGCTTTTTCTCCCATGTGCCAGCTTGTGGCCCCCTGATGCCTTAGTTGTTTCTGTTTTCCTGGTTAGGATAAGCATAAGAGAATACATGAGAATATCAGTGAGTAGAGGCAACCTGTTTCTTCTATGTTGCCTGGTAGATCTTTATCATTATCATGGTTTATTATTATTAGTAGTGGTGGTGTTTGTACTGCTAATTCATCAACTGATAAGGCTCCCACTTTGGTTAACCTTATTCCTTGTCATTTTAAAATCTTATCTCATAAGACATAGCCAATAATCTGGCAATAAGGGGATATTTTGATTAATTATTTTATGCCACAGGAGTTTCTTATGCTCTTCTTACAGCCAAAACATTGCACTAGATGCTGAGGCCATGAAGACAACAACCAAAAAGTTCCTGACCACAAATATCTTGCCTTTTCCTGAGATACTGGAAATAGTCAATTTAAAAGCATGAAAAATTGCTTAAAAGAGATATCTGGGGAGGAAAAAACAGAACAATACTCTGAGAGACTTCAAATGAATATTATGATTTGTTTCCTTTCAAATGATACTGAGTGACACCTGCTTCATTTAGGATTCTTTCATCCCCACCCCAAGGTGCTCCTTGTCTCCATGCCCATTTTTGTCTTCATTCATTTTATATACCTGTTCACCTTTCTTTGTATCCCCAGGACTCAGCAAAGTGCCTAAAACACAATAAACACTTAATAAATGCTTATTCCTTTTGTTGTTGATCACATAAGAGACAGCCCCAGAGCAGTGGATAGAGAGGATGCCTCCTAGCAGGGAGAGCTGCTTCCCCTATCCTCCTCTGACACCTACTCCATGACCCTGGATAAGTCACTTCCTTTCTCTCAGATGCTCTTTCCAACAATAAACTCCAAAATCTTGGAGTTCCTTATAAAAAGGGCATGGCAGTTCTAGTCTCAGTGTCTTGTATACTTAATGAATATGTGTTTTTCATATATAGATGATATGGATATAGGTGTGTGTTTCCTCTTGAAATAGGTTATGTCTGTGAGGTAAGGAATGAGTCCAGTTAATATACATGATATATTAGTCACCTACTCTGTGCTATGAATTGTACTAAATGCTAGAGATACAGTAAATGGTGAGGGAGGGGAGGGGAAGAGAGTCTCTTCCTTCAAGGAGATAACCTTATTCAGTGGAGAGATAACATGTAAATCATTGTGTACATTATAGGCATAAATAGGAGATTGAGAGAAAGCTGAGAGGGCAAAGAAATAAAAGCTGGGAGCTGAACAAAGAACTCTTAAAGAAAATCCAATTTGAGGGAGGCCAGGGAAATTGAGAGAAGGAATTGGAGAGAACATTCCAGGTATAGAGGGTTTGCCCTATGCATGTGCAAAGGTACAGAGATGAGTTGAACATTTTTGGTCACTTTGTTCCCAGCCTAACTTGGTATATTATACATGGTAGGCAAAGAATGACTACTCTTTAATTTTCAGAATTAATTTAATTTAAAAATATAATTGATTAAAATAATAATAATAATTGAACAGAAACTTCAAACATGCTAAATCTAAATAGGGCTGCTGAAGCTTTTTTTTTTTTTAAACTTAAACAAGGGTTTAATTCAGAAAAAAATGTCTATTGACACCCCATTTTCTTTTACTGGTTTGGTCAAATCAGTTGACTTTTTTTCCTTGTGTAGATAGAAGTTGTTGTTTGTCATTTGTTCTAGGAAAGGAGAGGAGAAAAGCTGAGTTGTGAGGTTTCAGTGATCAAATTTGCATTCTTCTGGGCAGAGCACAAGCATGTAAGGGTGTGATACCCTATGTAAATAGAGAGAATGGAAAGGAAGGAAGGACAGAATAAAGGAAGAAAGAATGAGAGAATGAGATGTGGTGGCCATCTAGTAAGTTCTAGTTGGGTGCCCAGTGATGCAGTGTATCCTACTCACAGGTTGTTGCTTATCTTTCATTCTCAGGAAAGTGATGCCATGACACAGAAGTGAATTGGATTTAAGTAAGGAAGGCTATGCAAAGTCACTGGTCTCACTTTCTCCTCCAGAGTCACCTGGACACAGTGGCAAGATATACAGCAAGATGTGAGTGGTAGAAAGATATAGAAATCACCAAAAATCACATCAAAAGGGTAAGTAAAAAAAAAAGTTAGAAGTAGAATATCAAAGTATTTAATAGGATAAAAAAATTTAATCCTAATGAAGGAATGACCAGCCCATGTTTATATTCTCATGGGGTCTCCAATAAGTCTTAAGGTCAGTACTTTTGGATGGAAGTTGCAATAATTTTTCATGTGTTCACTTATAAATATATTGAAAGTTACTAAACAAAGCATACTGAACCAATTGAAAAGTAGTAGCTCAGGTTGAAATGTATCTACCTTGTCTTGTCCTACCTATCTCTATACTACCATCATACTTCATTTTTCTAAAAACATCTTTTGTTTATCAAAAAAGTGGTTATGAAATAGGTAAACCTTATAATGTGTCCTGAAATAGGAGGAAGGAACACAATAAACCTAAATGGCATTTATAAAGCTAGAAGTTTGGGGCATTTTTTGGTGTAGCTGAAGTTAATGGATAATGCAACTGTTCAACAGCCCACCCTCATCACTTGTTCAAAATTTAATGATAATAATAGCATATCTTTGGTTTAACTCTTTCAAAGTTATAGTAGAGGCTTCTAGTACTTAAGGCATTGGTACATACTGTTTAGTTGAAGGTTGCACAACCAAACGAATAAGGTCAACAACTTTCTATGCCTACACACACACACACACAGACACACACACACACAGACACACATGAAGACACTCATAACAATGCAATTGCCATTTGCAGGAACATGGCATGCCACCATCACCAGTGCATATGCTCCCACCATGTATAAAGAAACAAGAATACCAATGTGGTTGGACATGGACAATGAGTACAAGGCAGAACTGTGTCAGAAGGCTGAAAAAGTAGGTAAAAGTTGGGTTATGAAGGGATTTTACTGCCAAATACAATTACATTTGATCATAGATGTAATAGGAAGCCACTTGAGTTTGTTAAATAAGGACATAACAACATCAGACCAGTGTTTTAGGAAGAAAAAAAAATCACTTCTGTATTGCTGTGGAAGATGGATTTAGGTAGGAAGAGATTAGATATAGGGCAGCCAATTAAAACTCCTCTAAGATATTAATTTAGACAAGAGATTATAATGATGCAAGCTATGATGATATTAGTGCAAGTGGAGAAGAAGGGACAAAGATACGCAACTTTGCAAAGCTAGATTGGGCAAGATTTGGCAGTGACTTGGATATATAAAATGAATAATGGTGATCATTCAAAAAGATGCTGTGGTAGTGAAGCTGATTATTTGAGAAGTGGCAATATTGTAGCTATTCAGAAGTTTGGAAGAGATAATGGTTTGGAAGAAAAAACAAACAATAAAAACCATAACACACAAATAATGCAATGTATAATGTATGTATTTAGTCTGAGATGCCTCCAGGGAATGTGATTAAAAATGTCTGATATAATCTTGGTGTAAGAGGAGCAGATTGAGGAAAAAAAATATTTTGAGAAGTGGTACATAAGTTTCATCAGATTACTAAGGGTGTCCAGGGTGCACACTCACACACACATACACAAACACAATTAAAAATCCCTTTTATTGACAGAGAAGAGTAGAGGTCCCAGGGTAGAGACTTGGAAAATATCCATTGGTAGAGGGCATGGTATAGATTATGACCCAGAAAAGGACATTGAGCAAAAGGAGTTAGATGAATAGGAACAGAAGGAAGAGAGAGCATTGTCACACATACATACACAACCACACACACACACACACACACACACACAATAAAGAGAAGAAAGTATCCAGGAGAAGGTAGTCAACAGTGTCAAATGACTTTTTCAGTGTCATATAAAGTGACATGACATAGCTGCCATCTAGTCAATTTTCAAGGTTTTATTTTTATAACCAACATCAAAATTTCCCATTTACAATTGCTATTATGAAAAATGACAAGAGAGTTAACTCTTGAAGTCGTGAATTATATGTATGCTCATGCTGTGTATATATTCATGCAGAAAATCTATCCTATGTGAAATAGATGATAGCACCCTGGTCTACCATCTTTTCAAACTCCATTGTTTTGAAAAGATTAGACTGTCATCTGTTCTAATAGCATCAGATTCCCATTTCCTACCTTTTCACAAATGTCTCATGTTTATTATTGGTGTTTTGTTTTGTTTGTTTTTCTTTTGACAAGTTGAATTTGTATTTATGTTTCATTTTTGAACCTTCAAAAACTGGTACCAATTGTTTTCAACACTACATATTACCCATACAGTTGAGACAAATAGGTGAAATCTTTGGCCTTCTTTCTTTCCCTGCTCCATTGCCACATCCAAGGGGGATGAATGCTAGATGATGAAAGTCTAATCTTCTTTTTTTTTTCAACTAGAACTAGTGGGGATTAGGTAAACCAAGGAAAGGTGTTTGCCGATGGACATATATATTGGGTCAAGGTGTGGTCTTGATAATCTCTTTGCTCATGTGTACACAGTCAAATTGATCTTGCACAGTTAAATTGATTTTTCTGTGTATCTTAATTTCCTCATCTTTAAAATGTAGAGGTTGGAATATAAGGCTTCCTAGGTTTCTTGGAGATGTAAGTTAGGCTCGACTTTCCCCCTCCCTCTCTCTCCCAACAGAGGCAAACACATTGAAACTAACTGCCTGAGGTAACATAGTAAGTATATGAGACCAAATTATACCTCACTCTTCTGACTTCAGGTCCAAAACTCTGTCCACTGTGCCACTTGACTTCCTAATAATAATCTGTCTGGGCCATCAAAATTTACATGAAATAATTTTATCATATCTCTTAGGTGATAATGAAATAATAATCCTTAGTGAATAAAACTGAAATCTCTTAGGATTTCACACTATTTTTGTTGTGTCATATTTTTTCCCAATTTATAGAACAATGCAAACCATAGCAAATTTCTCATGAAGAGGAAAAGTACAAAAAAAAAAAGAATAAATATTTGATTGTGGGGAGAGTAAACGCGGCATGCTGTAAAGAGAGTTCAACTCAGATTCTAGAAGAACTCAAGTCAAGGCCCATCTTGCTACACACTGTCAAAGTAACACTGAGCAAGTCACTTAAAATCCCATTGAACGCAGATAATTCAAGTTGATCAGTTGCAAAGTAGTGTCCTTATCAGGAATTCCCTAAATAATGAAATAATAACACATATGTATACACATACATACACACACACACAATCAATGGCAGTCAGGGTTAAAAGTATTGGGGCAGAGCGAGAGCCAAGAATAAAGAGAAAAGTCAAGCATTAGCCTGAACTTTTCCCCAATCCCTCTGAACATGTTCAAATAATGCCATAAAGCAATTACTTTAGCATCAGAATCCACAAAAGGAGAGGATGAAATAAATGTCTAGGCAAAGACTATTTAGATGGTCAATGGGAATGGTCTGTCACACCTAGATGAGAGTGGAACACAGGCCATGCCAGCACAGACCCAGACTAAGAAAACCAAAAGCAGACCTTGAGATCCACTGAATTAAAAGTAACAATACCTGCTTTCAGAAATCTCCGTCCACAGAAAGTATGGGGGTTGAACAACTGATCAAAAAAAAAACATTAAAGGAGTCTCTTTTGTAGGACTGAGTGGGGATTATATTGTTTTGCTTGTATTCAGATTCAGGTTTCCATCATTGGTGGCATTGCTAGTGTAAGTAGGAGCAGTACCACACCATACCTTGTTGCCAAAGTGAAGCAGGGACACTCATCACAGGTGAAAAACAGAAAAGAGTGATTTTTGTGATTCACAGATCAGAGTTCGGAAGAGTATTAAACAAGTCCTTATATCATCCCAACTTGGAAGAACTTAAAACTTACAGGGCCCTAGAAGTATCTCAGAAAACAGCTGCACAAAACCGCTGAAATTTGGGACAGTGTACTTTCCTCCCTGGAAGCCGAGTCCTACTTTAACAAAGAGTTAAAAGTTAAGACATAAACTGGGAAAATAACCCAACAACAAAAACAAAAATAATTCTGAAAATAGAAAGTTAATATGGTGATAAGGAAGGTCAAAACACAAATTCAAAAGCAGATAAAAAGAGTCAAAGTTCCTACTTCCAAAGCTTCCGAAATAAATGAATTATCTTCCGGCCATGGAAGAGCTGAAAAAGGATTGTGAAAATTAAGTAAGAGAAATAGAGGGAAATCGAGAAGAGAAATGAGAGTATAAGGGAAAATCATGAACAATGAGTCAATGGTTTGGTAAAGGAGACACACACACACACACACATACACACACACAAATTCTGATGAAAATAAGACGTTAGGAATCAGATTAGGCCAAAAAGTAAAGAAGATATAAAAAGCAAATGAGGAGAATACCTTAAAAAAGCAGAATTGACCAAAAGGAAAAAAAGGGACCAAAGTAAATAAATAAGTGAAGGTGGGCGGGGGGGGGACCTTTAAAAAGTAGAATTGGGATCCACTGTGGAGATGATCTGTGCAACTACACAGGTACGGCCTGTATTGAATTGCTTTTCTTTCCAGTGGGGATGGGTGACAAGAGAGGAAGAGAAAAAAAATCTAGAATTGAAAGTTCTAAAATCAAATGTTAAAAATATATTTTACTATTATATTATTATTATTATTATTATTGTTTACCTGCAACTGGGTAATAAGATATACAGGTACTGGGGTAGGGAGATCCATCTTGCCCTACCAGAAAGTCAGAGGGGTGATGGGGGAGGACATAGGAGAGCGCAGATTGGGGGAGAAGATATACAGTGGGATCACTGTTTTGGGGTGGTGTAGGGGAAAGACAGGGAGAAAATTTGTAACTCAAAATCTCATGGAAATGAATGATGTAAACTAAAAGTAAACAAAAGTTAATTAAAAAAAAAGAAAAGCTAAAAAAAAGTAGAATTGGTTGGATGGAAAAGAAGTATCAAAAACTCACCGAAGGAAATAATTCCTTAAAATGAAAATGGAGCAAGTGGAAGTTAATAGCTTTATAAGAAATCAAGAAACAATAATAACAAACCAAAAAAAAATTTAAAAAATAGAAGACAAGGTGAATTATCTCATTACAAAACAACTGACCTGATGTAATGGTAATGTAAATGGGGAATATCTTTCCCATTCATTAATAGATCCATGTGACCTGGTTAAGTCACATGGAAGCCTAAGACACATA
Source organism: Pseudochirops corinnae (assembly GCA_028646515.1). Taxonomy (NCBI): domain Eukaryota; kingdom Metazoa; phylum Chordata; class Mammalia; order Diprotodontia; family Pseudocheiridae; genus Pseudochirops; species Pseudochirops corinnae. The sequence goes on from CM053586.1 coordinate 359,793,149, forward strand.
ATTTTGAGTCACATGGAACCTGTGGTGAACTGGTGCAGCAGGAAGGTTGGAGAAGAGCCTAGAGGAAGGCAGTCAGAACAGTTAAAGCTGAGGGAGAGAGAATAAATAGGGAGCAAACTGTGAGTGTTCATTTGGGGGAGGCTTGGGTATGGCAGTGACCTCTGCATTGTTATTGTGTATATTTTTCTTTGTTGCTATGATGGAGTTGACTTTCTGGTGTTGAAATTCAGCTTTATGATGTTTGAATAAATGTTTTGTCTCTGTTTTCTGTGTGGAGAGTCTATCATAATTCGGAATTCAGAATTACTCCAGCATATCCACAGCTACCATAGGCACTGTGAATACTGTGTTGGTGCTGCACCTGTAAAATACAGTCAGGAGAAATAGTTTAAAAATTACTTGACAACCTAAAAGCCATGATCAAAAAAGCTCTTAGACATCACTTTTAAAAAGAAATTATCAAGGTAAATCGTAGTAATATGGTAGAACCAGATGATAAAATAAAAATTGCAGTAATCTACCAATTGCCTTTCAAAAGAAATTCCAAAATTAAAACTACAAACAAATCCCAGAGCTCCAAAGTAAAGGAGAAAATATTACAAGCAACCAGAAGGAAACAATTCAAATATCATGGAGCCACTATCATAATAATACAATATTTAACAACTTCTACATTAAAGGATTAGAACATTTGGTATATGATATTGCAGAGCACAAAGGACCTAGGATTACAACCAACAATACCCTACTGAGAAAAACTGAGTATAATCCTTCAGATATTACAAATTAATATTAAATGAAATAGAGGATTTTATGCTTTCTTGATGAAAAGACCAGAGTTAAATTTTGACTTTCAAATTCAAGATCCAAGAGTAACATAAAAAGGTAAACAGGGAAAAGAAATCATAAGGGATTTAATAAGGTTAACCTATTTACATTCCTACATGGGAAGATGATACTTATAATTCAGAAAAATGTTCATTTAGGGCAGTTAGGAGTACATAAAGATAGAAGGCGTAAGTGTGACTTGAATATGAAGGCATGCCATCTAAAAAAATAAAATTAGGGGGTAAGAAAGAGGAATGTACTGGTGGAAAGAGAAAGGGAGTGGTAGAATGATATAAATTATCTCACATAATAGAGGCAAGTAAAAGCTTTTACAGTGGTGTAGAAACGGGAGAATGTGAGGGAGAGTGAGTGAACCATACTCTCATCAGAATTGGTTCAAAGAGGGAATAATATGCACATTCAATTAGGTGTAAAAATCCATATTACCCCAACAGGAAAGTAGAATGGGAAGGGAATAAGAGAATGGGGGAGTGATAAAAGTTAGGGCAGATTAGGGGAAGAGATAGTCAAAAGGAAAACACATTTAGGAGGGATTGGATGAAAAGAGAGATAGAATGAGATAAATAGGGAGGACAGAATAAAAGGAAAACAGTTAGCCATAGTAACTTAAAAAAAAAAGTGAAGCAAATTTCTCTGATAAAGGCCTTATTTCTTCAATTTATAGAGAACTGAGTTAAATTTATAAAAAACAAGAATAAGGTCCATTCTCCAAATGATGAAGAGATATGGACAGCTTTCCGAAGAAATAATCAAAGATATCTAAAGTCATATGAAAGAAAAAAAAGTCTAACTTAATATTGGTTGTAGAAATTCACATTAAAACAATTTTATGGTACTACCTCATAACTATTATATTGACCAATAGAAAAGAAAAGGAAAATCTTGGAAGAGAAATTGAAAAAAATGAGACATCAATACATTGTTGATGGAGTTGTGAAATGATTTAACAATTCTGCAGAGAAATTTGGAACAAAAATTCAAAGGATTCTAAAACAATGCATACCATTTGACACAGCAATACCACTACTAGGTCTGTATTCCAAAAGAAATTTTAAAAAAGCGAAAGGACAAAACATTTATAGCAGTTCTTTTTATGTGGCAAAAAAATGGAAATTGAGGTGATGCCAATAAATTTTAGAATTGCTAAACAAAATGTGGTATGGGATTATGATGGAATACCATTGTGGTACAAGAAATTAAGATCAGGATACTTTCAGAAAAACCTGGAAAGACTTATATGAGCTGATCAAAGTGAAGTGCACTGTGTATAAAGTAACAGCCATAGTGTAAGATGATCAGCTGTGAATGACTTATCTATTTTCAGCAACAAAATGAGCAAAGTCAACTCTCAATGACATATGATGAAAAATGCTATCGACTCCAGAGAAAGAACTGATGGTGTCTGAATACAGATTGAAATATACTTTTTAAACTTTATTTTTCTTGTTTTTTTGTTTGTTTCACAACATGACTAATATGGAAATAATTTTGAGGACCATACATGTATAACCTATATCAGATTGCTAGGCTTTTTAATGAGGGATGATGTGGAGGGAAGAAGAGAGAGTATTTGAAAGAAGTTTTAAAAATGAATGTTACATACTGGGGGATTTTTTGCATGTAATTAGAGAAAATAAAACACTAAAGGAAAAAAAGTGTAAGAGGAAAGAAAAACAAGGAGAACAATGTAAATTGGGATGATAAGCCATGATTGAGAGGGGAAAAAGATGAAATGGAAAGAGGGATGTGTGTTACAGAGCATATCTATCTATCTATCTATCTATCTATCTATCTATCTATCTATCTATCTATCTATAATTCTACCCGTCTACCCATCCATCTGTACATCCATCCATCCATCTATCCATCTATCCATCTATATTATATATAACTTATTTTTCTTTATTTTTCTATCCATAATATATAATTGATATCTGTGTAGCACAGGGGATATATACACATATATATAGATAGATACATGTGATATACATATAGATATATTCATATGTATTTATCTACCTAGATTATGTGAATATTTAAATATGTATGTGTATATATACATACATACACATGCATACGTATAATGATATATGCATGTACACATACTGATATGCATATACGTATGTGTACATGTGAATGAATGCATTCATACATATACATACACAGACATACATATATAAATGCATTACATGCACACATATACATTGAGTTTATATGTATATACATATGTATATGTGTGTATGTGCATGTGTGTATATATAATATATATGTAATATATAATATATACAATATATAATATAATAAAATATATCAATATATAATATATACATACACACAAGTTATATACAGAATGAATAGGAAACAATAGAGAGAAGACCATGGAAATAAGAGACATTGGGAAAGGTTTCCTGTAAAAAAGGTGATTTCAGCTGGAACTTGAAGGAAAGTCATGCAATTTAGGATTTGGAGATGAGATGAAGGAATGTTTCAGGAATGGGGACCAGAGAAAATGTGCAGAGATCAGAAATAGAGTGTTTTGCTCGTGGGGGAAAAGAGAGGCTAATGTCACCAGATTGATGAGTAAATGGAAAATAGTAAGTTTAAGTAGAAAGGAAAGGGGGGAGAGGACATTGTTCATTAAGGGATTTGGGTACCAGATGACTTTATGTTTGACCATAGAAATAATTGGGAGTCACTGGAGTTTCTTGAGTGGTTCGATGATGATGTAATTGAACTTCTCCTTTAAGAAAATCACATTTTTGGGTAAAAGAAGGATGAATTGGAGTGAGGAGTGATGTGAGATAGGCAGAAGTATCAGCAAGTTACTGAATTAGTCAAATTTGAGGTGATAAGGGCTTATATGTGAATGGTGTTATATTCAGAATTTTTTTTTCCTTATAAAAATATGGGCTAATTAGAAGTTGCAAAGATAAGATGAACAGGCTGTGAAAATAGAAGGCATATAAGGGTGGAGAGCTATGGAGGGAGTTGAAAGATGATACCTATGTTTCAAATCTGGTGGACAGGGATGATATAATAACGAAAGTTGGGAGGTGGTGTTTAACGAGAAAGTTGAGCTCAGTTTTGGATGTATTGAGTTTAAGACATCTATTAGTTATCCACTTTAAGATTTGTGAATGCCATTTGGAGATATGAGACTGAAAGTCATCAGCAGGAAGGATAGATAGATTTGAAAATCATTAACAGAGTGATGATAAATAAATGGGAACTGATGAGATCACCGACTTAAGCAGTATAGGCAAAGAGAAGAGAAAAAGAAGGGAATGAATGTATGCATGTAAGTATGTATGTATGAATGCATACAAGTATTTGTGTATAGGATATATATGTATATATACATACATACATACACTCATGCATGAATACAGATCTAAACATACACATACACGCCTACATCTATGTGTATGCACATATATTTTCTGTATCTGTGTATATATGCATAGACATTTATTTTCTGTATGGGTGTAGGTATGCACATTTCAGTGAAATTGAGAGGGAGAACGTTTTCAGAAAATGTACAATTTATTCCTTTGTAATGTTTGTGTATATGGTGTGTGTTTAAAACAAAAGTTGCATAAATTTCCTTCAATGGACACAGCATCAATAAATTGTACGTGCATACACGTGTATATATGTTCACGTGCATTTGTATTTACAGATAATATATGCCTGTGCACACATACATATATTGTATGCACATATTGATATATTTCTATACACACATATTTGTACATACACCTAGCAGAGTGTTCTAACCATAGTATATGGATAAAATAAATTCCTAGGGATAGTATTTAGGATGGAGAAGATGAAGGAAATAAGTTTTATGATTGCTGTTCATACAAGCATAGGCTTTTTTTCCCCCTGAGAGATATGTTTTGGACAAGTTAAAGGTGTCCTGATAATTTCCTGGCCCAGTAATAAAATGTATATGCTTGGAAGTACTATAGTTTTTTGGTCTGATTCAAGACTGAAGCCCTCAGGTACTTTAAAATGTGACATGTCAAATTCATGAGCCACCTTTTGTAACTTTGATAGTGAGCCCATTGCCAACCTTTTGCCTCAATAGGGAATTTCCCTCCTCTGATTATAAATGCCTGTATTATTTTTCAGCACTCACGTGGAAACTTTGTTCATTGGGCTGGTATTACCTGGATTCCTAAGACAAATTACCACTCAGTTCCAAATCACTGTTTACATGGTGTTTCCATTGAGTGCATGATGAGAAAGCAATGAGTTTATCTTTGACTGAAGGGGAAGGGGACTTTAGACATGTTACCATAGGAGAGATTAAAACTGACTCTCAAGTTTCAGAAAGGGTGTGTGAGTGGCAGTTGTATACCTCCAAACTCTACTTTCAGTAAAGAACAAGGGAAAACAGCTTTAAATCAAATGCCTGAGACTGCTTTCTTGATGGGTGGCTTCCCTTGACTCTGAGATGCTAATCTCCCAGACTAAACCACTTATTCTTTAAAAATAAAGTCTCATCCCTTATTAGTCCTCTTTGTGCCCCTGGAAAGACAGGCCTTTTTGATATATTCTTTGTGAGAGAGAATTTATGAGTGACATATGTGATAGAGAGCTGTCATTCTGCCTTCTGTCTGCCTGCCTTGCCCACATTGATTTATTGGTAGGTGAAGCTTCACTAAGGCAATGGAGATAGAGTGCCTTCAATTTTCTGTGATTAAGCCAACTCTAGTTGAAGGACCGACCACTGGTGGCAGCCTTTTCTTACTGAAATCATGGGGAGGAGATGACACAAATTGTAAAGGCGTTAGCTTGTTTATCTCTTCTAATTTGAAGTTACAAGTGAAAATGATTTTGGTAGCTCCAAATATAACTGTATTTCGATACATAAAAAACCTAATTAGGCAGAAGAAAAAAAAAACACCTTGATGGGTATCCTTGGCTGCAGAGTGATAGAGGATCAGCTTGTCATGAATATTATAGGTCTAGACTGAAGGGAGTTCAGAAAGCAAGATAAGGAAACCTGCACATGCCAACTCAAATCAGACTTGGCACATGCATAGAGTAATTATTAGTACCAATAATTTCTTCAGAGGAAAGAGAAAATGGCTTAACTAACTAATGAAAAGGGTGGGTTTTCATAGAATATTTTTTCCCTGCTCCATATATTTGTGATCCCAATTCCTTCCAACAGGTTTCCAGTTACAAGCAGATTAAAAAAAGCTAATATCTTGGAGTAGCTATAGATCACAGGTACCAATTGTGATGACCTTCCACTTTAATGTTTCCTAAGGTCTCTGGGTTGCCTGCAGCATCCATACATAACTGAAATCAACTTGACAGAAAGCTTTTACGGGGTGGGACAATTTTGTGAATTTTCATGTTCAAAATATTCATCAGCAAATGTCTTCACTATTAATGATCCAAATGACCAACCTTACCTGGTCTGGCACCTGGAAAACAATCTCATTCATTTGCTGGGACAGGACTCCAAATTTCCACAATGGGATACCTGGCCATGGCTTGAACTTCACTAAATTGTTCTTTAAGAATAGAGATTCAATACCCTACCAAAAAACAACATCAATTTATATTCTACTAGGACCAAATTGACAATGTGAATAAGGGAAATAATATCCCCATAAGCTGAATGGAAATGTGGATTGAATTCATGGGAGAACATGGTCAAGAGCTGCTTAGGATGAGTATATATAAAAGAATTCCAATCTGTAGAATTTCCCTAGCCCACATAGAGCTAAGATTGTGATGGTTCAGGTGTCTTGTAGGTAAATCCCCTTGAAGATTCAACAAAAAATGAAGAAGAAATTCCTAATTTACATCAACTTAAGATTATTCCTTGTTTAAAAACCTCATATGCCCCAATGAATATTTTATTTCATCAATATGAATAGTCCTACTAATATTCCCTCTCTGTGAAATGTAGTAATGCTTAAGAAAACTAGGAAGGTAAGAAATGGCACATTTGTATGAAGAGATTTAAATACCAAATGGACTAGTTGATGTGTTTGTTTGTTTTATCTTGAAGATTAATAGGGAGTCACTGGAGCTTACTAAGCAAGGAATCAAATGATTCAACATTCATATGGGGACAAGGAAATACTTGACACTTATGGTTATATGGAAAATGTGTCAAAATGGGGGATAGGATTTTTGACAGAGAGAATAATTAGGAGACTATTGTATTTGTCCAGGGAAGAAGTGATTATATCAAGTAGACTAGTAGCTTTGTGAGTTAAAAGAAGATTATTTCAAAGTTGCAGCATGAGTGAAATATATACATTTATGTTTAAGAATATTATATATATCATATATATATATATATGCATAGAAAAAAACAGAAAAATTTAGCAACTAATAAGACATTTGGGGTGAGCAAAAGTGAGGATTTCAGTATAACTCCCAGTTTGTGAACAGAAATAGGGAAATATTGAATAGAGGTGAGTATAGCAAGAAAAATGATGATGGAGTTTATGCAGATACATCATAAATAATGTAGCCAATTGTGTCCATGATGTGCCTTTTCATTGACTATTGAGGAACTCACAATTTTGATTCTTTCAAGATTTTGATGATCTATGAATCACTATTTTTGAGCACCATTTAGAAATTATTGGACTTAAAGAGATGGATTTTTACAGAAGTTAAGCATTTGGGATATTTGTTAACAATACCATAAGTATTGCAATAGCATGCTTTAGATACCATAAATCTTATTTCCTCCTCTGGGTCAATTTTGTGTTCCGCAACGCTATCCACATGCAGCATCACTTAATCATTTTTTTTTAAGATTTTGGAAATTTAGAATACTATTCTGCTGTAAGAAGTTATAAGCAGGTTGACTTTTAAAAAAAAAAAAGAAAACATAGAAATATTTCTATGAAATAATGGAGAGCAAAATGAACCGAACCAAGAGAACATTGGCTAGAGTAACAGCAATATCATCTGATGAATAACTGTGAACAACTAAGCTCTTCTGGGTATTATAAATATTGAAATCAACTCCAAAGGACCTATGAAAGAAGATGCTCTCCATCTCCAGAGAGCTAACTGATAAATAGGATTATACATAGTATATCATGTGTATGTGTGGGATGTGTGTTTGAATGTTTGTGTATACGTTCAAAATGGTGGCCTTCTCTGGTTCATGGTGGAGAGGAAGAAGGAAAAAAGTATACTGGTTGGAACGTAGAATGTAACAAAAATAAATTTAATTAAATAACGAATATTTGGAAATTATAATTACAATTTTTGGAGTTACTAATGCTAATGCTATTAGTTAAAAAGATGTGATAACATTCTAAGTCTTGATTCCTGCCACATAATGAAATTGAACATCATATAAAGCGTAGCAAAAGTCATGGTACAATTTTAAACTTTAAACTTAAAAGTTCCCTCAAATTTATGGGACACATTGCATGATATCAGAAAACCTTTACCACCACTGGAAAAAAAAAAGTAATAGATAACACATTTCAGAAATAAACCATTTAGCATTGTAATTATACAAATACATACACACATATACACATATATGTATATGTATGCATACATGAGTGTACGTATGTATATATATGTGTGTGTGTGTGTGTGTGTGTGTGTGTGTATATATACATATATATACCTATGTGTATTGTATATCTACACATATACATGTACACAGTGGATGCCTAGATATTCAGCAAATGAGTTAACTTATTCAAATTACATAGAAATGAGTTAATACACAGGAATCTATTATCTATTAAGAAGAGTCCTTCTCTTACCACCACCACCCAAAATGATTGAAATCCCTTGCTATTTTCATGAGAATGTTCTGATTGTTTAAAGACTCATTGTATAATCACTAAAATGTCTCCTTCTATATTTCATTAATATATTGTGTCATTTCTATGGGTATCTAATGCACTTGAAATAAACTCTAATGCCGCAATGACTAGTGTTCACATATTAGACATTTTGGACATTTTAGTTCATTAATCAACTGGTAGCCAGTCTTAAATATGGAGAGCAAATGGACACACACATATGTAACACAAAATTATGTACACATATAAATAATAAAATTATATACGTGGGTATATTGGTTGGTGTGTGTGTATGTGTGGGTGTAGTTTATCAAACATTTAAATCTCTTTCATCTTAAGTTATTCCTAAAAGCAAGGACATACTGAGTTTACACTTTAAGCCTTTAAAAAAAATTCCCTCACTGACCAGAGTTTGTACTATATAAGCATAGCTTTTGAGAATTTCTTATCATACAAGAAAACATTAGAGTAAGGTTTTAGCAGAGGGAATTGAATTTATGACATTAGAATGATCATATCCATTACTCAAATATGTTTTCATTATGTACTTTTGGAGAAGATAAACAAGAAATAAATTGCTAAGATGGTGGTGTAGAAGCAGGAAAACCCTGCAAGCCCACATAGCCACCTCAAATACCCATAAAATATGATTCTAAACAAATTTTACAGCACCAGATCTCACAAAAGTGCAGCAAAACACATCTCTTGCTGAACGAAGCTTGTCAGGGGGGACAGGAAGTGCTCATTGCAGCAAAACCAGCCTGGCCTGAAACCATGGCTTTGCCAGGGGTGGCCAGGTCAAGCTGCAACTAGAGCCTTAAGGACAGTGGATCAGCAGCAGCTGTGGTGATCTCCACAATTATCAAGCCATAAGAAATAAGTACTAAGTGAAATGCTAGTGAAACTCAGCTAAATTTGCGGGAGACAGTGCAGCAAAATTACCCCGAGGGCAAGGAAACAGCAAAAGCAGCACAAATGGCTCCACTTGGCTGCTTCAGAGCTTGCGCCCTGCAGATTACAGGGGGTCAAGTGATCATTCAGGGGCTAAGTCCTCTTGCCTTAACTAGCCTGGATCAGGATCTTTGTCTTGGGTAGTGGTCCTGAGGTGCGTTTTCAGTGAACCAAAGCTGATGGGGGCAGTGGCAGCCTTCTAATAGCTCTGGCAGCTGCAAAAACACAAGCAATTTGGGATAGAGCTTTCCCCTCTGAAAGCAGAATTCCACAGAGCTAAAATATCAAGTAATTGACTGGCAACACGAGCAGGCAAAGGGAGCAAAGTATAACAGCAATCCAACTTTAGATTCCTTTTTTGGAGACAAAAAGGATTAAAGCATGGGAGCAAGACAAAACGGAACTCAGACACTAAAAGCTTCCAAGAAAAATGTAGGCAGATCACAAGCCATAGATCATCTTAAGAAGGATTTTGAAAACCAAATAAGAGAAGTGGAGGAAAAATTGGGAAGAGAAATGAGAATGATGTAAGAAAATACTGAAAAGAGAGTCAACAACCTGACTGAAGAAAATAACACCTTAAAAATAGATTAACTCAAATGGCAAAAGAGGCCCAAAAAGCCAATGAGGAGAAGAATGCCTTAAAAAGCCAAATTTGCCAGATGGAAAAAGAATCTAAAAAGCTTTCTGGAGAGAATAACTCCTTCAGAATTAGAGTGGAGCAAATGGAAGCAAATGATTTTATGAGAAATCAAGATACAATTAAACAGATCGAAAGAAATGAAAAAATAGAAGGCAATGTGAAATATCTCCTTGAAAAAACCAATGGTCTGGAAAATAGATCCAAGAGAGGCAATTTAAAATTTATTGGACTACTTGAAAGCCATGATCAAAAAAACAACCTAGAAAGCATCCTTCTAGAAATTCTCAAGGAAAATTGCCCTGATATTTTAGAACCAGAGGGCAAAATAGAAATTGAAAGAATTCACCAATCACTTCTTGGAAAAGAACCCCAAAAGAAAACTCCTAAAAATGTTATAGCCAAGTTTCAGAGCCCCCAGATTAAGGAGAAAATATTACAAGATGACAAGAAGAAACAATTTGACTACTGTGGAACCACAACTAGGATGACCCAGGATCTAGCAGCTTCTACATTAGGGGATCAAAGGACCTGGAATATGATATTCCAGAGATCAAGGGAGCTAGTATTAAAATCAAGAATCACCTACACAGCAAAACTCAGTATAATGTTCCATGGGAAAATATGGTCATTCAGTGAGATGGAGGACTTTCAAACATTCTTGCTGAAAAAACCAGAACTGAAAAGAAAACTTGACACTGAAATGCAAGAATCATGAGAACATAAACATGGAAAAGAAATCATAAGGAACTCATCAAAGTTGAATTATTTACATGCCAACATGGAAAAACGATAATTATAACTTCTGAAACTTATATAGGAAGATATATATATATATATATATATATATATATATATATAT